>CM065136.1:15664867-16242367 GCA_033026305.1 Cirrhinus molitorella | reverse complement strand
ACATATAGAGTTAATATCAGCGTTTTGGGGTGTAATATGTTGTATTTGCTGCAGACCTGCTAATGGGAATACAAAACAGCTGAATCATTCCTTACTTTCCATGCTAAAAATATATTGAATTGTCAGCCGAAAGTCACAACTCAGCAAGAATTCTCTGGTGTGATGCGATCTAATTGGGTGAGGATAAAAAAAAATACCAACCCACCTGGTGGCTGCGGATTGGTTAAGGATCACAGGATGATGACTGACACAGGAAATAGAGGCTGTAAAGGACCGCTGATGCCTGAGAGCAGCAATCTTTGATGAGATCAGACAGGACGCTTTCCCACTCCACTGTGCGTCAGATGGTCAGCTGTTTCCATGTGGAATTAAAGAGTCGATAGGCTATGAGTGAATGACATATTCTGGCCCATGATGACATTCTACATCAGTTACCAAACACGTATATGAACACATATATGAATTCATGAACATGAATGACGTCTTCTTTAAATACAAATATGCATCCTAAAACAAGACAGTGACTGACTGAAAAAGCACATAGTTAAAAGAAGGTAAGCAAAGATTCAGATTACAAGCTGTGCTGCTATCTCACTAACTGGGAAATGATCCTCAGTACTCAACATAACATAAACATGCAGAGAACGGAAGCATCCATCAGGCTGTAGACTGCTGTGTAGTCTATATCTAAGCTGTTCTACTGCCAGCATGACATAACAAAGAGCTGAAAATAAGCTGATACTGTGCTGTCAGAAAAGCTCAAAGGATCAGAGATTCCAAAGAGAAACACGGTATAAAAATATCACACAGAAATACATCCAAATGCATCTCACCTCTCTGCCAGTGCTTTGCAGGTGAGCTTACCAGCTGTTCACAGTTCCTCCACTGCAAACAAACACATGCCAGTCAGAACATGCTTTTATGGAAAACATACACTGTGTTTTTCTTCATGATGGGATTTCCCATTGGGACTGGTTTGGGGCACTGATCATGCTTACAGCTACTGTAAAGCAAAGGAAAAGTAAGAGTTTGAGTTTGTCTTCTTTGCGCACAAATGGTATTTTCATAGCTTCAAAAAACTAAGGTTGAACCACTAATGTAACATGGACTATTTTAACGGTGTCCTTACTACCTTTCAGGGCCTTGGACGTCTCAGTTGCGTTGCTGTCTATGCAGGATCAGAAAGCTATTGGATTTCATCAAAAATATCCCAATTTGTGTTCAGAAGATGAACGAAGGTCTTACGGGTTTGGAACAACATGAGGGTGAGTAATAATGACAGAATGTTCAGTTTTGAGTAAACTATCCCTTTAAAAGTTTCACAGAAAAAGACGTGTACCACAAACCAAAGGTGCTAAAAGGCCTTTTACTTGCTAAAAGATGACAGAAGATTATATACAAAAATAATCCCAAAAATAATTATTAGATAATAAGAGTAGATAATATCATCCCCCCAGCCTTTTTTCTGGTCAAGGTTGAGTCAGCCTAAAAGATTTTAATAGACAGGAAGTCTGTGGTCAGAGTGCACGAAGCCATATTGTGAAGCACAGGCCGAGTGCTAGTTGCTGGGCTTCGAGTGGCCGGCCCAGGAGACCCCATGTTTGTTGTCACAGCTGAGCTGCGCACTGTTGAGGCAGTCAAGCTCAGACATGAAGCCAGAGACCCTGAGGACCACCACACCACAGAGAAAATGCCTTCTTAGTTTGACAGTAACTCATTCTATGTGTGTAAACCCCCACCTTAAGCAGTCTAAATCTAGTGCGACCTCTTGGTAGGTGAGATGTTTTCTCTCCAGGCTGAGAAAGAGCAGCTGATGTCTGCTCCGAAGATGGAGTTCAGGAGGCATGGTTTACGGAACGGGGTCAGCGCTAAGAACAAGGGCTCTTGTGTGTTATAAAAACTCCAGCCATTTATCATTGCAGACAATCTCTGGACTGGAAGCAGAACATATATATAGCTGTGCTGACATCCATTTCGGTCGTTTTTTTCTTTTCTTCTGCAAACAATTTCTGAGCCGCAGAATATTAAATATGCACTCTTAAAAAGGGTTCTTTATTGCCATCTATGGATCCATGCAAATATATAGATCGCTTGAATCTTTCCATTGCACAAAAGGTTTATTACATTGGAAAAAGATTCTTTAGATTATTAAAATGCTCTTAACAGTAAAAAGTAATGGTTCTTTTAAAAACTGTTCACTGAAAGGTTCTTTGGTGAACCTAAAAGGATTCTTTCATGGCATTACACACCAAGATACCAATACAATAAAGATACCATTTTAAAAATTGAAATGTCATGTAGCTTTTAAGTTGCTGAACTATATTGCAAACAAAAACGTCAGAGTGGTGCTAGTGTGGGTGTTTGTATAGAGGCTTTGCACTTATGTCATAATTTGGACAGTTACGTGGATACACAGCCATATTGGAGATACTCGGATGTAAACAACAGCATTCTTTGCACAGTTAATGTACTGCTGAATACGTTGTTCTGCTAATTTATGCTGTCTAAACCACAGAAGAAAAAAAAAAGTGTGGAAGCTGCTAAATCATACAGAGAAGGACTTATTTTGACAAACTAAAGTTAATAGGTGGTGAAGATACATACAAGCAGTGTTACTTAAGATATTCATAAGTTTTCACCTACCTGACCAGAAATAGTAAGAACAAACATAAATGTTGTCAAGATTCTTGACATGGAAATCATGGTTCAGTTTGGCCAGTTTTGTCTTTGACTTGTTATAACTTTTGGCAGTCTATAGTACCTCGAATGTTTTTCCCGGTCCGACTGATTAGTACAGCCCAAAACATGACAATAATTGACCATTTTCAGCATGAATAATCATCAAAATTTCACGTTTCATTAGGTTCAGTGGTATTGTTTACATCCAGTGCTGCCAGTATGGCCGATTGATGACATGTCGTAAAAACATTTAAGTGTTGAAAGAGCGGAAGAAAGAGTGTATGCGCTTTCCATAAATAATAAAACGTAATCTTGTGGCAAAAATGAGCATTTTTATCCTATTGTTTTTTATAATTGCTTACTAGCTCAGTGTCATTGTGGGTTTTGTTGTTGTAGGCAGTAAGGACCTTTGAAATAACTGAAATCATTTGGCGAAGTGATATGATCATGCGGTCAAGACCTTCCTGGAATTATGTTGCCCATGTGTTTTCCTGAAAATAATTTAATATCTTACAACGGTTATCGGCCAATCAGATTCAAGCGTTCAACAGCCCCATAGTATAATATACAGTACTGTGCAAAAGTCTTAGGCCACTAGGATTTTCAGTAACTAAAAAATGGTTTAAAGTCAGTTATTTCTATCTTTTTCTGTAGTGTGTCAGTAGGAAATATCAGTTTACATTTCCAAACATTCATTTTGCCATTAAGTAATAATCTAATGAAATTTTCGTTTGCGCAAGGAGTCTGACAACAGCCAGTGCTCCACACAGAGATCTGATCTTACCATCATCCAGTCTGTCTGGAATGACATGAAGAAACAAAACAAACTGAGACAGACTAAATCCACAAGAACTGTCGCAACGTCTCTAAGATGCTTCAAGAAACCTGTTCATAACTACCTGAAAAACTATGCGCAAGTGTAGCTAGGGGAAAAGCTGCTTTAAACAAACAAATGTAGATTAATTTAATGAATAAAAGTTAATTGATAAAGAAAATCTATGTATGATATTATTTTTGACAACATCCTCATTTTACACAAGTGCCTAAAACTTTTAACAGTGCTATTGCGTTGTAAGCGATTAGAGATTAGATCTCTGTGTGGAGCACTGGCTGTTGTCAGACTCCTTGTGCAAACAAAAATCTCACTGGATTGTTACAATTAATGGCAAAATTAATGTTTGGAAATGTAAACTGTTATCTCCTACTGACACACTACAGCAAAAGAAATCATTTTTTAGCTTGTGAAAATACTAGTGGTCTAAGACTTATGTACAATACTGTAGATTAACAAATGCTTTCGTCCATTGTTAGTTCATTACACCTGATGCAGTAATTTCCCTAGAGTTAAACAGATGAGTTTTACCGTTTTTGAATCCATTCAGCCGATCACTGGGTCTGCCGGTAGCACTTTTAGCAAAGCATAGCATAAATCATTGAATCTGATTAGACCATTAGCACCTCATTCAAAAATGACCAAATATTTTCGATATTTGACTCTTCTGTAGTTACAAGAGTATAGTTCCTATCCTGATATGGATAGGAACTATACTCTTATTCTGGTGTAATAATCAGGGAACTTTGCTGCCGTACCATAAGTGCAGCAGGAGCAATGATATTACGCAGCGCCTGAAAATAGCAACTTCCAGCGTGACCGGCACTAAGCCTCTATGTAAAATAGCTGGGGACTATTCAAGCGCTGCTTAATTCATCATTGCACCTGCTGCACCCATGGTACGGCAGCAAAGTGCCTTGATTGTTTCTGTTGGTCTTTGTACACAATGTAACTACAGAAGAGTCAAGATTTAAATAGGAAAAATATTGAAAATCTTTGGTCATTTTTGAAAGAGATGCTAATGGTCTAATCTGATTCAGTGATTTATGCTAAGCTATGCTAAAAGTGCTAATGGCAGACCAGGAGATAGGCCAAATGGATTCAAAAACGGTAAACCTCATCTGTTTAACTCTAGGGGAGTTAGAAAATTTGCCTATTTTCAAAATTGGAGTGTTCCTTTAACAGCTGGAAAAGTGAATGCAGTGCCACTTTGGATAAAGTATAAACAGTAAGAACATGAAACAAGCATCATGCATGACCATGGGTTTGAGTGTGGAAGAGAGCTGTAACTTCGCAAGTAGCGCAATACATGGTTTTAAGGTTGTTAACAAGTAGCAGATTTCCTCCTATTGTTGGAGAGTGTTGATACTGTCCAGGGAGAGGAGGGAATGAGAGCAGGAGTGAGGGGGAGTGGGAACTGAGAGGGTGGGGAGAGAGAGGCATGCTGGTGAGGATACCGGCTGGTTTGGACAGAAAGAGAGAGAGAGAGAATGAGAGAGGGGTGGGGAGTTTCCAGGATTGTTTAAGGCTAGTTTTTAAAAACTGCCACCCGGAGGAACATTTGCAGTACCTCTGGAAAGCAAGATGGCCCAAACTCTGCCTCTGTTGCTGTTGGCTGTGCTGAACTCCATGAGCTGCCACAGTGAGGTAAGGGCCAGGGACCCTGATGTGGAGGAAGAAGAAGGTGTGGGGATTGGAGGAAGGGCACAGCATATTTCTGGCACCTTTGGGACTGCTCACCTACCCTTGTTCTATGAACATCACGGCATCCCAAAGCCTTCAGATGACAACCCTCAAAACTCAGCGTCCACCCCAAGAGAAACGGTTCATCCATCTGCACAGAGAGGGTGAGCCAAACTATATATATTTACACTATCAGTCAAAAGATTTTTAATGTTTTAAAAATAGTCTCTTCTGCTCACCAAGCCTGCATTTATTTGATCCATAGTACAGCAAAAACAGTAACATTTTGAAATATTTTTACTATTTAAAAGAACTGTTTTCTATATTTTTTCAAATGTAATTTATTCCTTTGATTTCAAAGCTGAATTTTCAGCATCATTACTCCAGTCCAGTTATCAGTGTCACATGATCCATTAGAAAGATTTGCTGCTCAAAGAAATTATATATTATTATTATGTTGAAAACAGCTGAGTAGATTTTTTCAGGTTTATTTGCTGAATAGAAAGTTCAGAAGACAATAAATGTATTTATTGATCAATTTAAAGCATCCTTGCTATATAAAAGTATTCATTTCTATTTCCTTCCCAAAAGAAAAAAAATATATACTTACTCCAAGCTTTTGAATGGTGTAGTGTATAATGTCCAAAAAGCTTTTTATTTCACATCAATGCTGATCTTTAAATCTTCTGAAAAATGTCTCAACTGTTTTAAAAATTGATATTAGAATGATTTCTGAAGAATCATGTGACACTAAACACTGGAGTAATGATGCTAAAAATTTAGTTTTGATCACAGGAATAAATTACAATTTAAAATATATTCAGATAGAAAATAAAAATATTTCAAAATGTTACTGTTTTTGCTGTAGTTTGGATCAAATAAATACAGGCTTGGTGAGCAGAAGAGACTTCTTTAAAAAACAAAAAAATCTGTTCAAAACTTTTGACTGATAGTGTCTGAATTTTTTTTATTTAATGTAGTCTAAATGACCAAGTACATAACAGTACAAACCATTGAACAGATTGTACATGTATCCCACACAGCTCTGTTTTCATTAGTATCATATGACTAAAGTCCATTGTATTCTCTCTTCGTTCTGAAATGAATTTGCCCAGGAGGCTTGATTACAGTAATCTTACAATGAAAACACAAGTTAGGCTACAGTGATCTAATCTGAAACAATTGCTGGGAAAGTATTACGAGGGACTGAGTTCCAACATAGTGTGAAATCCAATATATGCATACTGTGATGAAGGTCCTACATGTTTGCATCTTGTGATGCAAATGTCCACTTTTAATCAGCTTTAGGGCCCCTTTGCTGATTTCCTGAGGATGGGATTCAACGAGAGAGGAATTAGACCCGGACTGAGCTTGCTCAGTGCAGCATAACAGTGAGGCAGAGGACAGGTACCCCTACAGCAGTTTTCAAGGGCATTTACCTTTTAGTCTGAACCAAACAAAAGATTATAAGCAACAGCTGTGTCCAGAAAAGACATAGGAGGAGTGCTAATCAAAAGGTGTTTAAAGCAAAATAAAAGAGAGATAAAAAGAGGGGTAAAGATGAAAGAAAGGTAGACTGATGAAGGATGTTCAGATGTGGGTACATGGAGACAGATAAATGATAAAGCCATAAAGCGGCAGACAGGACTAGCATTCAGCCAAACTATGACCGAATCAGTGTCTGAATAGGGGCTGATGTTTTACTGGACAAAGGGACTATGGTTCAAGGTGGCAATGAGAGGAAACAGGACAGCCCACTGCTATCTCATGTCTTTGTTTCTGCAGCGGATGCACAAAGGAAGGTCAGTTGAAAAAGCATGAGTAAGGGGTCGTTCATACAGGACGTGTTCTTGAAGTGTTTTTACCTTGACTTAAATCTTAAATGCTGATCCTTTGACAGGGGATGCTGAAAAATACGAAAACATCACAGAGATCAAAAATGACCGTTATCACAGTATGCATTGCTGTGTCATGCCAAATTTAGACTTTGTGCCAAATTGAAAAGTGTCCCATAGAAACACAATAAAACCTTTGAATATTGAACCTTTTGATGCATGTGCTGAATAAACAGCCTCTAAGAAAAGCATCCAAGTCGTCTGAGGGGAATAAACTGTGCATGAACAACACAGACATGAAAAATCCTGTTTATGTGTTTTTCTGTCAGCTCTTATATAATGTTCAAAATGGGAACAGTGCTCATGCAACACGGTTTATATGTTAGCAGCAATTAGCATTCGTCACTGTTGGGAAATGAGGCCATTACAATGCTATTACACAACTTTTGAGCAGTTGAGAAGAGTTGCCACCAAGCATACCTGTTAGTGTTTGACAACTTTTCTAACTGGGGCATTTTTTTTCCGCAAAATATGTTTACGGAATACGGAAAAGCACAGACTTGCCAAAATAAGATTGAGGATGTGTAGACATTGTAATCAATGTGGCCTCATCAGATTCTCTCTGATACAACAGAAAGCTAAAAACAAAGGTAATGAACTTGCCAACGGAATGACATATAAAAACGTTTGTGTAGCGATTTATATCTAGCCCTGAGCATGTTGGAAAGGGTACAACAGGAAAAACGGACTAGAGAGCATATATCTTTATCAGTCTGTGATTGCTTGTAATCTCTGCTCTCAAGTTTCACTTTTCCCTTGTCTTTCTTGTCTTTTTATATCATGTTTTATCTTCCCAAACCTCCTCTCTCCTGCCAGAAACTGGTGCGCATATATAAATCACCGTATGGTCACCACAGCCGTATGCGCTACAGAAACTCAGACTGTGAAATCTGTAAACCCCTGTTCTGATGGAGCTCCTGACTGTCAAATCATCGTGTAAGTCGCATAAACTAAAATAACCTCAGATCTAGGGCTGTCACCAATGATTATTTTGGTAATTGAGTAATTGGCTGATTATTCTGACAATTAATCGAGTAATCAGAATTACTTAATCTTTAATATTTGGCAATTTCTTTACAACAAAAATGCTATAGCCACTGTAATTTCTTGAATATGTAATCAAAACGTGTAAACTCTAAGCTTTTATTTTAAAATTGTGATGAACAGTTAAATATAGCATATTGAGAAAGATGTTAATGTATTTTCCTGTTTGCATAGGTTTATAAACGCTTACAAATCTGATGAAATGGTGAACACTGCATTCAGATGAACGTTCTAATAAACCCAAATGCACAGCAGTATGCAGAGATGGAGTTTGAGAGGCTCCACACATGTAATGGTGTGTTCACACCAAACGTGAATCAAATATGCACATTGCATCACTCACTCTAGATTAATGTGTTCACACCAAATGGGAATTTAAATATTCACATGAATAGATTACATACAAAGCCAATGCAAAGACACAAAAAGAGGTGAGTTTGCATGAGCGATGCTAATGACACAAAATGCACAACACGTTTGCCATGAACACGGCATGTTCGCCTCACTCGCATTTTGAGCGCAAGTTTGCATGACGCTCTTGCAGGCCAATCAGCGAACACACCTGCAAGATTAATACTCATCTTCCTCCGGATGGTGCTGTGAACCCTGACACGTCAGCGTTTGACTTTACGGAGTATTTGGGACTTCCACAACAGGTACAAAGCAGCGATCGTAGTTACCTCCGCTATGGTTGATCTCGTAAGTGACACAAAAAAACATCCTGCGAGTAATCTAGAGTGAGTGATGCGATGTGCATATTCGCAAAACTACCACTGACCTACAACTGTTTCTATGCTCCAATCTAATATTTTTTTATCCTCAAATCATCATGTGAGTTCCATAAACTCAAATAACCTCAGATCTAGGGCTGTCACCAACGATTATTTTGGTAATCAAGTGATCAGTTGATTATTCTGATGATTAATCGAGTAACCAGAATCACGATCAATATTTGACCATTTCTTTACGACAGAAATGCTACAGCCACTGTAATTTCTTGAATATGTGGACATCAATACACGTGTAAACTCAGAGCGAGGGTTTAAACTTTTATTTTGGGACGATTTATCATATATAAATTTCAGGCTGTCTACTAATCTACTCATGCGAATTAGTTGTGTGCGATATTTGCTCACCCCTTTGATTTTGATCGTAGACGATTAAAATGTCTCCACAATCTGCTTTTGAATATCGTAGTATGGTGCTACAGCCTGCCTTCTTCTCAGTATACTATACAACACGACATACATTCACTCATGGGACACTGCACTTATTCACAATCACAAAGGTACGTTATTTGCATGTGCTTGCTGGTAAAATAACGTTATTTCGTCCGTTGCTGTTCTGGCATGCGCTTCATGAACGCATAAACCTGAAGCGCGTGCGTTAAACGCTTGTCAAACAGCGCCTGATTACTGGACTAAGCTATCTTTCGCGTCTGATTCGTCTGATTGGTTACCCACATTCTTCACATTCAACATGTTTTATGTTTAAAACAAAAACTTGAGAGTGAGTAAATGACAGAATTGTCATTTTTGGGTGATTGTAGGGTAATAAAACAAAACACAAATGAAAATCACTCATTGCTCTAGACTGAAGAACTTTAATGCAGTTGCTTAAATAAGAGTCAGTGCATAATTGATGTATATAGTGTTTTATTTTTAGATTTGTTATTTCAATTTCTTGAATGCTACTGATGCTACTAATGCTACTTTGTTTTATTTATATATTATGTGTATTTGTAACATGTAGCCTATCTTTGTTCTTGTTTTTTAATAACAAAGATAAAATAATATCAAAGATTAGCCCACTTTGGCCTAAATATCTGCCATTCTTTGTATTTTAGATTTTATTACCCTGTAAGGTTGGTTTTAAAATAGGTAAATTAGTTTGGCTGTACTGCTCAGACAAATAGTAAAACCAACATGACAAAGAATCGTGATAAAATCATGATATTTCTGAGAAAAAAAAAAAAAAAAATTGTGATATATTTTTGCCATATCGCTCACCCCTAATGCGAATAATTAAATTTGCATTTGGTGTGAACACACTATAACAGTTCCTGTGGAGCAGCATTTTCTGTTAACACAGCCACCCAGAGACGTACGTAGATAACCTACCTACACATGTGCAAATATTTAAGCACATATATTAAACCAGCACAGATCGTGAATTCACAATAGCATTACACTTTATTATGATTTTAAATGGGTTTCATATATCATGCAGCCTTGGAAATCAGTCTAATATTGTGTTAAAAAAATTCTGTGGAAAACGCCTCTTCCTGTATTTTTCCGGTTACTCAACACAGGCAAATACTTGAATTGAATTGAGGAATTTTGGCAGCCCTACTGAGGGCGTAAATAATACGTTTCTGCTTTGCTTTGCTTTCTGGATGATGATGATGGTGATGGTGATGGTGATGTTGATGTTAAGGTATAGGCAATCTTCACGGCCTGTATACAAGCAGAAGCAGATAGCACTCTCTTCTATGCACTGGAGGTGCTGTCCAGGATATGGAGGACACAACTGCCTGGAAAAAGGTAAAATTGCATGTATTGCATTTTTAAACAACAAAAGCATATGTATACATACTCTTCAGGCACTTTCAGAGAAACACAAGATTTGGTGACTCATCTGTTGCTTCCTCTCTATCTTTATTTTCCAGACAAACCTCCAGAGGTTGAGAAGCATGCTTTCAAGTCTGAGATTAATGACAATGACAATGGCAGTTCAGGCAAGTCTGTTGTTTTGGGCAAGGCTGGCTTTACCTTTAACCTTTCATACCTTTCCTTTTTCTGCGAGTTTGCTTTTTTAAAAGAAACTTTCTGACAAACAGAGGAAATATCCAGCAGGCCTTTGGCTCAGTGATTGTCCTTCAACAGGAAAGGGAGAGTCAGCTGGCACTGGATAGCTGGAGAAGCAGTGCCCTATGCCTGCACACAAAAACAACAATCATGTTTAAGAATAACAATAACTTAAAGGGATAAAACTCAAAAATGACAATTCTGTCATTAATTACTCATCCTCATTTTGTTCCAAACCTGTAAGACCTTTGTTCATCTTAGAAACACAAATTAAGATATTTTGGATGAAATCCAAGAGCTTTCTGAGCCTGCATAGACAGCAAGGGTACAGTGTTCAAGGCCCAGAAAGGAAATAAGGACATTGTTAAAATAATTCTCGTCACATCAGTGGTTTAACTGTAATTTAGAATCAGAATCAGAATCAGAATCAGAATGAGCTTTATTGCCAGGTATGTTTGCACATACTAGGAATTTGTTTTAGTGACAGAAGCTCCACAGTGCAACAGAATGACAATGACAAGAAAAGACACACAGATAATAAAAGAACAATATACAAATATACAGAAAATATACAGAAAAAAGTGCAAAAAAGCAAATACTCAATATACAATTTAAATAAACTAAAAACAGACATATGTAAACAATTTATTATGTACAGGTGCAAATTAGAAATGAGAAATGTAAACAAGTATGTGTTTTAAATAAATGAATAAATGAATGAGTGTATAATAGTGTTATTGTTCTGTGTTATTTTTTTTAAGTGTTCATGAGATGGATTGCTTGAGGGAAGAAACTGTTCCTGTGCCTGGTCGTTCTAGTGCTCAGGGCTCTGTAGCGTCGACCAGATGGCAACAGTTCAAAGAGCGAGTGTGCGGGATGTGAGGAGTCCAGAGTGATTTTACTAGCCCTTTTGCGCACTCTGGACAGGTACAGATCTTGAAGAGTGGGGAGGGTTGTACCAATGATCCGCTCAGCACACCGGACTATCCGGCGTAGTCTTCTGAGGTCAGAACTGGTAGCTGAGCTGAACCAGACAGTAATTGAAGTGCACAGGACGGATTCGATGATGGCAGAGTAGAACTGTTTCAGCAGATCTTGTGGCAGGTTGAACTTCCTCAGTTGACGGAGGAAGTACAGTCTCTGCTGGGCCTTTTTCACAATGGAGTCAATGTGAATGTCCCACTTCAGGTCCTGAGAAATGTTGTTGCCTAGGAACCTGAATGACTCCACTGTTTTTACAGTGCTGTTCATGATGGTGAGTGGGGGGAGAGCAGGGGGCTTCCTCCTGAAGTCCACGATCATCTCCACTGTTTTGAGCGTGTTGAGCTCCAGGTTATTGTGACTGCACCATTCAGCCAGCTCTTTAACCTCCTGTCTGTAAGCAGACTCATCACCGTTCTGAATGAGACCGATGAGTGTGGTGTCATCCGCAAACTTCAGGAGCTTGACAGAGGGGTCTTTAGAGATGCAGTCATTGGTGTACAGGGAGAAGAGCAGAGGGGAGAGAACACAACCCTGAGGGGCGCCAGTGCTGATGGTGCGGGTGCTGGATGAGTATTTTCCCAGCCTCACTAGCTGCTGTCTGTCTGTCAGGAAGCTGGAAATCCACTGACAGACAGAGGTGGGCACAGAGAGCTGAGTTAGTTTGGGCAGGAGGAGGTTTGGGATGATAGTGTTAAAGGCTGAGCTGAAGTCCACAAACAGGATCCTTACATAAGTCCCTGATTTATCCAGATGCTGCAGGATGAAATGCAAACCCATGTTTACAGTATCATCCACAGACCTGTTTGCTCGGTAAGCAAACTGCAGGGGGTCCAGTAAGGGTCCGGTGATGTCCTTCAGATAAGCCAGAACCAGTTTTTCAAACGACTTCATGACGACAGACGTTAGCGCCACAGGTCTGTAGTCATTAAGTCCTGTTATCTTGGGTTTTTTTGGAATGGGGATGATGGTGGAGCGTTTGAAGCAAGCAGGGACTTCGCACAACGCTAGTGATTTATTGAAGATTAGTTGAAATATGGGGGCCAGCTGATCAGCACAGGTTTTCAGACAGGCTGGTGTCACACCATCTGGACCTTTTGCCTTTTTCCTTTTGTTCTTTTTGAAGACTTTGCGGACGTCTTCTTCGCTGATTTGTAAAGGAGGGGTGAGGGGGAGGGGGGTTGTTGAAGGTGTAAATGGTGTTTTTTCAAACCTACAATAGAACTCATTCAGTTCATCTGCCAGATGTTGATTGGCCACAGTGCTGGGGGATGGTGTCTTGTAGCCAGTGATGTCCTTCAGACCTTTCCACACTGATAAAGAGTCATGGGAATAGAATTGGTTCCTTAATTTTTCAGAATAATTCCTCTTTGCCGCTTTGATCTCCTTTTCCAGTGTGTATTTGGCCTGTTTATACAAGAGAGTTTACAATTTAGCCAAGAGAATACTTTTTTGTGTGTGAAGAAAACAAAAAATAATGACTTTAACAATTTCTTCTCTTCTGTGTCAGTCTTTGACACGCTCATGAGAGTACCACAATTGTAATGTTTTACTGAAACTTACTTAAACTTTACTTAAACTCAATGTGTTTGTTTACAAGAATCTCATGTGTGCCAAATATTTTAAGCCTCATATCATTCAAAAAAAGCATTCTTAGTAAAAAATAATATTTGGTTTCATAATATTCTGTAATATCGGGTCATTAAATATAACTTTCGTGAAGTAATTTAAGCACTGTAATCATCTAGATTAGATGTCTGAAAATTTTTAAGGTTTAAAATAACCCCTCTCAACTGGGCATATGCGTGGGCCCAGTATTTATCCTCAAACTCAAAATGTTGTGGTTAACTTCTTTCCCACATTCTCCCTCCAAACAAAATGTGTTTGTTCTTCTCTAGGAGGTAAAATGGGCACTGACCAGTTGGAGGATGCCAAACCCATACAGGAGGCTCCCATTAATGGTTATTCCCCAAACCAGAGTCCTATTGGTAAGATGCCAAGTCTGTGGCCGGCAAACCTAAGCATGCAGGAAAAACACGTAGACTGATTTCACCATCCAAAAGTGAACGGCTTGACTACTTACACAATGATGTCGTCTTCTTGAGGATATCCTCTCTTTCTTATAAACAAACAAACTCCACCATGATGTAATCACCCACAGACGGAAGGAGGCAGGGCAAAAAGTCATCAGTGAACCACATGCTCAAGATGAGTCATAGAATAGATGATTCGAAAGAGGTTTATAGCTTCTCCTGGAGTCTAGCCTCGTTCATAGAAAATGTTATCTGTAACCACTGAGCTCATTCTGTTTAAATGCAAATACAGCCTATAATAGAGCATCCATCAAAAATGCATTAGCTGTAGTTAGTCAGATATTCAGAGACATAGTGAGATGTGTCTGTTTATGAGGCCTGAAAGGAAAAGGCTATTCCTGATAAAAGCTCCACCATAAAAGCTCACACAGGGCCCTGTCAGACAAAATAATATCCCTTCGGGACTAGAGTTCTGGCAGTGAGATTGTCTGCATGAGCTCAGCAGTTTAAAGCCATTTCAGTGGTTGTGTGAAGAATCAATATGCTGAAATATTCACTGTTTTTACTTATTAACATCTGAAATGTATAAACATTGCATGTCTTTAACATTAAAGGATTAGTTCACTTATTACAGAATAAAAATGGCCTGATAATTTACTCACCCCGTGTCTTCCAAGATGTTCATGTGTTTCTTTCTTTAGTCGAAAAGAAATTAAGGATTCCAGGATTATTCCAGGATTTTTTTTCCATATAGTGGACTTTAAGTGGGGATCAGTGGGTTGAAGGTCCAAATTGCAGTTTCAGTGCCGTTTCAAAGGGCTCTACACAATCCCAGCCGAAAAATAAGGGTCTTGTGTAGTGAAACAAGCTGCCATTTTCTAAAAAATAATAAAAATGTATTTACTTTTTAACCACAGATGTTTGTCTTGCACTAGCTCTACCTCACGCATGACGTAGTCACAATGGTGAGAAGTAGTGCCTTAAGGCACGTAGTCACAATGGTGGCAGAAGTACTGACCCAGTAGAGTTAGTGCAAGATGATAAATTGATAAGTTGGTAAATTTGGATTTTTTCAGATAATGACAGATCATTTTACTAGAAAACACCCTTATTCCTCGGCTGGGATTGTGTAGAGCTCTTTGAAGCTGCACTGAAATGGCAATTTGGACCTTCAACCCACTGGCTCCCACTGAAGTCCACTATATGGAGAAAAATCCAGGTGTTTTCCTTTAATCCCTTAATTTATTTATTTTTTGACTGATGAAAGCAAGACAACATGAACACCTTGGATGACATGGGGGTAGGTCAATATCAGGACATTTTTATTCTGGAAGTGAACTGATCCTTTAAGAGTGGCTTGTTATCAATATTCCAGGTGCCAGAGAAGGGATCCCTACCTCTCAGCCTTTGCCATTTCTTGATTCATCGATTCTGTTGTCAATGCATCAGTTAATGTCAACTATGATGAGTCAGCTTCAACCAGTGCTGGAAAGCTTTAATCAAACACTGAAGCATCTGTCCAGTGAGGTGGACGCATTGTCTCAGGACTTGCAGCAGTTGCGGATTGAACAAGACGACAACAGGTCCTTCAGAAGGGTTGAACCTATCGAGAAGAGACTAGAATACAGCCATCTCCAGATCACTCAAATGAAAACCCAGCTCGATGCACAGAAAGACCAGATGGAAAGGTCCTTTCAGACCCAGCAAGAAATGTTGAAACACAACCTAACAAAACTGAAGGAAGAGATGGATGATCAGATCAGTCAAAGTCAGGATGCGCAGGTCATTCATTCACCAGGACTCCTTGAAATGACTACTCAAAAAACATAAAAAGAGTGCATGAATTAATAAATAATTGTTGTGTGTTTTACCAACAGGTCAGTCTTCAGACTCTATCTGAATTGGTTGAGGAGGTGAGGCTTGGCCAGAGGAAGCTGGAAGGGGCATTGCAGAGAGAACGTGCCGAGTTTGTCAATCCAATTGGAGCCCAGCCAACACAGGCATCAGGAGTGTGGGAGGCCATCACTCGTCTGGATGAGAAGGCACAAAGTAACTCTGCGAAGCTCAGCAGCTTGTCTGAGACATCCAAGGACTCTGATAGAGAAGTCCGGGCTCTGCAAAGAGACCTACTGAACCTCGGACAGAGCCTAGAGGAGGTCAAACAACGCACTGAGGTCCACTTTGCAGAGACAGGTCTGGAGGTGGAGGCTACTCGTGTCAGGGTGCTCAACAGTGTTGGCGAGCTCACAGCTAACCTAAGTGCACACGAGGGTCAGTTAAGAGAAATTCAGCTTGAGCTGGACAACATCTATCAACAATTACAAAGAAATGATTCGGTATTTGGCGAGCAAGCCTGTAGCTGTAAGTCAATTGTCAGTTCTCTAGCCAGGTTGGAACTGGAGGTGGCTAATGTGACACAGTTAGCAAAACAGAACCAACTTGCACTTGAGGAGGCAGATCTAGAAATGAATCAGGTCACTGAGATGGAGGATCTTCATCAGGGCCTTCTGAATATGAAGGAATCTTTGGCCTTTGAGCAGAGCAGAAGCAGAAGTCTTCAAGACAGTATGTCCCAGCTACAGGCTTCACTCCTAGACAGCAAGCAGGAGATCCGAGGCCTGAGACAGCAGGACGAGGACAGGTCAAATGCAATTCGAGGCCTATCATCCACCTTCTCTTCTCTCCTGAACGATGCTGTACGCCACTCTGAAGTCCTAGAAGTGCTCCTCGGAGCGGAGGTCCTGGAATTCTCACACTGGTCAAATAGTCAAAAGAAAGAACTTAGTATTCCAAATCTTTTACAGATAATGGATGTGATGCAGCAAAAGATTGAGACACATGATAGGATTCTGGGCTCCCTTCGGAGAAAGCATCCTGACGGAGACGAGATGAATAGTGATGACCCGGTGGCATACTTAGAGGAGACCGGTACAAATATCCAGCGGAGAGGTCCTGAAAGTTACCAGCCCTCTTTACCAGACTCCTCGACTGGAGAGGAGGATGCAGATTACTCAGTCAGTGACTTCTGGAGTCTGGGAAAAGAGGTGGAGCAGTTAGCAGGTAGGATAACCATGTTGGAGGAGCGCTGTGGCAACTGCACTGAGCCCCCTGGTGGTTCAATTGTGGAACTGCAATCAGATATAGCATCCCTACGTCAGAACCTGGAAGATCATTTGAGAATGTTTCAAAAACTATTTAGTAATACAGAAGAACTAGCCAGCTCGAGTAGAAGCCTGAATCTGGATGAAGTTTGGAGGCTGGTGAGAAAGAAAGAAGGAAAGAGAAGAAGGGGGAGCCAAAGGCAGGAAGACCTGATCAAAAGAGAAGAAAAGCCTTTCAGTGGGCGAAGCAAAAGATACATTGAAAGAGGTAAGAGATTATGTTAATAAAGTTATTTCATTTGTCATTAGTTTTGAACATGAATGAAGAGACCTGCAGGGTGTACATACAACAACACTGCCCCTTAGGGGACAACACTAAAACTACATCATGACAAAGCATATTTTCTCTAACTGAAATTATACTTCTTATCTAAAAATCAGAAAATGCTCAGCTACAACGTTCCCCCGTGGTGTTCATCACAACCCTAGACCACAGAAGAGGACCAAATGGGGAGCTCACACCGAAAAACATTGCTGTGAACTATGGTGGTACTTTTAATCCTACATCAGGGGTGTTCCAGGCCCCCGAGACTGGATTTTATCTCCTTTTAGTGAACTTAGACTTTGAGAGAGGCCTTTCATTGGCTGTACTAAAGCGCAGTGGAGTTCCAGTGGCCTCCCTCAGACAGCAACAAGGGGAAAAAAGGGGACCAGTGAGCCGAGTCTCCCTGCTAGAGCTTCGGCAAGGGGAGACAGTTACATTAGAATTGATGCATGGATCATTACGAAACGCGCAGCCTGGGGACAACACACTGTCTGGACTATTGCTCTTCATTACAGAGCACAAGGACATGCTGTGAAGAGAACTGGGTGAGTGACAAAGACATGGGAGGATACGTCTGAGTCTGACGCACTGTGCGTCACCGCCAGACATGCTGTATTTTGTATGCATGCAGCCTCTTTTTGAAGGTGCAAAAAATACTGATTTGTCTGGAATAATACTGAGAAAACAAGGTAAGTTATTTAGACACCACCAGGATCTTTAAAATGTGGAGGATCTAATAAGGCAAGGAATACAGAAACTAGTTCCTAGAGGAAATATGAATTAACAAAAGGTATAGTGAGGTAAACTCTGTACATGCATGGATTCAAAAGATCACATTCAATGCAAATGTCAATCAAGAACAAAAAACAATGATTGTGTACTAAAATAAGGTAATTTACTTAAAAATTGATACATTGGACTAATTCTGCATACAGAACAGCTTTTCTTGGTAAACATAAGGCACCTCTCTTTAAACCAGATGTTGTGCACAATTAAAAAAAGTTCATATTATTCAGGCCATTTTACATGTTTCCTTACACATTAAAACATTAAGACAAAACACTGTGTAGTCATTTATCTAGACAGATGCGCTTAAATTAGTTCAAATGTGATTTTACAAGGTAACTCGCATGATCGTAATGGACAGAATAGGTCATAAGAAAAGACACACAATCAATAGGAGATCTGAATCTTCAGTGCAAAGATTCAGTTTTTGTACCTGTATGATTTGAAGGCAGGAATGACCAACTGTTTTTTTAGGCAAAGAACCCTGCTTTTGAGGTTAAATCTGTATTTTCCACAAGTGCTAATAATGCAATGTGATTTAAACTTGGGATTTTGTTAAAAAAAATGCATTTGCACAAATTTGTTTATGAAAAAAAAAAAAAAAGTATTTTCATGTATATGAAAGGTGACCTAAGTTGCCCGTCCTGACTTTTCAGATAAAGGGTCTAATTTTACACTTTATAGCAATGACAAATAATGAAAATTCACACCCACACTTTCATAGGAAGTCATTAAATGTAGAATTTCATATTAAAAGTCGTAAATGTAATGTTTGAAAGGTTGAGCTGCTCTGTAAAAACATTGAGAATGTCAGTTGCAAGAACAGTGTTAATAGTCCTGCAAGTAAAAATATCTTACCACAGTAATTCATACTATATGACATGACATGAATAAATAGCACATGCATTTGCATTATTCTATCACATTAGACGTTTATGAGTCATATGATTCCCAAGCATCACAACATTAGATTCAAGGCAAATCTGTTTAAATGAGGCATTGAAAACAGCAATCCAATCTGACACTGATGAATCAGAAGTGATATAATAAGGTTGACTCGAAGGCTATTGGATAAAATACAACAATGTTTATGAGGCATTCGGGAACAGTGGGCATACATCTGCACCGACACACCTGCAATATCAGCAAGATTGAAAGTCGCCATATACTGGCAATATTTGACCGGCGCTACTTCAATTCTTCAAGCCAGAGCTGGAGTAATGATCACATCACTCCTGTCATTATACTTGAACTTTCTATTCCTAACAGTAAATACATTTCAGGTTTTAACAAAAAGGGAAGGTTTCTATTAGAAAACCTTATTGCTAACACTCAGTTTTGTATTTGGACACCTAATGGACAGATTCTCCGGAAGGAAAGCAGTTGAAGGTATATTTTTTTTAAAAAGGCAATTAATTAAAATATCAATATGTAGTTAACGGGACATTTCTTGTTTTATACACATATATCATTTGAATTAAACAGGGTGCATTCACTCCAAATGTTTGAGTTGCCATTTTGTAACACTATAGCCACACTGGAGCATATCCCAAGCATCCGTTCGGGGGTTTAGTCCAAATATCACCCCAAAAATGTCCGCCCTTCATGTCCGCCTTCTCCCAAACGGCTCCATTACTGCCGGCACCGTGCTACTCCTCCATACAGACGTATCATAATACACAGCTTTCACAGAAAGCACCATATGCTCTTCAATTCTCTCCCAATATATAAATGAGTGCCTGAAGAAGGAAAATAATGGAGGCGATGGGGATGATGTGACTACCGACGCCTGCAGAACAGTTGTCCTTAGATCCTCATGGATGCGTTATGGCACATACTGTCCAGCAGAGGGTGCTACATGACACTAAGAGCATTACTGCAACAGGGCAAGGATTTACAGCCATGCAGGGAGGCAAGTGTTCTGCTCAGCAGCGCCCCCACAGGTCTGTTTAGGAACTGAGGCAATAATCCATAAAAGTGAGCATAAATATCTCCATGATTTCTCTCAGACTGGCATTGGAGGGGAAACTGATCATATTTTGATATCCTGCGATTCAACCATTTTGGCAAGTGTTTTCTTGACTCGAAGAGCTGTGAGGCGAGAGGCTGGGTTGTGTGCCCAGCACTCAGACATGAGCTTTAGCATGGCCCGTAAGCACTGTGTGGAGACAAAAACGCCAGATGTTTTAGGGTTGACTTTACACAACTCTTAAATAGTCAGTTACAAAGCAGTGATGTTTAAAACCCTATAAAACCAAAATTTTGTAGCTTTTTGCATATACACCGGCATTCAAAAGTTAACAACCAGCAAGATATTTTAAGGTTGTTTGATCAAACATCCAGAAAAATTTAATATTGCGAAATATTATTTCAATGTAAAATAACTTTTCTATTTTAAAATATAATTTATTCCTGTGATGCAAAGCTGAATTTTCATCAGCCATTCCTCCAGTGTTCCAGAAATCATTCTAATTATGCGGATTTATTATCAATGTTGTAAACAGTTATGCTACTTAACATTTTGTTGGAACCTTTGATACTTTTTTCAAGATTCTTTAATAAATAAGAAATAGAAATAGATTTTGTAACAATATAAATGACCACTTAAAAGTTTGTATTCAGTAATTTTATTTTTTTTTTAAAGAAATTGATACTTTTATTCACTAGGGCTCTGTTAAATTGCTAAAAAGTGATAGCAAAGACTTTTATTGTTAAAAGAACATTTCTATTTTAAATGAATGCTGTTCTTTTTAACTTCTTTTTAACAGAATCCTGAAAAAAAAAAGAACCACCGGTATATATATTATATATATTAGGCAGCACAACTATTTTCAACATTGATAATAAACGCAATAAATCAGCATATTAGAATGATTTCTAAAAGATCATATGAAACTGAAAACTGGAGTAATGGCTGATGCAAATTCTGATGAATAAATTATATTTGAAAATATATTAAAATAGAAAACCAACATTTTAAACTGTAATAATATTTCACAACATTACTGTTTTTTCCTGTATTTTTGATCAAATAAATAAAGCCTTGATGAGCATAAGAGAATTCGTATGACAATTAAGGCAAAAAACAAACAAAAAAAACATTAAAAATACTACTGATCCCAATGAGGAAAAGCTATAACCTTGATTGTACAAAGTGTTCTGATAAAGCTTGGGGAAAAAAAATCATATATATATTATATATATATACTACTGATCCCAAACTTTTGAACAGAAGTGTATCTCTTAGCAATGCGATCAACAATATTTAATATCTTAAATAAATGCTACTCTTTTCAACAATTTAAAAGAAACCTGAAATATATTTAAAAATTAATCTTAGCCAAACTCTTTGAGTTTTCTAAAAATTTCAGCTCAGCACTATAGAATTAAACTGCAATGCTAGATTTTACCTCGTCACTGTTCCAGCGATTAGACACCACTGGCCGCATGCCTTTAACACACACAACTTCCCTCATGTCCTCATAGGACGGTTCTGAAGGTACCATGTCCCAGTATGGCAACTGATAATCCTCAACAATTCCTGCACATAAAAGAAAACACCATTATTAAAACAAATCCATCACATATTCAGAAAGAAGCTCACATACATTCACATAACACAAGCACAACTAACCTCCTGTCACGCATCGACGGGCCATCTCCCAAACAATAAGACCATAGCTGTAAATATCTGCCATTATGTACGCTTGGAATTGGTTCTTATTTAGGGTCTCATCCAGGACTTCTGGTGCCATGTAGCGCCGTGTGCCCATCCTTGTGCTCAGAGGGACATCCACCTCATTGGTATCACTAAAATAAATGAAAATTGTGTGGTCAATACATTGCAAATAACTGCATACTAGCTGTAAATAAAAAATTGAAATATGCATGTGTTTATATGTAAGTGTGTGTTGCAAGAGTGTCTTCACCTGTTGTATTTCACAGCCAGGCCCAGATCAGCAATACAGCAAGTGCCGTTCTTCTTTATGAGGATGTTTTTGCTCTTCAGGTCTCTGTGAGCGATGGCAGGTTTGCCCTGCGTGCCGTAGATCTCTGTGTGGAGGTGGCAAAGGCCGCAGGCTGCAGAATAAGCCAGCCTAAGCAGAGCCTGTGTGTCCAGGGTGGTGTATTTCAGATAGTCATAGAGAGAACCGTTCTCGTGGTAGTCTGTGATGAGGAAAAGCTGAGTAAATGCTCCCGTGCCTTTAATATCTGCAGCTATAAAGCCTGGAGGAAGATGAGAAAAATAAGTGTGAATGTTAAAAAGAAAGGCAAAACATAATCACAGCAACATCATACAGAAATGGAGGCATTATGTGAAATATCAAATCTGTAAAATGTCTTATATTAGTGTACAATACTAAAAAAAAAAAAATCTACCTTGAACCAGCTAAATGTTTTACTGTTCATTTGGTCAGTCATTTTTGAATTTAGCCTGTCTTTTAAATTAGCTTTAGTCTCAGTCCTGTGTCAAATGTAATGTTTAGTTATCATATTTAGTCCTGTTTTTGTTAAGTATTTTGGTGTAGTTTTGGTATAGTCTCATCTATTATTGTCAACAATATCGCATGTTGATATAGTCACAGTTATCGTTTATTGAACTTATTGTCATCTTGTCATAGTCTCGTTTACACTACCAGTTTTTAGACAGTAGTAACATGTTTATGTTTTTTCAATAAGTCTCTTCTGCTCACCAAGCCTGCATTTATTTTATCAAAAGTACAGCAAAAACATTAACATTTTGAAATATTTTTACTATTTAATATAACTACTTTCTATTTGAATATATTTAAAAATGTAATTTATTCCTTTCATTATTATTCCAGTCACATGATCCTTTAGAAATCATTCTAATATTCTGATTGGCTGCTCAAAAAAAAAAATGTATCATCACTTTTGATCTACTTAAATCATACTTGCTAAATAAAAGTTTTAATTTCTATGAAAACATGATACTATGAAAAAAAAAAATAATACTGACTCTAAGCTTTTTGAATGGTTCAGTGTATAATGTCACGTTATTTCAGATAAATGCTGATCTTTGGACCTTTCTATTCAAATCAGCATATTATAGGGCCCTCTGATTTCCGCGATGCGGAAAACGCGGACGGAATCGCAGAATCCAGTCATAACAACGAAATGTATTATTAAACGCGGAATGTCACGGAATTTGTCAAAGTTTGGAAGAACTAATCAAAAGTACGTCATCAAGTTAAATCAAATCGCGTTTTGAACTAGTATGTGTAAATATTAAGCCGCAAAAAGACTATTTAAATATGAATCCTGGATGTTCTGCTTGTTTCTGTTTTTATGAATGGAGCAGATGCGCGAGTTTGTTTACTATACATAGTGACGCATGCGTATCGCTCGCGTGATTTCAGCATCTGACGTCTCAACAAATGAGGACATAAATACCTGAACAACATCTCCAGAACTGATCTGAGAATCACTTCATTCGCATTTGACCGTTCCATTTGAGTAAAATTCATTGTTAGCTTTCACCCTCAGCTGTATTCAATGTAACCACAACAAGCGTCAGTTCCAGGTATTAACGGCAACCCGTCAAAATAAAAGTTCGGTTGATGACAGAAATATATTTTTAATATTTAGAATGTACGTAATGACACTACTACTACTACTACTACTACTGCATGTCATCTGTTAATATAAATACACAGAATAAAAAACAAACAAACAAACAAACAAAAAAAAAAATCACAAAGGTTTTGTAAGAATAAATAAAAGTTGTTATGTATTTAAATAATCAGACATATTAAAACCAGAATTTGGTAACAATAAAATACAATATTTCATTGCACTCTAAACATGTCATTTTTGTTAAACCTTTAATAAATTTATGTTAAATTGTATAGATTTTGTGATTTTAATTAATTAGACATGTTTTTTGATTAATAACATTTTATTTAACCATTAAAAATGAGTCCAGAAAAAAATAAAATGGAATCCAGAAAATTAAAACGGAAAAAACGGAATTCGAAAAAAAATAAAACAGAATTTGGGAAAAAATAAAATGGATTTCATAGGGCCCTAATATTAGAATGATTTCTGAAGGATCATGTGACACTGAAGACTGGAGTAATTGATAAAAAATTTAGCTTTGATCACAGGAATAAATTACATTTTAAAATATATTCAAATAGAACCGTTATTTTAAATAGTAAAAATATTAGCAATATTACTGCTTTTACTATATTTTGTATCAAATAAATATAGGCTTGGTGATAAATATAGGCGTACTGTCCAAAAATTTTTTAGTAGTGCAAGACCTAGGAAAAAAAAAAAAAAAAAAAAATCAACAAACTTTTTTTTTGTCTATTTTGACACTATTAACATTATTTTGAACTCTAGTTTGACTCTGTACATTGATAATGATGTTTTAATAGTTTTGCAACGCAAATATAATTTCAAATAATTAAAATGCATATATACAATATGTCTTTGGTCTTTTTTTGTGTTGAAACTTACCGAGTATATTTTCGTGCCTCATGAGCACTGTTTGGTAAATCTCAGTCTCTCTAAACCAGCTGGCCTCTTCACGAGTAAAGAATACTTTCACTGCCACCTTTTCTCCTCTCCAGCGACCAAGCCACACTTCTCCATACCGCCCCTTCCCGATTTGACGTACCATCTGAATTTGTTTAGCAATTGTGCGCTGGACCTGTGAATCCACATAATATGTCTCTTAACTGACGAAAGTTCCAAAAGATCAGAGATCTGAGCATAACTACAAACATGTATACTGTATTTCCGTGATGTTTTATTTATTTATTTTTTTACTTAATTTTTATAACCAGAAACCACAATTTTTTAACATGCATTTCCCTGACCTTTCAACCCCCATTCTTATTATTAAAAGCATGTTCAGAAATGGTGCCTTACCAGCAGGGGGAGCCCTGAACCAGAGCCAGTGCTGGACTGACTAATAAGATCTTTGAGTGACTCTCCAGCAGGAATGAAGGCCTCGTCCTGCTCCAGATCTCTCTGGTACCGTCTCCGTCCTGTCTGCAGCTTATACCTGATCAAACAGCCGCACAGAGCATATAATCACCTTCAATATAATGTTACATCACAGAAGCCTTCCATGAAGGGATCAGTAACTTATTACTAAGAGCTACAGTATATATCCATGCATTAAGGTCAAGCATAAAAGGTGCTAAATTTACTCGACTATCTTAAACAGGTGCGCCTCCGCCAGTGTTATCAGTGTGCCGGGCAATAATTAACAGACTGAGGAGCATCTTTCATTCATTTCAGCTGGATAAACATGTCATTATGAAATAAAAGTCTCACCTGTAGTAACACACCACAGTTATTGCTACCAACGTGAAGCAACACACCGTCACAGAGATCAGGAAGGCTAGCAAGTGGGCGTTCCATAATGAAGGCTCTAAATTACATTGAAATCACAGTGTTTTAAAAACTGAAAATAAGAAATGTTTCTTCAGCAACAAATCAGCATATTAGAATGATTTTTGAAGGATGACGCAACACTGAAGCCTGAAGTAATTCCATTACAGGAATAAACTACATTTTAAATTAAATTAAAACTATTATTTGAAATGTTACAATATATAAAAGTATTACTGTTTTTGATGTATTATTGGTTAAATAAAAGCAGCCTTTATAAGCAAAAGAAAACAAATCTTACAGACTCATACAGTTAAAAGTTTACATACATCTTGCAGAATCTACCAGGGGTGTAAACTTTTGAACAGAATGAAGATGTGTACATTTTTCTTATTTTGCCTAAATATCACATTGTTTTCATTTAGTACTGCCCTTAAGAAGCTACAGAAGATATTTACATGCTTCCCAGACAAAATAAGTTAAATTTACCCTGATCTTCAAATTCAAAATGTTTTCACTCCCCTGGCTCTAAAGCATCAGTGAGTGTTTGAACCTTCTGTAATAGCTGCATATGAGTCCCTCAGTTGTCCTAAGTGTAAAAGGATGGATCTCAAAATCATACAGTCAATGTTGCAAAAGGGTTCAAACAGACAAAAATGCTGAGATTCAAAAGAATTTGTGGGACTTAAATGATTTTTCTGAAGAACAGCAGGTAGTTTAACTGTTCAGGGCAAACAAGTGACTCATGAACAACTAGCACTAAACAAAACATAACAAAAAAAACACAGCTGTGGATCATTCAGGTAACAACACAGTATTAAGAATCAAGTATGTAAGCTTTTGAAAAGGGTCATTTTTATAAATTAAACTATTATTTTGTCTTGTGGACTATATGTAAACATCTTTAAATGTGAAATATCTTATTCAGATCAGCACTAAATAAAAAATAGCATGCATTCTGTATGATCCCTCTTATTTTGTTAAAATAATTAACATTTAGCAGATTCTGCAAGTTTTGCAACTTTTGACTTCAGCTGTACATATAGACGCAGATACATATATTTTATTATATTTAAGTTCCGCTTAAATGATGTGCAACTTACTTTCAGGAATAGGAGGTGGAAGTGTTGGCTGAAGGTCTCTATTACAGAAATCAGTGGAACAGCACTCAATGGTCCGTCTGGTCTGAGCATTAGGAGAGTCCTGGACAACAATAACCACACTCAGTCAATGATAATGTCTCAGCACTTGAACATTTATGCTTCGCTCTCCCTTTTATATATTACCTTGCACTGGAAGTGGGAGCCCTCATACTTCATGCAGCCAGAGGTGAGGATAGCCTCGCCGTGTTCATCCTCTTCTATGATAGCAAAACACTGGCCGTTCGTCCTGCGTGAACACAAAAAGATAATTTAATCATAGTGTTCGCATTAAGGTTAGAGGAAGTGGAAAGCACATGGTGTACTCACTCGCAGGTGTTGTTCGTGGCATCTTCGGGACAGTGGCCTGAGCAGTGGCAGCTAAGGAAGCGGGCAGCATCTTCTGGGGCCACGGTGGACCCATCCCCTGTCCCCTGGGGTCTCTTTGGATCCGATCCAGGCTTGACTCCAGTGCCGTGAAGCATGTAGTCTGGATTCTGCCCACCTAGAAGGATTGAAATATAGGAAAATAAGATTCTAGACTGTCTAGAATGTAACCATTTTTAATAGAATTATCATTATTGCACAACATTCATATCAACCATTTTATTAAAGCAGTGAAACTGAAAATCAAAACCAAACCACAAATGAATTAACAATATAATGGTGTTATGGGAAAACTAATGTAAAAAAGTGAATAACACACACTTAGATATAACAACTTTGTTACGTCAAAATAAAACTTGAAATGGCATGAAAACATGATCTGTGGGAGTTTTTAGTGAGTAATCGGCTTGGTATTATTTAAAGTGAATCCAATATGACCAATAAAATCCAAAGTGACCAATAGTCAACAAGCTTTGATGACTGATGTTATGTCAAAATAAAACTTGAAATGGCATGAAAACATGATCTGTGGGAGTTTTTAGTGAGTAATCAGCTTGGTATTATTTAAAGTGAATCCAATATGACCAATAATATCCAATGTGACCACTATTTACTGAGCTCTGATGATGATGATGATGATCAGAAAAATTAAAAAAAAAGTTAAACGTTAACTATTAAAAAGAATAGCAGTCCCTCAGTTGTCTTCAGTGTGAAAAGATGGATCTCAAAATCATACAGTCATTGCTCGAAATGATTCAACCAAAGAATCTGTGGAAACTGAATGATTTTTCTGAGTCGGCAGTGGGCAGTTTAACTGTTCTGCACAAACAAGGGACTCATGAACTATTACAAAAAACAAAACAAAAAAACAGCTGTGGATCATTCAGGTGGATCACACAGTATTCAATAAAATAATTTCAATAAATGTAACTATTTTCTCTATGTGAACATCTTTTATGTAAAATATTTTATTCAGGTCAGTACTAAAGAGAAAACAACATGCATTTTGTATGATTCCTCTTATTTTCGTAAAATACTTAACATTTTGTGGATTCTGCAAGAGGTATGTAAACTTTTGACCTCAACTGTATATACAGACAGTTTTATTTTATATATCTCAAATCTGTTACAAAAAAAATATCACCGCCACTTGGAAACAAAACCCCTCTTATTGCCTTCATTCTATGCTAAATTATACTGCAAGGAATCTAAGGATCTTAGATAAATAGGTGGGAGTGAGGAAAACAGATCACCATAGACTGAGCATAGAAAGAGGGAGATAAGGATTGAAAACTGGGACAAAGAGAGAGACATGCAGATTTCTTAGTGCTGTAACCTGATCCGTCTGAGTGCGTGAGCATTTCTTGCAGACAGACAGGGTGCATACTGCCTCAGGCACAAAGACTCATGTGTTTAGTATTGCTGTGGGTGCTTCCTCTTAGAGCCCTGCTGCTCGTCCTGCAGGTCCGGGCAGGCCTAAACCCAGTCAAAATAAGCCCACACTAAAACAGGCATGCTGCTGTTTAGTAAAACACCACATTCCACACCTAGGATCTCATTACTAGAGCCTTCAGACCCGTCCCACGTCTTAGGCTCCTTCAGTCTGAATATTAACATTAAATATCAGATGAAGACAAGAGATAGTCCCTATAAATCACAGAGCCTCATTTCCCGCAGACGGGCAAATGCAAACAAATATAAATGTCAAACTCCATCCAGTAGGCAGATCGTACCTGCTATCAGCAGGGTTACACAACAGCAACACCTCCAGCCATATCAGCTGGGGTGGAGACCACTAAACTGATATACAGTCTGATAAAACAGAAGCGTGGAGCCAGGATGCTTTAAACCCTGAGAGCTGATATCAGCCTGGGGAATGAAGGGGACGTGGCACAATAATGTCAGGGGAAGAGAATAAACAAAACGTTACGTTAGACATCTACAGGAGAATCCAGTGAGAATCTCATATAATCTCATTTCTAATTACTGCTTCAATACATGTTCATATTCACATTCAGTGTAACCTGCTTGATCATGTAAATAAGCATAAATGTCTAAAATGGCATATTTAAGTGCAGGTTCAGTGCTTCTATGGCACTGTGGACAGAAACAAAGTGCCCCACAGAGCAGTGAATGTAATAATATATGTAAAAATATGGAAATATGGATATTATCTGCGAAACAGAGAATGTGTTTAAAGAGCAGAAGAGAATGAAAAAAGGGTTTTGTAGAAATTGTGAGATAAATCTTATAAAAACATGACCTAATTACCCCAAAAATAAAAGGTTAAAAAGAAATAAATATCTATACATTTATGTATAGGATACAGTAAGAATGCACTTAAGCTTGTTATTTTCTAACAGTTATTTCTAAATTAATATATTTTTATTTCTCAACCATTTTCAGATTTTTTTTTAAATATTTTTGTTTTACTAAAATCTAATAAGTAATGTAAAAACATAAAAAAATATATATATTTTTACTGTAGTATTGTAAAAAGTTCATAAAATCGTTTTAGTAACTGCAACACATTAATTAACAAATGCATGAATACTCAATGTACTTGCTATAATAAATATATTTAATATGCTTTATTATCTTTATTAAAAAAGGTAACAATTTACAATAAGGTTTCATTAGATAATGTATTAACTAACACCTTTATTATAGTATTTATTAATCCTTGTTAATATTAGTAAATGATTGATAGTTCATGTTAATTCACAGTGTGTTAACTAATGTTAACAGCACAACTTTTAATTTTAATAATGCATTCGTAAATGTTGAAATTAACTAATTAACCTAAAAGAACGTAAAAAATTTGGTTACACTTTATTTTAAGGTGTCCTTTTTACTGTAATTATACATCTGAGTACTGAGTAATATTAATTAACTACATGTACTTACTACATGGTTAGGGTTAGGATTAGAGTTTGGTTTAGGGTTACTTGCATGCAATTATGCATAATTTATTGTGATTATAATAGTAAGTACATACAAGGACACCGTAAAATAAAGTGTTACCTTTTATTTTCATTTAACACTATGTAATTTCTTTGATTTTGATCACAGCCTGAAATACGACCTGTGCATGTTTTATGAGGATCCACGAGGGACTTGAAATGATCCGAGTGGAAAAACATCACGCACGGCCAGGAATAAAAGTGTGCTTGACAATGCAGCGGCTATAATCAGTTTTATTGAGAGGGATCCTGGAACAGATGTGTCAAACATGATAAGATGTTACTCAACACCCTGTCAATTTGTGGAACATCGCTTACAAAAGAACAAAAGTGTCATGAAACATTCTGCTGAATGGCCTGAAGGTGAAATGGTGAGAAGTGGGATTAGGAGGGAAAATGAAAGACCAGATTAGGAACACAAGAGACAGGATTATAGTGTATAAATGTGAGGTTGAAGACCGGGTCGAGTGGCACGAGCTCTGGAGACGGATCAAACGCTCTCGAGTCCTGCTCTCTTTTTTCGTGTAATGCTTTGTCTCTTGGTGTATGAGTCAGTCCATTCATATGCTACGCTCCCGTGATAGCCAGCGATATAAATCTTCTGTTTATGTGTCACGGTTCAGTTTTTGCACTTGAGAAATGCTCATTTGAAGCCATGAAGGCGTCCCACGGCCCCCTCCATTAGGCCAAAATGCAAAATACACGGCGAAAGCATTTGATGTTACATCTTTGATCACTTCACAGTTTAGTCCAGGCGCCGTTGCTGTCACACGGGGCCCAGTGTGATAATAGAGGTGGAAACCGGTAACATAAACATGGTGGAACAGAGACAGGAAAAAGAAAGAAAGAAAAACAGTATCGCTCTGAAAGCCCTCCTCTCAGCGAGAGGCCTGTAAATTGAAGGAATGCGAACGGTGTAGTCAGAAACACGGCTCACTTTTAAGAGTGACTGTAAAAGGCAGGCTAATCTGTTATGATGTGTTGAGCCCTACACGTCCTAACAGCTACAATGCGCAGATAAGCGCGAGCTGAATTCCCGCAACCACAACAGCGGCACACAAACAACCGCAGGGCGCAGGAATGTTATCTGAGCTGAAACACATAAAACAGGTTTCGAGCCAGAAGGGTTACTAAATCAGAGCAGATGCGACTTGTTGCGCTATCTCTGAAGTTCCTCTGAGGCACCGAGTGATTCACTGACATTACGAAGCCACCGAATACATTTGCTCTCCTTCCCCCCTCTGCGTTTTTCCTTGGCTCTGAGAGACGGATCTACAGAGCATCGCCGTGCTCCTTACATGTGTGCTTGATTCTGGCTCGCCGTCACCGTGGAGTCTGAGGTCTGGCAGTACTCAGGCAGTAATGAGTCCTGCTGACCGCATTCTCCCAGCCTGTAGGCAGCTCGGCTCAGACTCCAGCGCCAGCCTCTTAAAGAGACACTTCGGCACCATTTTTCATACAGTCGGCCCAAACATATACACAGCGCTCTACAGTTACACGTCTAATTAAAGTAGGTGCTGGGCAACAGGTAAAGCCAATCAGGAATCTTACTGTTTGGATGGGTAAAACATCAGCTGTTTCCATCCAAAGTTGCGAATTTAACTTGTGTGCAAATTCGAATATCGCGAATGTTTGCGAATAGCACTGTTTCCACTCAGAACAAAATTATCACTTCCTAATAAACTGGCACTAAATATCACAAAGAAAAGTAGGAGAAGCCACTGAATATAATCATTTTCATATATAATAAAATAAATGCTGATGCCTGCTCTTTGGGAACGAACTTTCTGTATAGAAATACTTTGACGACAGACTTTGAATGATCATAACATTTCAGATGCTGTACAATGAGAACGCTCCGCTGGTTAGTCAAGTTATGCCGTCCCATCACGCAAAGTCACATGACTTTTTTTGGATCCACAAGAGAAAAAAAAAATAGTTGAATTTATAAAAGTTCAAAAGTTTACATACACTTGATTCTTAATACTGTGTTGTTACCTGAATGATCAACAGCTGTGTTTTTTTGTTTAGTGAAAGTTGTTTGTGAGTCTCTTGTTTGTCCAACTGCCCGCTGTTCTTCAGAAAAATCTTTCGGGTCCTACAAATTCTTTGTTTTTCAGCATTTTTGTGTATTTGATCCCTGTCTAACAATGACTGTATGATTTTGAGATCTTTTCACACCGGGGAAAACTGAAGGACTCATATGCAACTATCACAATAGTTTACAGAAGGAAAAACCATGCATTAAGATGAAAACTTTTGAACAGAAAGATTTTCTTATTTTGCCAAAATATCATATTTTTTCATTTAGTACCTTCAGAGGCTACAGAATATAGTTACATGTTTAAAAGAAGACAAAATAAGTTAAATTTACCCTGATCTTTAAATTCAAAAAGTTTTCACCACCGGGCATTAATGCATAGTATTTCCTTCTGGAGCATCAGTGAGCATTTGAACCTTCTGTAATAATTGCATACATGTCCCTCAGTTGTCCTCAGTGTGAAAAGATGTTGGAAAGGGCTTAAATATCCAATGCTGGAAAACCAAAGAATTTGTAAGACCTGAAGGATTTTTCTGAAGAACAGCAGTAAGTTCTTCTTGTGGACTATATGTAAACATTTTTTATGTGAAATATCTTATTCAGGTCAGTACTAAATAAACAATAACCTTTTTGTATGATCCCTCTTATTTTGATAAAAACAATTAACATTTTAATGATTCTGAAAGGGGGATGTAAACTTTTGACCTCAACTGTAAGTCAGACTTTTTAAGATGTCTGAATGTCACTGAATTAAAGATCAAAATGTCAAACCTAGTTGTAAGAAAATTATGCTTTTAACAGAAAACAAAAATTCTAATGATGCATGATATTGGATTTTTGCCAACATCCAGTATTTTTCAACTCATTGCTGATACCGATATATTTCCAAATATTTCCTGTGCAGAGATTATACAAACATTTTTAATTTTGGCTGGTTTTGAGCAAACACTTACTTATTAGAATTAAATAAACAATAATAAAATATTTTTATAATGACAGTACACTAAAAGCCTTCAATGTCATGTTTGTTGTTTGAGTCATTTTTATGCAAGTAAACTATAGCTTCTGAAATGTAAAATGAAAACAGATTAATGATTTTATGACATCAATCACTGATTTTTTTTATTCAGAAACACAAATATCTTAATGTTATTTGTGTATTTTACTTTAATTTTATTACAAGTAGGCTTACAGCGCCCCCTAAATAAATAAAATGCCTTACCAGTCTCAGGGAAGGCTGCTGCCAATGCTGCATGCGCTAGTGACTGTTAACACTATCGCCCACCAGAAGTATCCATTTGCATTCTCAAATTAAATGTGGTGATCCAAAACAGTGAACCTAGTCATCATTCAGGCAAAAGGTTGCTTCAAGAATGACCACACTGCTGATGTGATCTTATGGCTAGCTCAGTTATTAGTTTTATCGGCAAGGCATATCGACATACTTTCTCATATCGGGCCCATGTCGATGTTTACAATTTAAGCCAATAACGTTGCGATATTATCATGCATCTCTAAATAATTCCAAACCATTTTTTTTGCTCACCCAAAAAATGCATTTATTCAGCCTTATGTCATTCCAAACCTAGTTCACTTTCTTCTGTGGAACACAATAGAATATATATATATATATATTTTTTTTTTCCCATACAGTGAAAATGACCAGGGTAGTGCTGTTTTGGACCATACTGGCTTTTGTTATATACACAGAAACAGCTGAAATGTTCTTCAAAATATCTTCTTTTGTGTTCTCAAGGTCATTTTTCATGAATGTTTGAAGTCAGCTTCCCTCAAGTTCAAACACATGTCCTAACAGAATAACCACCAGCGTACTTCATCATACTAAGTATAAACATGTTCCACAAAACGTTTTTCCTTAATTTTCAACAACATCTATATATTTTGAAACTTAACCAACTTAATTTTGTCAAAAGTTTTGACTGAAAAGTGCTATATTTCTTTAAATCCATGTTTTGATATGTTATATCTGGCAACAACAACTTTTTTAATGCGGTATAAGTGTCCACATACTTTTTTACGGCCACTATTTCAAGCCATAGTGTTGCTTGAACACTGTCAGCGTAAGATGAGGCAGTAGCTGAAGCTTTAACTGTGATCTCCAGGGTAAACATCTGTGGTTTGACCCTATTAAAGCAAAGGGTAGAGTAGGCAGATCAGACGCTATTGAAGCTGTAATGGGAGGCTGGTCAAGAGAAAAGCTTTAAATAAGAGTGCTTCACAGACTTCACACCTTCATAAACAGGCTATGCTAGCTGCTTCGGGTTTCTGTAAAGTACAAAAGCGACAGCAAGGCCGCAAAGAAGCTGCATGTACATTTTGAAATCACAAACCGAAAAAGTGGTTCGCTTTGTGGATAAATCTCCATGTGTTCTCTGTGTTGTAGCTATTATTTCTCAGTGCTGCAGTAAGACTTGACAGGAAATGATGCAATAAGCCAGCCAAGTCTCTACGAGGGCGTTTGGATCGCAAGCCTATAATCAAGACTCTAGTCCTCATGACAGTCTCTCAGTGTCTGCAGCAGAAATGTAGGAGAGGGTAAATAAAAACACAAAAATCCTCCAAGATGTCCCTGTGCCAAAATACATCACTGGGTATCCATTAGATACATCAAAATAACATGTGAATCATGTATCCTTGAGGGACGACACGTAGGAGGTTTGCCCTTCTATGAGAGGCTGAAATATTAGAGACATTTATTTATTTCATTCTAACACCAGTTATTCATTAAAATTTGTACATTTTTACAACAAACAGAACCTGAACAATGTGGAAAGGCCAGGCTATAGGTTGTGAGCTGGTAGGAACGACTTAAGCTTTAAGTGGCCGTTAACCTGAACCTGTCATTATTATTTATTTACTTTCATCTCTTTAATAACGATCATTAGAATTATCGCATGGGCTTCCATTTCAGGGCAAAATCCCCCAACACGTAATAATCCAGCACTATTTGAAGAACAGCTTGTTAAAAATGAAATGAGGGGGAAGGAAAAAAGGAACATGTGGAAAACAACGGCCTGCCTGACACAGACCAATAAAGTTGGCTGCTTTTATGAAAGTAAAGCTCTAATGGGCTCGAAGACACCTCTAGAGCCAAGTACCTAACAGCAAGCTGTAAAAGTGAGAGTTCAGACCGCCTTTAACAGGCTCCTGCGTTGCACCGCTGAACACATGTTCGCTAGACTGAATGCATGTCACAGTACAGAAGCTCAACTGAGTCCTCTATTCAAATGCTTTGAAACCTGTGGTCAACAAAAACAAGGAAAGTAACAGTCACGCACACCAACACAGGCCTTCATTGTCAGAACGTAATGATTATTTCCGGAGAGCAGCATGCATTTGGCATATTTAGTCCGGTACCTGTCAGCCAGCACAATACAGGAAATAGTTAAAGTGTCAGGGAAACTCACAGCACCGACAATAGACTCAACGAGCTTCCTGTAGTAGGGCCTGGGCGGGCAGCCCAGCGTGGTAGAGCGGTGCACCATGGGAAATGAGGGCAGATGGACAGAATCACTGAAGCAACAAGTGATGCAATTAAAACTTGGTTTTAAGACCAATCGCAATCCATTCATGTGGATGTAATAATATTAAAAATTCTGTAAAAAAATTCAATAAAATGTAATATCTAATATCAATAAATCAATATCAATAGAAATAATAATTAATATTTAATTTGAGATTTGCCAAAGCCTGACACTGAACAAAACAAACAAAAAAAAAGATTATGACTTTTTATCTCACAATTCTGACTTTTTTCTCACAATTGTGTGTTTACATTTCACAATTCTGAGATTCTGATATAAACTCGTAATTATGAGTTATAAAGTAAGAATAGCGGGATATAAACTTGCAATTGCGAGAAATAAAGTCAGAATTGCAAGATATAAACTCACAATTCAGACTTCTTTTTCTCAAAACTGCATGTTTGTATCTTGCAATGCTGACCTTTTTCTTGCATTACAAGTTAGTATCTTGCAATTCTGACTTTCTTCTGAAATTCTTTTTTCTCAGAACTGTGAGATATAAACTCATGACTCATTTTTTCTTGGGGAAAAATATTATTTTCTCAGAATCCTGAGTTTATATCAATTCTAAAGAAAAAAACTCACAATTGTCGAATTTATATCTCAATTCTGAGGACAAAAATTCACAATTGCAAAATGTAAACAAAATTGTGAGAAAGAGAGTCAGAATTGCAAGTTTACATCTCAATTCTGAGGGGAAAAAAATCAGAATTGCGAGATGTAAATCACAGTTGTGAGAAAAAAATTCAGAATTGCACGTTTCTATCTCAATTCTAAGGAGATAAAAGTCAATTGCAAGACTTAAACTCGCAATTGTCAGAAAAAGTCAGAAACGTGAGTTTATATCTCAATTCTGATGAAAAAAATTAGAACTGCGAGTTTATATTTCAATTCTGAAAAAAAAAGTCAAAATAGCAAGATGTAAATTCGCAATTGTGAGAAAAAAGTCAGAATTGCAATTTATATCTCAATTCAGAGGAAAATGTCAGAATTGCGAGATGCAAACTTATAATTGCGAGAAAAAAGAGTCAGTTTATATCAATTCGGAGAAAAAAAAAAGTCAGAATCAAGTTATCATCTCAATTCTGAGAAAAAAGTCAGAATTGTGAAATGCAAACTCGCAATTGTGAGAAAAAAGTCAGAATTGCAAGCTTATCTCAAGTTTATATCTGCAACTCATAATTGAGAGAAAAAAAAAAGAGTCAATTGCAAATTGATATTTCAATTCTGAGAGAAAAAAGTCAGAATCTCAAGTTTATATATCAATTCTGAGGAAAACAGTTTTGCAAGTTTATATCTCAATTCTGAAAAATGTTAAAACAGAGATGTAAACTCCCAATTGTAAGAAAAAGAGTCAGAATTGCAAGTTTATATCTTAATTCAGAGAGAAAAAAGTCAAGAATCTCAAGTTTATATCTCAATTCTGAGAAAAAAGTCAGAACTGCGAAATGTAAACTCGCAATTGTGAGAAAAAAGTCAGAATTGCAAGCTTATCTCAAGTTTATATCTGCAACTCATAATTGCGAGAAAAAAAAGTCAGAATTGCAAGTTTACATCTCAATTCTGAGAGAAAAAAGTCAGAATCTCATGTTTATATCAATTCTGAGGGAAAAAGTCAGAATTGCGAGTTTATATCTCAGTTCTGAAAAATGTTAAAACAGCTAGATGTAAACTCCCAATTGTGAGGAAAAGAGTCAGAATTGCAAGTTTATATCTCAATTCTGAGAAAAAAACAGAATTGCTAGATGCAAACTCAATTGTGAGAAAAAGTCAGAATTGCAAGTTTATATCTCAGTTGTGAGAAAAAAAAAGGTCAGAATTGCATGATGTAAACTCGCAATTGTGAGAAAAAAAGTCAGAATTGCAAGATGTATACTTAAATTGCAAGAAAAAAAATAATTGTGAGATAAAAAGTCACAATAAACTTTTTTTTTTATTCAGTGGAGGAAATGGGCTTCAGTATATAATTTATTACTTTCATGCTAAAATATCATGAATAGGAAAACTGAACCAAACTAAAGATGTAAAACTAATCAAGCGAAAAGCTCAATAATTACCATATAACCTACTAAGTAAAAATTCCTCAATTTGTTATATTTCAGGCTACTTGGGTTTCCTTAGTCGAGTAACTAGATCTTCTTACTTCTTACCAGTTTTCCTCTCCTATGGGGCTCAACCTATAAGTTCTCAACCTTACCTTCTCCTCCGAAGGCAGAAAATTCCATAAAGTTCATTTATTAGCTCCAGGATTGAAAGCCTGTGTTAAATGTGTTGAATGACATGACATTTCTCAGAGGAACGTGCTGCCATATACAGTCAGGAGACAGTATTCAGTGTCAGACGTCGACCTGCCCTCAGATCCGCTTCCATAAAGACGACGACAAAAAAAACTAAACAAAAAAACACGCTCAGCAGCATTCATCTACAGTTCAACTCTCACCCTGTCTCGTTCTCACTGGCACTCCAGTCTCCCTCATCATTTAACAGGAACCTTTGCAATGACCGAGGGTAGTTACCCTTTGTTTTAAAAGCTCTGCTTGACTTTACGAGTGAGAAGAAATTGCTGCCAGCACCCTTTTCTTCTTTTGTTCCTTTACAGGGAGGGAAACAGCAGAAGGAAAAATAAATTTAAAGAGGCTAAACTATGCTAACAAGCAGACAGTGGCCATTCCAAACAACTGTAAAGTTAAAACTGTGTCACTGCAGTGAACAAAAACTGTTGTACCAAACAACAGACGAAAACATAGTTTCTAAAATGCATTTGCACCCCAGAGACTTTAATTTGCCTTGGTCATTTCCTATTGTATACATTATTACGAGCTTAACTGTAAAAAGATGTAATAGGGTTGTGAGCTTTGACATACTAATTTAAACTTCTTAATCTCTTTCAATCTGCTTTTTTTCCCCTAACAGACTCCAAAGAGTCTCTAGTTCTTGATGGGAGGGAAACTCTCTCTCCCATGGCTTTTCTGTTGCCAAGAATAGACAGCGTTTATGACTCCAAGATATCATTGCCTAAAATAGAGAGGCAGTTAGAAAAATAAACTTCAAAAGAAATAAACAGAAACAGATAGTAAGACCTCATGACATCACTGGGCAGCTCTTAAACGTAAACAATGAATCTACTGTTTTTAAGCAACATGGGTGGACCTCTGCAAAATTGCTGAGTGATGTTTTGTAGCTTGGAAAACTTGTTGACTGTATAACAAAATATTACGTAACAAAGTATACTTTGACTCATAGCTAAGCTCACATTGAATTTGTGCCCAAAAATCTCCACAGAATGCGGCACGGCTCTTAAAAGAACTGCACCCTATGCGCATGCATAATCTGTGTGATCCGGGTCAATACAGTTAGGGTATGTTGAAAAACTCCCATCTCATTTTCGTCTTTAACTTCAAAATCGTCCTACAATGCTGTTTCACCTTTTTTTACAATGGGGGGTTTGATCTTCTTTGTATGTTCACTTTGTAAACACTGGGTTGGGACTTCTGCGTCGATGTAGGGCAATTTTGAAGCTGGGGAAGAAAACGAGATGGGAATTTTTTGACATACCCTAACTGTATTGACCCGGATCACACAGATTACACATGCGCATCACAGAGACGAGACAAGACGAGCATTTGAGGTTAAAAATTATATAAAATGTCAATTTGTTTTGAAAATAGCCAATCGTTCTGCTAGATAAGACCCTTCTTCCTCGGCTGGGATCGTTTAAAGCCCTTTTGGAAGTTCAAACTTGGAGGCACTATTAAAGTCCATTATATGTAGAAAAATCCTGAAATGTTTTTTCTCAAAAAACAATTTCTTTACGACTAAAGAAAGAAAGACATGAACATCTTGGATGACAAGGGGGTGAGTACATTTTACTTTTTAACCATAAATAGTCATCTTGCACTAGCTCTGTGATGCACGTCTACAACTATATGCATTACGTAGTCACGTTGGAAAGATCACGTGTGGTTAGTTCTCCGTCTGTGTCTCATTTAAACTCATTTCAAAATGTCAAAATCACTTCAATATCGACATTTTTGTTTTACCTTTTATTGTGAAGGGTGTTTAACTTTCTTTGAATGTTCTCTTTGTAAACACTGGGTACTTCTGCCTAAGTTACGTGTGAACTTTCCAACATCATTACATAATGCGTGAAGTGGATCTAGTGCAAGACGAGCATTTGTGGTTAAAAAGTCATTTTTATTTTTTATTTTTTTAGAAAATGACAGATCGTTTCACTAGACAAGTATTCCTTGGCTGGGATTGTGTAGAGTCCTTTGAAGCTGCAACCGCAATTTGGACCTTTAACCCATTGATCCCTATTGAAGTCCACTATATGGAGAAAAATACTGGAATGTTTTACTCAAAAACCTTAATTTCCTGTAGAAAGAAAGACATCTTGAATGACATAGGGGGTGAGTAAATTATCAGTAACTTGTCTTCTTTTAAACTTCTATTCATCAAAGAATCACTCAAAATATTAATTCAGGGTAGGGCTGGGCGATATGGCAAAAAATTAAAAATTAAATTTATTTTTTTTTTTTCCAGAACATTTGACCGATTTTTGATTTTTTTACAATTTTTAACTAGTCAACTTGAAAATGTAACTACAACATGTTTCAAGTAACTTTTTCTTTACTAACCCTCTAGTTAAAGAAAAATTTATTCCAAGCGCACCACACATGAAGTTGTCAACATGATGTAAATGTTAAACAAATCAATTGTTAAATATCTTCGCAGAAGAGATGCATGAACTACAGCTACATCTTGTACAAACTCGTCTTATACATATTATGTTAAGAAATAATCCAGGGAAAATGCTTTGAAAAAAAGAAAAAAAAAAAAAAAAAACTCAAAAGTCAAGGTAATTCAAAATGAAGGTATACTATTATACTAACACCAGTAGACTATTAACTATAACTTTTCTGTAAAAACAATGAACAGCAGCTTTTAGTCTGTCACCGCGATGCAAACATGAAATATCAGTAGGGTTGGGTATAGCGCTGTGCCGATATTCGGACGCGATATCATGCGGATCTCGTCAGTAACGCCGGTTCTGTGATTAGCCGTAAATCTCATTCACGTGTTCATTCACACAGCTGCATTTAAGACTAATCACAGAACCGTTTCCAATATTATTATTATCCAATAAAATTTCCAATAACCGGGTATTCGATAAGGCAGGTGCATTTCGATTCCACATTCACATTTTAATGTGATTTTTAAACTATTTAAGTGCAGAAAGGAAAATAACATCTGAAGCACGAGCACGAAGAACAGTGGTTCTCGAACAGTTCTGTGCATTTCCACTGCAGAAAAGGTTGTTCCAGTGTTTTTAGATCTGTGTTCGGTATTAAAGAGACAGCCATCTCTTTAAACGTAAAGTGCCACCTGTCATTAATGTTAATCAAAGAACAAAAGAAAATCATTAACTGATTGAATATCTTTTGTAAATTGAATAAGGATTAATCAATATATATATATATATATATATATATTTTTTTTTTTTTTTTTTTTTTATGAAAAGAAAACTATGCAGTGTTTTAACTTTTGATTTCAATTTCTGTACCTGACATTTCAGGTTTTTGTTTGTTCCTATTTTATTCCTTGTCTTTAACAATTTAAGGTTTGAAATTTAGTGCTGTCAAACGATTAATAGCATCCAAAATAAAAGCTTATTTTTACATACCATATGTGTGTTTACTTTGTATATTTATTATGTACATATAAATACACACACATACATGTATATATTAAAACAAAATATTTATATTTATATGTATATGTATATATATATATATATATATATATATATATATATATATATATATTTATACCTATATACAATTTAGATTATAAATAAATATAAATATTTTAGATATAAATCTAAAATATTTTTCCTTAATATAGACATGCATGTGTTTGTATTTATATATACATAATAAATATACACAGTACACAAATATATAGTATGTAAACATAAACTTTTATTTTGGATGCGATTAATCGTGATTAATCGTTTGACAGCCCTAAAATTTATATTAGTCTAGTTGCTTTCTGTGGCAAAAGACAGAATAAAATGTTTGACTTTAAACTTTTTATGGGATTTATTTTTTTTTTTTACTTATTGGAATCGGAATTAGGAAAGGTAACCAACCCTAAATATCAGACATACAGTATCAGGTTTTTGTGCGATTGTTTTTTTTCTATGTAAACATGGACGCATTTGAATGTTGCACTCGCATCTCTTGCAGCGTCTCTTGCATGAAGCGCCATTATAAAAACGCGGCACTCAAGTTAAAAGTAGACTAGTTCACTCCCATATTCTTGAATGTTTTTCCTATGCATAAAACACTTAAAAAAATAATTGCCTTCACCAGAACCTTGTCTTCATTAACATACCAGTGTAAAACCCTAGAGGAAAAACAGCATTAACCCAAAAAACACACATCTACAATCCTGCCCATTAGCACACTCTTCCCCCATTCCTCTCCTTGACATATTAACACACACAATTGCAAACCAATTACCCAAACCATTGTTTCTCCACACAGCCAAATGTGACCCAAACGGCTCTTTCACACCTCAAGATGTGTATTCTCTCTAAAGACGATCACTGCTAAGTGAATGGATGAATACCTAAAGGCAACATGAATGCCAAAAAACAGGCTCTAACGAAGACTATTACATTCTGATGTAGCGAGTCATTTGAAAGAAAAAAAAAGTGTGCAGTTCCTCATGTTTGCATTTACCTGAAATGGAGGCAAAGTCTCCATTACTGCAGAGAAGATCAGAAGGGCATCAAATCAATAAAATTAAATAATGTAATTCAGATGAATATCCTGGCAGATAGTGTTTGTTTGCTAATGCATTGCAAATGTGAAGAGACAGATTCTGAGCTTTCGGGGCCTGATGAGAATAAAAAGCGAGGCCATTACCGCGCTATGTTTTTAAAGGCCACCATCCATTATAACAGGCTTCTGAAAACACTGGGTATCATCCAAATACGGCGAAATCAATTCTCCTGCTGCCACAGTCTGCTTTGTATTATAAATTGCTGCTGCATTTCTATTGTGCATACAGATGAAACAAAACAGATGACCCTTCCAGTCATCTCCAGTTTTCGCCTTTTTCCCCTCACTCAAACAAAACCAAACAAAAAACACATTTTTGTTTGCTATAGGGGTTTGTGATTCAAAACAGACACTTTGTGGCTACTGCCAAGCGTGTGCTTCGTCCACTGAGAAGGAAGCAATGGTCAAGTGTAGAAAGAATAATTAAACTGACTTACCCTCAGCTGACGACAAGAGAAGGACAGCAGTTCCCAAAATGCCAAAGACAATGACCAAGGAGGTGGTTTTTATCATGTTGGCTGAGATCCGAAACTATATAGCCGTTTTGTTTGTGCTGTACTCTGCCACTATTAAGACAAATGAAGTGGCCAACTGGCTATGAAGCTGAGTAGACTGAGGAGGGGTATGTGAGAGTGATGATGACTTCAAGGCCTCTTTACAGCCCCCTCTTGTTTAAGACCCTGTAATTAAAAGAGGAACAGTTATTGTTTCAGAACCATTATCATGACATGTTTCATTGCTCAAAACCAGAGGGACCTGAAGTGGCATTCAAATTCTTTTGCACTTCCATCTTAGCAGAGTGACTTGTGAGAGCATGACCCTTGACCCCCTCAGAGTGGAGCTGTGGAATGGCGGCTCTCGAGTCTGGAAGGCTGCTTTAAGAAATATTCTACTTAAAAGTCCCAATGCAATCAGTTTTATTTTTCCAAAATTCCTTTTTTTTTAATTAATTTTTTTTTTCCAATTTTAATTGTCTTTGATTCCATTTTTACTGTTTAAGTGTTCTAGACTCTGTTTAAATTGTTAAATAAAAAACAATATTAATATTAATCAAAAAGCATGTTTTATTAACTGAAATCATGTAATTTACACAATTTAACAGCAATGAAAAGGTTAACCTTTTTTTTTTTCTTGTCAAATTCTGTTTTTTTGTTTTTTTTGGTTTGTTTGTTTGTTTTTTGGTTACCAAATTCTGTTTGCCATTATTTTTTCTAGATTCCATCTTATTGGTTCCATTAAATTTACTAATCAAAAGCATCTCTAATTAATTAATTGATTTCATAAAAAATATGTATTGTTATTTTTCAGAAATACTGTTTTATATTTACATTTCTTCTAATAAATAAATTCTGGTAAATATTATTCTCTGGTAAATATTCATAAAAAATGTTTTAATAACATTTCATTATTAGTAGTAGCAGCCCTGCCATTACATTACGTAATATATTTGTGTCACAGTTTCTTTCTTCCGTTTTATTTTTTACCAAATTCTGTTCACTATTATTTTTTCTGGATTCCATTTTACTGGTTCCATTAAATTTTAATAATCAAAAGCATCTCTAATTAATTAATTGATTTCATAAAAAAAATATGTATTGTTATTTTTCAGAAATACTGTTTTATATTTACATTTCTTCTAACAAATAAATTCTGGTAAATATTTTTCACTGGTAAATATTCATAAAAATGTTTTAATAACATTTCATTATTAGTAGTAGCAGCCCTGTCATTACATTACGTAATATATTTGTGTCACAGTTTCTTTCTTCCGTTTTATTTTTTACCAAATTCTGTTCACCATTATTTTTTCTGGATTCCATTTTATTGGTTCCATTACATTTTAATAATCAAAAGCATCTCTAATTAATGATTTCATAAAAAAATATTTATTGTTATTTTTTCAGAAATACTGTTTTGTATTTACATGTTTTTCTACATTTTTTCTAAATAAATTCTTGTAAATATTCATGAAAAATGTTTTAATAAGTAATATATTTGTGTCACACTTTCTTCAAGTTAAACCAAACTTATATTTTGACAGGTTGCTGTGAAGATCTTTGTGTTTCTGTTTATGTATGATATGACAATAGTTTTTCCTAAAAATAAACTGTAAGATGTATATGAAGTGACTCTCAGAGCAGTTCTAGAGATTGTTCCTGTGTTCATGTACTCATATACTGAAACACTTCCAGCGTCATGCATGCTTCAGTATGTGTGTAGTAAAAGAAACTGTGTGTCTGCACCATTAATTCACAGATACACAGCAAACATGCAGGATTCATATTTAAATAGTATATTTGCAGCTTAATATTCACAGACACTAGTCTACTGTATATCGCTTTCCGATTTAAGGTCAGTACTTTTGATTTATTCATCTAAAATTTGTCAAATTGCATGGCAATCCTTGTTATACAGTGAATTCCATTTTTATGACTGGATTTCACAATTCCTGAATTCTGACTCAACCTCATGTTGTTCTAAACCTGTATAATCTTCTTTCATCAGTGTTTTTTTTCAATGGTAACCAAAACCATTTGGACACCAACATTTTTCAAAATATGTTCTTTTGTGTTACGCAGAAGAAAAAGTTTGGAACGACTTGAGGGTCAGTAAATGATGGGGTGAACTATCCCTTTAAGCAGTGTCCTGTTCAAAATGGCTGGTGTTGGGTTCTGTCCAGCGTTAATAACATAATGTGTCTGCTCTCTCTTAGCTCCTGCTTGTCTCGATGCAATTAGTGGCTCCCAGAGGCTCTGCGGGACTGGGGGCCTGAATTAACAGGCACAGAGAGGGGGCCGGTGTCTGTCACTTTTCATTTGGCCGAGGGGGACAAAGAGCCCCGACCTGCGCCCTACTTTTCACACTTCCCTGACTCCTGGGTAATGGGGAAACAAAAGGCGGGGCTCCTCTGGCTCGCAGGGACCCCTTAAGACAGACTGGATTCCTCTCCATACAGGACCACAGGGCAAGGGATGGAGAGATAGGACCTGCAACAAGTTTCAACAACTCATACCATCCCTGGGAAATAAATTATCTAGTGTACAACTTTCACAGACAGTACAATTAAAGGGATAGTTCACCCCAAAATGAAAATGTTATCATTAATCACTTACCCATATGTCGTTCCAAACCCGTAAAAGGTTTGATTGTCTTCAGAACACAATTTAAGATATTTTGGATAAAATCCGGTAGCTTTTTGACTGTCCCATTGACTGCCAAGTAAATAACACTATCAAGGCCCAGAAACGTATGAAAGACGTTGTCAAAATAGTCCATCTGCCATCAGTGGTTCAACCATAATTTTACAAAGCTACGAGAATACTTTTTGTAAGCAAAGAAAACAAAAATAACGATTTTAGTCAACAATTCGTCTCCTCTATGTCACCGTAGCGCCATTTTGGAAAGTATCCACTGGACATAAACAACGTACGCTGTTCTGTGTCAGCCACAACACACAGATGCGCTATTTTCATTCGAAGCGTAAATACACATAGAAAACGTATCTGTGTGTTGTGGCTGATACAGAACAGCGTGGACGATAAAAATGTCTCCACGATCTGCTTTTCAGCTGCAGTTCTGGCACCCTCGTTTTAATATATTGTACAATGCGACATACTTTCACAACAGAGTTAACTCAGCGGTAGAGTTACACTCACAGGTTACTGCACTTATTCACAATCACAAAAGTACATTATTTGCCTCAAAGTTATGCTGGTTACACATTTCATATGCGTGCTGTTCTAACATGCACATGCTTTTCCAGAGCGTGTGCTCCTGAAGCACACACACACGACAAGCCTGCTAAATCGCCTAATTACTGAACTAAGTTATGCATCACGTCTGATTATGCTAATACTGGTCAAAACACACAAGGTTTACATATTAACACAGCTGCTTATGTCTAAAGTGAAAGTAAACGATTGAGATCAAAACGGACGTGTGCCTGTATATTAGATGCGTGCAGCTCTTAAAGCGACAGTACTAAACATGCTGCCACTTTTCATTAAAGGAATAGTTCACCTAAAAATTATAATTCTGCCATTATTTACTCAAATGTTGTCCCAAACTTGTATTAATTTCTTTCTTGTGCTAAACACAAAATAATATATGTTTAAAAATGTGGGTATCTGGTCCCCATTGAATTTAATAATACTAATGATCAAATACATGGAATGTCATGAAATTTGCCAAATTGGATTTATAAATCAAAAGTAGATCAGTACACTTAAATCTAAACGCAATACGGACTAGTGTCTGTGAATATTAAGCCACAAAAATACTTTAAATATGAATCCTGCATGTTCTAAGCGTCTCTGTGAATGAACCCGTCAAAATAAAAGTTCAGTTTAACGTGAAGAAACTGTGACAGAAATACATTATTTAATGTAATGACAGTACTACTACAAAAACTATTATTAAAATATTATTTGTTAAGGAATATAAAATCCAGAATAATTAAAATAAAAATTCAGAATTCGTTAATAATACAACTGAATTTGAGAAAAAAAAAAAAACTAATAAAACGTATTTCATAGGGCCTTAAAAATTTACTTTTTGTTAAAATTAACAAATTGCAGTTAAATTGCATCATTTCAATTACGTAGACATGCTTTTTTGAATAATTTATTTTTTTATTTTTTTTATTTAACCATTAAAACAAAGTATAGAAAAAAAAAAACTTCTTGGAATTTGAAAAAAAAAAAAAAAAAAAACTCAATCAAAAAATAAAATAAAATAAAATAGATTTCATGGGGCTTTAATATTTCATTTATGATAAATGTTTAAAGCATCCATACTGTCAGAAAGGTGGGATCTTATATTAAAGCTTGTAAATAACCAGAATTAACAATCACTGTTGGTTTTGCAGTTGTTGTGAATATCCCTTACGAGAGATAAAGATGGAAGACTGGTAAAAGCAAGCCTTGACTAGTCAGTGTGGAAAGCTTAATGGCCTAAGGACAGGAAGTGCGCTGACAGAGAAAGAACAATCCTATCATGAGGTCCCTGACACTTACACAGACATCTGTGAACAAGATCATCCCCACCACAGTCGCAACACACAGCAATATTAAAGTTACAAAAAAAGAAAAAAAAACGTAATGATCTAAATCACATGAAGACATGGTTTGGAAAATCAATTTGCTCTTGGTAAGAATTACTACAGATGTGAATGTGCAGTGGCACAAAGCTTAATATCAATAACAGTTTGAAAGCTGGCACCAAGAAAATCTCTGCTGCAGATGGACCACCATTAAATCAGAACAGAGCTGTGCTAAATGGCATAATTTATAGTCTCACCGAACATTCTTTCAGAGGAAAGCTCCTCATTAATTTCCTTTGAATGGATGAAAGACCAGAGAGATGGCAGGGGGAAAGGTAAAGCAACTGTAGCCAGCATATAGAATGACCACACCTTATAGCAAATCACTGAGGCATGGCATGTGGTTTCTGGGAAGGCATTCCCACAGTCTTCAATCATATGATGCTTGAAAGGGGAAGTCACTCTGGAGACAGAAATCTGAGGAAGAACAGAGCGAGCTGTGTCACTCGTTTCCCCCAAGATAATGCTGCTTTGACAGCGCCTTTGAATATCTTTGTTTTTTCAGCTAAGTCCATTTCATAGAAGAAAAGGATAACCGCAAGACGCCAAACATCCCCTTTCAGACAGCTTTTGGAAAGGCAGGTGAGATGAACAACTAAAGGGATCATCCGAGATATCCTGTTAAGTCTGTGGTCTTGATCGATGCACACTCTAAAGAAATGCATACAAAACCAGAGCTTTATGTGAGAAAACAACCACAGGCCAACACCAAAGAAAACCCAATCAGAATTAGGGATGCACAAATATTAAAATTAACCTTAAACCTTAAATATCTAACATTGTTAAAATATATGAAAAATGAATATTCATTTTCATTGCTAATGATTACTCTTAGCTGTTACTAAATGATTATTTAATATTTTATAGATAGTTTTATAGATTATTTAACCTGTTTATCATCTTAGATTAACTAAATAGATTTATATTTTTAAAGACTAACTTTATTTACTTTTTTAATCTAACTTTATTAACATTATTTTATGCTATATTTTAAAAGATTAGCTTTATTTACTTTATTTTTTTTTATCTAACTTTATTAACATTTAACTTAATTTGCTAATTTATTGTATTTTTAAAGAATAACTTTATTTACTTTATTTTAAAACTTAATTAACATTATTTAGCCTAATTTGCTAATTTATTTATATTATAAATATATGTTTTTAAAGATTAACTTTATCTAACTTTATTAACATTATTTAATTTACTTTGCTAATTTCTGCTATAATTTTTAAAGACTAAATAAAAATAACCATTTTCATCTACATAACTTAATTTGCTAATTTATGTTATATTTTTAATGATTAACTTAATTTACTTATTTTTTAATTAACATAATTTGTTAATTGTTGATATATTTTTTTACAGATTAAATGTATTTATTTTGTATCTAACTTAATTAACATTATTTAGCTTAATGTATGCTTAGCACTTTATTAACTATTAACATTTAACTTAATTTTCTAATTGATGCTATATTTTTAAAGATTAACTTTAATTACTTCATTTTTATCTCACTTTTTTAACATTATTTAACTTAATTTGCTAATTTATGCTATATTTTTAAAGATTAGCTTTATCTGCTTGATTTCTTATCTAATTTTATTAACATTATATATATCCTAATTTGCTAATTTTATGCTATTTTCAAACATTAACTTATTTTACTTATTTTTTTTATCTAATGTATTAAGATACTTTAACCTAATTTGCTAATTTATGCTATATTTTTAAAGATGAACAGCATTAACTTTTTTCTATCGAATTTTATTAACATTAAATCAACTTAATTTGCTAACTTATGCTATATTTTTAAATATTAGCTTTATTTACTTTTTTCTATCAAATTTTATTAACATTATTTAACTTAATTTGCTAACTTATGCTAAAGTTTTACAGATTAACTTTATTTTTCTTTGTTTTTTTTTAACATTATTAACATGTTTTACCTTAATTTGCTAATTTATGCTACAACTTTAAAAATCAGCTTTATTTACTTGATTTTTGTAAATCTAATTTTATTAACATTATTTAACCTAATTTTCTAACTGATACTATATTTGTAAAGATTAACTTCATTTACTTGATTTTTTAAATCTAATGTCATTAACATTATTTAACTTAATTAGCTAATTTATGCTATATTTTTTAAGATTAAGTTTAATCTTTAACTTCATTATCATTATTTATCTTAATTTTACTATTATTAAATATGGACTTCCATTGCGCCCGCTGTATTATTATAGTGGTTATCTGTACAATTTAAGGTAAAAATTTGTATTTACTTTTTATTTTTTTACTTTTTAACTTTTTAACACTATTAATAAAAATAAAAATAAACTATAAAAATAACCTAATCAGAAAAAATATCGGCAGCTAACCAATACGGTACCAATATATTTCGTATTTGTAATCAGAATCTTTTAAAATAACTGCTAAAAAAATAAAATCTGAGCTAATAATGAAGGCAGTACTAACATGTGTCCATCATTTCTACATAGTCTACAGAAAAACAAGTCCTGCTCACCACGAAGCACGCAAACAAACACAAACATGCTTTTCACCAGCACCGACCATGCTCTCTAACTCGTAGATTGAGTGAATGTGGTATGTGGATATGTGTGCTGGCATGCGTTTCGCCGGCCCCTCCTGGGGGCCCCTCCTTGCAGGCAGCCCAGCGCCTCGCCTGCCTCTCAAGTCACGCCGGCCAGCAGGGAGAGCAGACTTCCTGGCTCCACTCTCATTGTTTGCTTGGCTGCTTCTGAGGCTCATCCAAGGCTGGATTACCATAAGAATACTGAAACGTTCCTGCAGAGCACTCCCCTTCCAAACCTCCTGCTGCACTTCTTCTCTCCTGTCCTCCTCCCCCTTTCTCTGCCCTCCTCTATCTATCATTCCCTGCTGGCCGCAGCTCTTCCAACATCTCAGTCACGCTCTGCTACCAGCACAACCCTCTCACAGCCGACCGTCGCTTTCTCTCTCACATCTACAGACCGTCTTTGGTTTGTATCTGCAGCTTATCGGATGTCTGAACAACCCTCGAGAGACACACACAACACTCTAATGGAAATATAAAAGGGGGTTATTGGGAAATAAGATGTGAATTTAGTAAGACTGATGCTATCTGATTTGATAGCAAGAAACATGCAGGAGGGTAAAAACACATTTTTCTGTGGGTACATCTACAAAAGAGAAATCGAGTGGAAAGTGCAAGAAAGTTGAAAGGAAGGAAACGAGGGCGGAGGTTTGTGGCAACAGACACAGGGCTCCATCCAGACAGTCGTGGGTTCAAGAACACTGATGATGGTGCTGTGTAGTCATCCTGCTCTACTAATCACCCACGTGGAAGCCAGTAGTAATGTACCTTGGGTTCTTCTGTGCTCTGTTTACCTGTATTTAGTATTGAGAGTCAGGATGAAATGAAACAACCTAAATTCATGTTAGTGGTCAACATAAGCTCAAAGTATCCTGTTTTTTGAAGGCGTATGCATACTGTCGAATGCAAAGCCTTCCAAAGTCTACTCCATTTGATGCTGCACACGAACAGAAAGTGCGCTCTAAAAAGCTTCATACATGTCCAGTGTCTGCTCTATTTTCCCCCCGTAAGTTATGACCAATAACAAATATTTTTGAACCCTTTAAAACCATAGCTGAGCTGTCTCATACCCTCCCCGCTGACAAGAGCTTGTCAATGTGAGAATCTGTTGCTGTTGAAGTCTCCGCCATTTTGTTTTTGTTGTTGTCTCAACAGGCCGGGAAAGTATTGCCACCTTGTGGAACAACTGAATGTTGTTCCACAACATGTGACCTGTGCATACAAAAATTACAAATGACTAGTGCTGCTCTCGACTAAAGATTTTTCTGATCGACTAGTAGTCATTCATTTTAAGCATTAGTCGACTAGTAGTAGTAGTGGATGCATCTGTATCTGGATGCATGTTTCATAAAGATTACATAATCTCAGAATATTTGTTTTTCTCATTTGAATTAGTTCATTTAAAAGTAGACTTTTACTCTATAAAAATGTTTTCCTGTCTGTAAGGAAAGTATACACCATTTCACGCTCAAGTTCACAGAGACTGAAACGGCAAAAAGCGCATCTTGTTTGCCTTCATTATTGTTATTGTGAGTGCACACAAATAAACACAAAGAAAAGTCTTCACAGAGTCAAAAGATGTATTACTCTTATTTGTATAACCAAAAATGACAGAATCACAGCTTAACCTTAAGCACATTTTTATATATAGTTATATTTAAAAAGTTTTAGTTTAATTCAGTCTTTTTCCCCTGTTTTAACATGGATTTCTATGGAGACCTAAATATGAGAACACCTAAAGGGCAGTTAGAATCCATCAAGGGGGTGCTCATCGGTTTCTCAGGAAAAAGGTAAATTCTGATGATGAAATTCCTGTCAAAGACACTTTACGCTGTCCCTCAAGTATACAAGTATACTTTGGGCTATACACCACAAGTCAAAAGTTTGCACACACCTACTAATTTACTATTGTTTGAATTTTTCACTTTATATCAACAGCAAAATCATACGTCACACAAAAAAAAGAGAATGACTTAAAATTCTGTTAGTTAACTTTGTTACCTAATACAGTGAAGAACTGTAAAACTGATTTACATTTTGGAAGCAGAAACTATGAAGTAATTTTTGATGAAAAACAGTATGAGGACATTCTCGGAAATCCCTGTGTGACATCATATGATGAAAAGCAGTTTTGGTAGTTCAAAGAGATTGGTTTATTAACATTATATTAATGATTAAAACTCTAGTCTGTAACTTTTTTTGTGTTCAAAATGTACAAAATGTGTTTTTGGCTTATCCTGAACCGTTAGAGTGCCAAAAGTTAGATAAAAGTTGTATAATATATAGGTACTCCATAACACCTGAAACATTATCTCAGTATTTTTACAGTGAATTTCTGACATCCTTGGACTGACAGTTTATTTTTTATTTTATACTGAAAACGTAACAGGATAGTTTCACTGAAAGGTCTTCAAGATCATGAGGTTTTTAAACTTTTGACTCGTAACATATGCAAATAAATAAATATCCAATGTTGAAACAGTAATCAAGATCATCCAGTGTTTTCATTAGTGATATTTATCTCTGTAACATTTCATACTTTCCCTGAAGTGCACTAATGATACTAGCCAAAAGAAGAAATTGTTGAATAAAGACATTATTCTTTGCACACAAAAAGCATTCTTGTTGCTTTATAACATTACGGGTGAACCACTGACATCACATGGACTATTTTAATAATGTCCTTACTACCTTTCTTCACTTGCGTTGTCTATGCAGGGTCAGAAAGCTCTCAGATTTCATTAAAATATCTTAATTTGTGTTCTTACAGGTTTCAGATGACATGAGGATGAATAATTAATGACAGAATTTTCATTTTTCGGTGAATTATGCCTTTAAAAGCTCAATATAAATGACTTTTGCTGTGATTGTCTAACCTTGTTCACAGTGTGTTGTTTAGACAGCAGGACTGAATTTTGCACAATGCTATGTTATATTTATGTTTATTTTGATAAGTTTTTAAATTTGTGTTTACTTTTGAGTTTGCTAATTCAGATTTTCATCTTAGTTTTAAAATACAATAATAACCCTGGTACAACTTATTGAAATAGTGAAAGCATTGATTCGCAGGGTTTTCTTTTTCAGCACACAAATGCAACTGGATCACAAACCTCTTTTCCTCTACAAAGGGAAAAAGAGAGCAAGTCCAATTTCCATCGATCCAAATGTCTAGAGGAGTACCAGACTACAAGCTGCGTTAGCCTAAGACTGACCGAGTCCCTCTATCTAGTCTCGCTTCAACACCCAATGCTGGTGGCCCATACACAACCTAGTTGCACAAACATGAGAATTCCACACACGGAAGACACACTTTTCTAAAAGTAAGTAAATATGTCTCAGAGATGTTGTGTTAATGGTGGCTTAGATTTATTGCTGTAAACACTCTGCTTGGGCTTACAAGTCCTGAGCAGATCCTGGGAAACTCGCGCAGAGGCTGCTGTGGGTTCACAAGACGGCTAAATTCATTCTAGTCTGTAATTACAACATTGGGCTGAAAATAAGGCTTTGTTTAAGCAGATGCACACGCTCCAGCACATTCCACGACCAAATGTAGCCTAGCTCTCAAGAGAGGGCTTCGCGTCACTGAGACATATGGTTGGGAGGTTCAATTCTGGACAACACAACAGAAGGTCCACACTCAGTTCAACAATCACAGATCAGCTCTGCTGGAAATTGGACAGAAATGCACTCTGTGCACTGTACTGCATTATATGTTACACTAACACAACAAAGGTATGGGGTCAGTAAGATTTAAAAATTCACATTCAGCAAGGACATATAAAACTGATCAAAAGTGACAGTAAAGACATTTATATTACGAAAAATTTATATTCAAACAAAATGCAGTTCTTTTTTAAACTTAAAGAGATAGTTCACCGAAAAATTTAAATTAGCCCATGATTTACTCACCCTCAAGCCATCCTAGGTGTATATGACTTTCTTCTTTAAGTAATAATAAAAAAATGTCTTCATCCAAGCTTTTAAATAGCAGTGAATGGGGGTTGAGATTTTGAAGCCCAAAAAAGTGCATCCATCCATTATAAACGTACACTAAATTTACATAATCTTGCCTCAGAAAATCTATCATCTGTTTTATTCTAGTCTAGTCTATTTATGAATAATTAAGGACAACCTGCCAAATTGCATTATTGTAAGATATCTTAACATTTCTGCAGTAAAAACAGACTAAACTACGATATTTTCAAACTGGAAATACTTAGAAGAAACTGAAAAAGCCATAAGCTTTTGGACATCTGCAGGATTCAATCTCCTCTATCAATTTTTTTCCCCGTCTACAACTTTTGATTCAGAAAGCAGCGTTTTCTACCAAGGGACAGTCATTCGAGTTCCCTAATCTACACATCCTATGAGTGTGAAATTCTGTCTGACAGATCACAAACCACAGTGCGGACCTGTGCAAGCCTATTTCTTTTTGGATGCGGAGAACAAAATCCATATTACTAAGTGGCTAGTCCCTCTGTGTATAGAAACACATGTCATCCAGCTGGCAACTGAATGTGACATTGCCCCCTTTCCCAAAAACACTAAGTGCAAATTGTTTTGAGCTGAAGGACGTTGCCCTGATGAGCAAAGCATGAAAGTGCACTCCATGCAGGGGTCTCCGATGTCTCCAATTCTCTAGGCAAGACGCTTAATGGCTGCGGCAGTAGGTTCCTCTGTATCAAACAGATCATTTTCACACTCTGCAGAGCTTGTGCTGCCAGAATGTCTGTTCCTGCATGGGTTTACAAATCAAGATGTCTGCCACAAGGTGTTCAAATGGATGCTATATTTTTCTTTCTTATCCACATAGATTGGAGAGACATACTGTGACACCGCTGGAGATCTGTTTTCTTATCACTGTGGGGTTATGGATGTTTTTCAAGCGCCAAGGTTTGAGTTGCTGTCTCTCAAAAGGCATTAGGGCATGACAGAAAGGGAAAAAAGTGTTGTATTTTCCACTACCTGCTCACAAATTCCATGGCTTTGGGATGATAAAGAGGTTTTATCATCTGTGGCAAGCTTTTGTACTGCCTGAGATCTTGCATTGTAGAGGGAGTTTGGTATAAATGGAAATGTCAGCCCAAGGGCTTTTGGAAGGATTAGGGCAAGGACATGTAAACAAGTCCAGAGAATAAGAATTAAAAGCACAATTTTAAGAAAACCCCATGCTTCTAAAGATTCAACTGTTTTTGGTCATACAATAAAAGTCAAGGGGATCTAAAACAACAATTGACTTTCATTGTATGAAATCCTCAGAATTTTTTTGTGTGTCCACAGAAGACAGAAATGTCATAAACCTTTTGAAGATGAGTAAATCATGACATAATTTCCATTTTTGGATTAATGCCATTAGGTCAGTCAACCTCTCTTAATTTTCCATAAATAGGCCAATAATTAAAACTAGGGCTGGGCCAAAAAATCAGTTCTTCATATCAGTCAATTTATCACGATAAATTTCAAATCTTTATTTAATTCAAGTTTAAAGGTAGATTTTTGCTGCTTTGCTTTGAAAGTTGTAGAAACTCTTTATGGTCAGAACATGACAAACACCTCATGTTTTTGCATTTTTCATCTTTTACAGTCATTTTTCTAAAAAAAAAAAAAAAAAAAAATTATATATATATATTATATATATATCTCTTCAAAGAATTTTTTTGTTTGTTTGTTTTTATTTGACAGTAGCTAGTAGTACTTGAGTAAATTTTTATATATTTACAGTAGGAAATAATATCTTCATGGAACATAATTTTTACTTAATATCCTAATGATTTTTGGCATAAAAGAAAAATCAATAATTTTGACCTATACAATGTATTGCTGGCTATTGCTACAAATATACCTGCGCTACTTACGACTGGTTTTGTGGTTCAGGGTCACAACTTCAATATGAATATCCCACATTCATGCCACAAAACTATGATGAAGTAAGTGTTACTACAGTAATTTCATGGTATTTGATAGCGATTTGTAGACTGAAAAGTCTTTTGACTGTATCGTTGCGCAGCATTTCACCTGTTTGTCAGCACATTAAACTGGCTGACAAAAGTTTAAAATCAGTTTAGAGTCATTTGTGCTCTTCGCTGAATTCAAGCGCTTCACACTGGATCTCGCAGTGTTGTTTAGTGGTCATGTGACCGAGACTTATCAGCGAGTAAACGCATTTGCTCTTAAGCTCATGCTGCCGCTTGAACTTTGAGCCAAGTGGATAAACGGTCTGCGTGACGTGGTTCTGCTTTTGGCGCATAAACATTACATTGAACATTAGCAAATTCTTGTTTAACCAAGGAAAATGACATTGTAATAATTATCATTATCGTTTTATCGCAAAGCACTAACTTAATCTACTAAATGTCTGTCATCGTACAGCTTTACACTGATGTTTTACCAAATTACAGCAGCAGGAAGAACAGTAAAAGCCTTTGTTCACCATTAAAAAAAAATTACATCTGGACACTTTAATCCTAGATCCAACAATCAATGCATTTACATGCACTTTAAAACCTAAATTTTAGTCAGAGTAAAACAATGATTTGACGTCTAGCAGCTGTTGGCAACTATTGTGCTTGCTCCGGAAGAAAAAGCACTCCAAACCAAAAAATATATATATTATAGATACATATGTAAACAGATCAAAACAGACGAACAGACCACATAAAACAGGTGGCCAAAGTAATACAAACAAAAACCAGAGTTAGTTGACAATGTCACTTTCCGTTATGCTTCATGTGCATGTTTGAAAGTTGTCCCGCTTCTGCTTGTTGGAAACGTTTACCAGCACATATGAAATATTCCATGCCCCATCTCAATATAACTTAGTTATATGTGTGTGGTCTGTGTGTTAGTGTAAGTCAGTACAAGAACGGATTTGTCTGAGCAATTGTATGGGAATCTCAGGCAGCCCGAGTGCAGTTTATGAATGCAAAATTGTACGGCAACAGGGTAGTGTGTTTGCCCAGAAACCACAGTAACGAAGAGGCTTGAGGAACGCGCTGGAAAACTTTAGAGCTGCCCACAGGCGAAGGCCCTGTTTAAAGTCTGGCAGATCACACGGCCTCGTTCAGCTCCACATCCTTTGCAAACATGTGGCTGCAATTGAGTGGAACAGCCCCTCCCTCCAGCCAGCCATCCCACCAGCCCCATGTAAACATCCCAAGTCCATAGGACTGGCTACATCACATACTGATTGACCCATGCCTCTGAGCGACATCTAAACTCGCACTACAGTCTAATCAAATGTAAAGCCCTTAAGTACCTGAGAAAATCCCAGCGGTGATCCCTTCGATGTGGCGGTATGGAGTTCTGCATGTAAACACAATTCTCAAATGTCGTGGGTCATTAATGCGGAGTGGAACGGCGGAGGTGGGCTGCAGGGTATCTGGTCTCTGACAGACCAATCAAGCGCCAATAATTATGAGACAGGAAACTCGCTGATTGCGTAGGTCTGTCTCTGTCACAGGCACAGGGTTAAGGGTTAATCTCTGGGCTTCGGTAATCAAGGTTGCCGTATGCTCTTTCTCTCCCTATGATAATACAGCCAAAGGTGGAGGAAGTAAAGAAAAATTGCAGCATTACTTATGTAGCTGGTTATGGGGTGAGACTTTGAGAAAGAGGTGGCCCTCTGCTAACACAGAGTAAAGCGCTCCAACCGTTTACCAGCAGTTTCATTTCACAAAAGCTTCTGGGAAATACGACAGACCCTGATTTACAAAAGAAACAGTATAAAAACACAAATACCACAGGGAAAACGAATAAATTGAGTCATTAAGTAAAGAAAAGTTTCATACACCAGTCTGTAGCAGGCTCTTACCTCAAAGGGTAGCAAGTGTGGCAGCACATGATGATGAAGGATACTCATGAGTATCAGCATTAAGAGTCTTCTGTCTGGAGCTGATCACAGAGCAAAGCCACAAACTCCTGTGAAAAACCTTTGTAGTACCTACAAAGAAATGGGGACCAAAGAAAAGGATATATTAGGAAGACACTACTGCACAAAGCACCCACAAACAACAATTATACTACATCAGAGGAGCTTCACCACAACTTCTGACTATGGACATAAAATGCAAACTGCCATGAGTCAACATCACTAACAAATTCCCCATGACTAAGGTCAGAAAAGCTTAGATCTGCAGGAATCCAATACTGATGGATGTCATTTGGTTAATTCCCTTACACTTTTGGAACACTCATCTAGATTAATCATCAAACGGTTTGATCTCATAAAGTGAATTATCATTATCTGGTTGCGTCACAATTTTAAAAAAGACAGCAGATCCCCTGTTCATTATTCTCATTATAAAAGTTGGATCAAGTTAAATACGTCAGTGACTTTGGAGCCCAAAAGAATGATAGAATAGTCTTGAATATTTTCATGATTTGTCATGCGTTGCTGTAGGACTTTCAGTGTGTCACAGTAATTTTTTGCATCTTAAGCATTATTTGAACGTTTAAGTGTTAGTTCACCCAAAAAAGAAATTGTGTCATTAATTATTCACCCTCATGTCGTTCCAAACCTGTAAAACCTTTGTTCCTCTTTGGAACAGGAATTAAGATTTTTTTAATGAAATCCAAGAGCTTTCTGACCCTGCATAGACAGTGAAGTAATTACCATGTTCAAGGGCCAGAAAGGTAGTGAGGACATTAATAAAATAGTCCATGTGACATCAGTGGTTCAACCGTAACTAAGCTACGAGAATACTTTTGCAAAAATATAAATTAATAATGGACTTTTTCAATGACATCTGGGCCTAGTTGCATGGCTGTCTATGAAGGGTCAGAAAGCTCTCAGATTTCACCAAAAATATCTTAATTTGTGTTCCAAAGATGAACAAAGGACTTATAGGTTTGGAACAACATGCGGGTGAATAATTAATGACAGAATTTCTGGGTGAACTATCCCTTTAAAGTCATGATGAAACTAAAGCAGCAACATATCTTTTCTTCTGTATTATGACAAACATCTGAGTGTAAAGGATTATCAAAGAAAAAATACAGAGCAGAGACTTGGTTCTATGCATTAATTGTTGGATTGAGATATGGGTGCTTCAGTTTGAAAGCCATCTTTAAACCGTTAATAAAAAGTGGAAATAAAATGCCACACTGCTCACTAAAAACCACTCAATAGTTGAAAAGTACATAACTGTACCTTTCATAACATTCAAGTGAGAAGTGATACAGTATCGTATGGTACAATATTCAATCTCACAATATGAAACCGAAAGACTCAAATGTCTGAATGAAAGTGAAAAAAAAATTAAGAGGAGTCAAGAAAGTTCATAGCAAAACTTTGACAAATTTGCACATTTACTAGTAACACTGAATATTAAAAACCTATGATTTCCGTGATGCAAAAAACATAAAACGTCATGGAATTTGACAAATTTTGAATCAATAAATCAAAAGTAGGTCAGTACACTTAAAACAAAATGTGATATGGATTAGTGTCTGTGATATTAAGCCTGAAAAATATTATTAAAATATGAATCCTGTGTGTTCTGCGTGATTTTTTTGTTTTGTTTACTACACAAACATTGAAGTGCTCTTGACACTAACAATTTTTTTAGCCTCTGCTGCCTCCATATATGAATACATGAACACATAAACTTAATCTCTAGAACTAGTCACTACATGAATACCTTACCATTTAATTTGAGAAGAACTATTGTCATATCGTATACAAACGGAAACTTAAAGGTCTTCACAACAACCCATCAAAATAAGTTTGGTTTAACCTGAAGAAACTGTGACAGAAATATATTACTTAATGTTATTAAAACATTATTCTTTAAGCAATAATCACACAGGAAAACTTTCAATTCTCATTTAATTAAAAACTAATTAATGTTTTTAAGCCTTCATTTACTTATCAAAGAAATTAAATAAACAACATAGCATTTCTAAAAAAAATAAAAATAAAAAAAAAATACACCATTAAAATATAACCCAGAAAGTTAAAATAAATAAATAAATAAAAATCAATTTTGTAAAAATCAATTTTGGGGGAAAAAAAATATTTAAAAAGGGTCCTGAAAGTGTAATATTTCTTAAACTTTTAATAAATTGCTGTTGAATTGTGCAAGTTTCATGCTTTCAATTATTTAGACATGATTTTTGATAAATAAAATATATTTAACCATTAAAACAGAGAAAATAAAACTGAAAATTTAAAATGAAAAAAATGGAATTTGAGAAAATGTAAAACAGAATTTGGGAAAAAATACAACGGATTTCCATACAGCCCCAGAATAGGCCACACGGGAGATCCATAATGCTATTCTCCTGGTAATAAACTGAACTGAGACTGTGTGTGGATTAGCGCTAAAAACGCAAGGCAGAAACGCTCCTCAGACAGAGTGTCACCAAGCCTGAGACATTTAGATCCACACAGGTGCCAGAAGGAGTTGACCCCGACTGTCCTCGCTTAGAAAGGGGATTACAACTTATTTCCCAAGGAATGTTGACCTCTTCCCAAATCTGTAGATTTAGGGGTGATCTTTTCAATAGCCCTCATTCAAAACAATCATTTTGCTATAGGAAAGAACTTTGTTTTTAATTAAAGCGGCTTGTGTATGCAAATCTCCACTTTGAAACTCTTGACCGGAAGCATGTCCGATGACTTGTGACATTGTTTTCTGTTGGAGCGCTGAGAGAGAAACTATGTGCTGAAAGATGAGGGACAGCTGTAGGAAGTGGAAATCAAACATATGAAGATGCCATCACTGCTGTTAATTCCAGAGGGTTTAGTAAAACCAACAGGAAAGCACGAGGGTGTATAAAAAGCAATTGGGGCTCTAAGGGGAGACTAATGTGATCAAAGCGAACGATCAGCCATAGCTAATTGAAATTAAAACCCATGAAATGAGAAGGTTAGCTGGTTCACTGAGGCGCTGAGGATGGGAACACAGATGCCTTGAGGGAGGGCTCAACTGTGCCTGCAAAGAGCTACAAAGCACCCACTCATTCTTTATACACTGTGGTTATGATATTCCTTAATGTTTGTGATATTTTACAAGCTTGGAGAGCGCATTCAGTCACGATTCAGCTCCGTGGGAAGGCAACAGCTGAATTTTTTCTGTCAGGATCTTTAGTCTTGTGAGATGACAGCAAACTTGTTTACTGTCAAAGCCACAGGCTTCATGCACGATTTAAAACCAACAATCAATGCGAATAACACCACAAAATGCTCTTTAAATTGCTCAGATATTCATACCATATTCTGTGTTTTTATTATCAGTCAAAAACAACCATGTGCCTTTTTTGTGCTGAAACACTAAAGTAAAACAGTCCATTAAGAGGTGCGACTGGCAAAGTATAAAGGAGAAAGGCAATAATTAACCCCGAGCTTACAATAGCTGAGTGATGATGACCACCATGTAACACATCTGTTCATATTCACCATTTAGGAACTCTTACTCATTTCCTCCACAAAGCAGAGACCTATTATGGAGGAAGTCATTCAATTACAACCAGCCATTCTCCATTCATTTAGGTTACGGCCCTGAAACAGAAAACACAATATGTAGGCAATAGCTCATGGTGCTGTATTTGGCGAGCCTTATCTCCTCCAATCTGCTTATCAAACGTAGTCATGTTTTAAAACAACATTACGTAACAAAGAAGCTGAGAAGCTGAATGAAAAACTAAATTGCAATTTTTTTAAAGTATCATTCGCTTATTAGTTTTTTTTTAGCTATTAAATCAAGGTTTAGAGCTCAATAATAAGTATTTTTTTTAATACTAGATCAAATGGGTTTGTATTTACCCCGTCAACATTTTCTCTACGAATATGATAAATGACTATTTTTTTAGCAACATGTATCAGGAAAACATACTACATTCTACAGAATTGGTCCAAACTGCTGTACCACAATTTAAAAACACATTTAAAAAGCATTTCAATCTTAGATGTTAACTAAGAATCTTCTATTATCTATTAAAACCCACATAATATATATTAATATATAGAAAACCATAATTTATTAGGTACTTTTAATTGGGAGATGGCTGTCCCAAACCCTACTCCCTAAACTTCAACTTATGAAAATTGAATTGAAATTGAAATAATTAAAATATTTTTTGCTTTTAACTGTATCATTTAGATTCTTTTAAAAAGTGAAGTAAAAAAATATATATATATACACTACCAGTCAAAAGTTTGGACACACCCTCTCATTTAATGTTTTTTTAAAGAAGTCTCTTATGCTCATCATGGCTGCATTTATTTGATCAAAAATACAGAAAAAAACTGTAATATTGCAAACTGTTATTACAATATAAAATAATGGTTTTTATTTTAATATGCTTTACAATCTAATTTATTCCTGTAATGCACGCTGAATTTTCATCAGCTATTACTCCAGTCTTAAGTGTCACGTGATTCTTCAGAAATCATTCTAATATGCTGATTTATTATTAGAATTATCAATGTTGGAAACAGTTGTGCTGCCAAATATTTTTTGGCAACCTGTGATTCTTTTTTAAGGATTCTTTGATGAATAACATGTTAAAAAGAACAGCATTTGTTCAAAATATAAATATTTTCTAACAATGTAAATCTGTGCTATCACTTTATTAATTCAACACATCCTTGGTGAATAAAAGTATTAATTACTTTCAAAAAAAGAAAGAATAAAAATTTACTGACCCCAAACTTTTGAACAGTAGTGTATATTGTTAGAAAACCTTTCTATTTTAAATAAATGCTGTTCTTTTTTAACCTTTTATTGATCAAAAAATCCTGAAAAAAGTATCACAGGTTCCAAAAAAAAAATATATTAAGCAGCACAACTGTTTCCAGCACTGATAATAAATCAGCATATTAGAATCATTTTTGAAGGATCATGTGACACTGAAGACTGGAGTAATGATTCTGGAAATTCAACTTTAATTACAGATAGAAATTAAATTTTAATGTATATTAATATAGAAAAACATTGATTTACACTGTAATAATATTTCACAATATAATTTTTTTTTTCTGTATTTTTGATCAAGTGAGAACATCCTTGATAAGCATAAGAAACATTTTTTAAAAACATTAAATGAGAGGGAGTGTCCAAACTTTTGACTGGTAGTGTACATTTTCTTTGTAAATTATGAAACTATATGTAAAAAATTCATGTCACTACCGAAACAGTTATTGTTTTAGTCCATTGGCTGAGACTGATTTTAACTATACCCCTAAATTTATGATCAGGAAATATTCATATTTCCCTCTCTTTCATAGCTACATGGTAAGTAGATATGCCCTATCATTTTGAGATAAATGTGTTCAAATGTCTAAAAAAACTGTGCGGAATTTTAAGGAACGTCACTACCAAACACATTTTTTCAGCAATTACGCACATTTTTTTTTTTTTGTTATTTCATAACATTTAGTTCAGAACTGTCCTAGCTTACCAAGATGCTGGTTAGCATCTTTGAGCTAGGTTCAAAAGTATCTAAAATTGTCACTACCGAAACAATCACAACCAAAACATCTAGTGAAGTTTCGGTAATGACATCTTTGTAATGACAGTCACAACCAAAACATGTCATCATTGTTTCGGTAGTCCTAATATCCTAATATCTGGGGGAAATAAACAAAATTTTAGTGTTTTAGTATGCAAGTTAAAATTGGGATGTGGTCGCTACCAAAACATTACATGTTACCGAAAATGTGCAATCACTACCAAAACATGGGATGTTTTGTCAAAAATAAAGTATACTGAATTATCAACTAAAATGTTATGATAGTTTTTGGTTCACTTTGAAATCAGTATAATCAACTTTTTGCATTTTACAAAGAAAAATGGATTTAAAATGCAACAAATCTCATAAATTAAACTTGAAATATTGATAAAAATGTAATTGTAACCAATTTACCTTTGAAAAAAAAATCTTAAATAGCAAAAAATACATTTACAATGTAGACGTGAGCAAAATCATAATAGGTCAATAGAATCCTACTAATTAAATTATATATTACTGTGTTTTGGTAGTGACAAATTTGGGGAGAGGACAAATATTAAAAAAAATTGTACATTGCATATTGCACAATTTGCACGCATACATTTTTTTTGGAAAAACACATTTTTTTTCAAAACGTTTCTAACCCTGACTTTGACTTTTAAATTATATATATAACGCAGGCACCTGTGTCAGGAAGAGAAGAAATTGTTAAATAAAGTCGTAAATAAATACATTTTTGTTTTCTTTGTGCACAAAATGTATTCCTGTAGCTTCATAGCATCACGGTTGAATCACTGATGTCACATGGACTATTTTAACAATGTTCTTACTACCTTTCTGGCCTTTGAATGTATCAGCTGTGTTGCTGTCTATGCAGGGTCAGAAAGCTCTCAGATTTCATCAAAAATATCTTAATTTGTGTTCTGAAGATGAACAAAGGACTTACAAGTTTGAGGCGAGTAATTAATGACAAAATTTTTGGGTGAACTATGTCTTTAATGAATGTGTGACAGCACAGCACTGGTTTCTCAACCATTCCAAAACTCTTAGCCACTGAGGCATCCTTATTGTCAGGCCCTGGGGTTCTGTATGCATTTCACCTTTATACATGCAGAAATGAACCCCAGTTTTCTTTGACTCTGATGGCTGGACTTGCTGGTGGGCTCAGTATTAATGAATGGTTTTTATTGAGGATTTTGTTCAGGTTCAGCAGTGCTATGAGCACAAGCAAAGTTCAGACAGAGAGAGTCAGACTCTGGAAATGCCCCTCTTTATAGTCGTGTGGTTCTGTGCAGATGCCAAACACATCTCAGACCTGACATAATGCGCTGCAAAAATGCAGACGGCACGGTTTGGGAAGATCTTTCCATAATAAAATGTCAAATATAACTACCCATCCAAAGCAGAGGGAAACTATCCAATACTTAACAATCAAAACACTACGCAAAGAAGAGCATGTAATGCTTTTTAGCAAACCTTACATTTAAAAAAGCATTACGGGAAGATGTGCCCACGAGACCAACATAGGGTCATAGTGACAGGCAATAGCAATAAGTCACTACCTGATTGCTATAAAGGAAAAGAGCTAAACATCGGGAGGTCTCGGCATGGCACATAATGGACGCGTGTGTACTTTGCACGCTCAGCTAACCACAACCAACTCTGCTCTATTGTTCAGTGTGGTCACAACTGCACCCTTCAACAAAACGCTCCTGAAAGACATGGCATTTTCTATACAGAGACAGATAAAGAGAGCGACACGCAAAAAGGTATTACATAAAGCTCTACATCGACATGAGGGTGTAAGGGCTTAACAAGGGCCAATTTAGTTGTGGTTTCCAAACACAACAAGTGTTCTCAGTGCACTATTCTCTAAAAACATACAACAACTAGTATATGACAAGCTCGGCCTGCATGCTGAGGAGAGGATGTGATTCACTTCTCAGTAGTAAACAAGACTTTTAAGGTTGTTTCAACCTGAAGCAACTTTTGTCCTTTTTCAAAGCTTCTCAAAAGAATCATTCTTCACTTGCCAGCAGCATACAGGCCATTAACAGGCTTGGCATTCATTAAGGTTTGAAGATAACATTTAGTGAGAAAAGATTCACCAAGCAGGGACGTACGCTCCACCTTTCCATGCAAAAAAGGGAAATAAACAGGCTGAGTGTTATGGCGGAAAAGATAAAATCTCCCTAGACTCAATTTCAGCTGCCATTCAAGGCCATGAAACTAGCCTTTCTCTGTGGTGAATTATACAACTGAAATTGGCTACTATGAAGCATGAAATCCTTAAAGGAGTAGTTCACTTCCAGAACAAAAATTTACAGATAATGTGCTCACTCACCCCCCTGTCATCAAAGATGTTCATGTCTTCCTTTCTTCAGTTGTAAAGAAATTATGTTTTTTGAGGAAAACATTTCAGGATTTCTCTCCATATAATGGACTTCTATGGTGCCCCCGAGTTTGAACTCCAAAATGCAGCTTCAAACGGCTCCAAACGATCCCAGGCAGAGGAAGAAAGGCCTTATCTAGCAAAACAATCAGTTACGGTTTACAAAAAACTACAATTTACATACTTTTTAACCTCAAATGCTCGTCTTGTATAGCTCTGTGTGTGTATTCTGGTTCAAGACAGTTAGGGTTATGTTAAAAAATAGGGATGGCACCAAAATGAAAATTCTTGGCCAAAGCCGAAACCGAACAAAATTAAACACAGGGCCAAAATTAAACACATTAATGTTGTCTTATTTTTTATTTTATTTTACAGTACAACAGTAAAAGTACAGTACTAACATTTATGAATGTTGACTTTTATTTTGGCGTAAACCCGCATAAGATGTCAGTACTTCTTTTTGTTGACAGAAGCAGATTTATGAATGATTCTCTCATTAAGCTGTTTCAGCGCAGATTTTCCTTGTGCTTTGGACTTTGAACCTTGGCTAATGAGCTCTCGCAGCGCTTTCAGAAATCAGAATACATACAATTTGTGCATGTATTAGAACAAATAAACGTTCTGTATTTAATTACTAATGGTTTAAGGCCATATCGCGATTTCAGTCATTAAACAGTAACCAGCAACAACCTGTTCCTCTTCTCATCGAAAACATGCAATGCGGCATTAACCAGTCTTTCGCTGTTGGTGTTTGTAAAGATGTTTGCGTCTTTCTCAGCAGTTTTAAATGCTTCCACACTATGGACATGTTTTCTACATTAGTGCGCACCTCTATTTGATCGTGTCACATTATTGTTCGGTATAATTTGTCTTTTTGCTTATTCGGCCGAACACCGAAATAGCTTACTTTTAACATTCTGTGCATCCCTATTAAAAAACTTCAATCTCATTCTCATTTGGTCCTCCAACTTTAAAATCATCCTACATCGTTGCAAATGTACCGACCCAGTGTTTACAATGTGAACATGCAAAGAAGGTCAAATGCCCTTTACAAAAAGAAAGGTAAAACAGCGATGGAGGACGATTTTGAAGCTGGAGGAGAAAATATAATAGGAGTTATTCAACATACCCTGTCATGAACCCGGAGTTCACAAAGAGCTAGAAAAGACAAGCGTTTGAGGTTAAAAAGTATACATTTTTTTTTTTTTTTAGAAAATAACAGATCATTTTGCTAGATAAGACCCTTCTTCCTCGGCTAGGACAGTTAAGAGCCCTTTAAAGCTGCATATAAACTGCATTTTTGGAAGTTCAAAGTCAGGGGCACCATAGAAGTCCACTATATAGAGAGAAATCCTGAAACGTTTTCCTCAAAAAAAAACATAATTTCTATACGACTAAAGAAAGAAAGACATGAACATCTTGGGTGACAAGGGGGAGTATATTATTTGTACATTTTTGTTGTGCAAGTGAACGACTCCTTTAAAAGGAGTCTTAAAGGCATAGTTCACCCAAAAATGACAATTCTGTCATCACTTACTCACCGTCATGATGACTTTCAAAACCTGTATTAATTACTTTCTTCTTTAGTATATCTTCATTATTATTCCACAGAAGAAGTCATACAGGTTTGGAATGACATGAGAATGAGTAACTGATGACAGAATTTTATTCATTTTTTATTTTTTGGGGAACTATCCCTTTAAGCAAACGAGAGCATGTAAAACCCAAAGTGGCTTTGCTTAAAGGAACGTCAGAGTTGAAGTGATATTGCTTTCTTGTCTGAATCAGCTTAGAGCGCACAGGGACCGAAACCTGACTCTTTCTCTCTCTCTCTCTCTCTCTCTCTCTCCCCCCTTTCCATTCTCCCTCCCTTTCGTTCTCTTTCTCTCTCCTCCCCCCTTTCCAAGGAGAGGCTCTTCTAGGGCCAGACGAAGGCCCACAGGCTGAAAAATAAAGAACGAGTCATGCATGGAGGAAGCGGGCCACCATTTCTCCTTAAATAAAGCCATAACGATATATAAATAAAGAAAGCCTGGCTCTTAGGGAGAAAATTAGATTTGGTTCTCTCTTCCCCTCCCACTCCTGGCCTTCTATTTTAGTTGCAAGCAGAGCACAGGCCTTTTTCTGGCCCGTGGCTGCAGGAGCAATTCAGATTGCAGAAGGTTTCATGTGCTGGAAGAGGTGGGAGGGGTGCTGCTGGGGTCATCAGTGTTGTTGAGCCCACATCTTGCACTTACATATATGCCTACAGATCACAAAACATGATGCAAATGGCAACAAATTGGTGCCAGTGGTTCATGAGAATGAACAGGGATAGGACAAATCTCTGACACGGATTGTGAATGTGAATTCCTGTGTCAAGGGCAGGGCTGACCTTATAAACATGCTTCAGGGCAAGTAGTACTGATTATACATCTGTATTTCAACAATCTATGCACTCAACAATCACACAAAGTTCATGTATGCAGTTGCACAACAAGTAAAGAGTGCTGTATGTATACATTACCAGTCAAACATTTTTGATTGTTCAGTAAGATGTTTAATGTTTTTCTGCTCACCAAGCCTGCATTTATTTGATCCAAAGTATAGCAAAAAAAAAAAAAAAAATTAAATATTAGGGTATTTAAGGCTATTTAAATATTTTTACTATTTAAAATAACTGTTTTCTATTTAAATATATTTGAAAATGTAATTTATTTCTGTGATTTCAAAGCTAAATTTCCAGCAACTTTACTCCAGTCTTCAGTGTCACATGATCCTTCAGAAATCATTCTAATGTGCTGATTTTCTGTTCAAGAAACATTTCTTTTATTATTACTAATAAGACATTTTTTCAGGATTCTTTGATGAATAGAAAGATCCAATTACAGAATTATTCTGAAATAAAAAGCTTTTGTAACATTATACACTATACCATTCATAAACGTAATACTTAAGTTAAAAAAAAATAATACTTCTATTTAGCAGGGATGCTTTAAATTGATCAAAAGTGATAATAAAGATTTCTATTACAGATAAATGCTGTTCTTCTGAAATTTCCATTCATCAAAGTAATCTGAAAAAATTACTCATTTGTTTTCAAAATAATAATAATAATAATAATAATAATAATAATAATGTTTTTTGAGCAGCAAATGATTTCTGAAGGATCATAACTGATCGTAACTGGAGTAATGATGCTAAAAATTCAGCTTTGAAATCACAATAAATTACATTTTTAAATATATTGATATATCAGTTATTTTAAATATTAAAAATATTATTACATTTTGCATGATTTTTACATTTATTTATTTTGTACAAAATGCAAAAGTAATAATGGTAAAAACTAAATTCAACCTATAAACTAAACTCTCGCTATTAATTCAGTTGATAAATGCTAATAACTACACAACTCTGAATTGAAATGGCTATTGTTTCAAAGACATCACGCAATGGTTTTCACACAAAGTTACATGAGAAAACATGTGGTGATTAGAGCAATGCGTGCAACAGGAATCTCCACAGCCCATTGCAGGCATGCATAAAAAGACCCCATTTAGAAAATGGTCTGCCTTCAATTAACATTATTCACACTTGCCAACATGCTATCTCAAATCTGTTCACATTGCTATCTCCACAATCGAGGAGTTTCAGGATATTAAGTAGCTGAAAGTACCCTGTGTTTACTTAAACAACTATTCGTATTTACAACGACATTGAGAGAGGGAAAATAAACTGTAGGCATTAAGTCTATTTGTGTTTCCAAACACTGCTACTAAAAAAGAGAGGCCTTCTTATAAGAGCCAAGAGCAAGAACAGGCCCCTCTGGCTCTCTGTTTTTCATTTTGGAGCTTTTTGCTCTTTTTTTCCCTCCACAAATCTGAAAGACCAATACCACGGTAAATTAAGATATATGGATAGAACTGCCTCTCTCTTCATAGAAGATTTATCTCTGTCTCCGTGTTTAATTGTCCCCTGGGACTAATCATGGGTCTGTTTATTCTCTGGGTGCAATGGAGGGTTCAGGCCAAACTTAATTTTAAAAGTAAAGAGAGTTTGCAAAAAAAGAGACATAAATGTCATAGAATTGCAAATCTGAATTTTGGTAACAATCCCAGCAGTCAACTCAACATACTCAACAACCAGGGCAAAAATGCAACACACAAGCCATAGAATCCAACAATCCAACTGATTTAATGTAGCTGGCAAAACATAGATTAAAATTATTAAATGTTTGCATATATGAATAGCATAAATAACAACAATTGCACTAATAATATTATTTGCTAGCACCGTCAATAGAATAATTATAATGAATATTTTTTTATTGCTGTATCAACAAATTTAGGGGGGGGGGGGGGGGTTATTGGACACTTTAACATAAAAGTAATCTAGGTATCTATCAATCTCTAATGTAATATACCACATAAAAATATTATTTTTATGTAAAAATATTATTTTTATGTATTATTTATTTTAAGTTTGTGCAAAAGAGATCATGCAAAAGCTCAGTGTGAATGTAAACAATCAACATTCAGTCAAAGAAAACAGTATGTAATCTGACAATTACAATGAAAATGTAGCAAAGTAAATGCAAAGACAACATCTCTCTAATCAAAGACAAATTATTTTTAATTCAACTACTGACAAAGGCCAATCCAAGCTACACGACAAAACATAAGCAGGTAGTCAACGTGAATTTTCACGATGCATGTTGGGGCTTGACAACAAAACCCAAACACAGATGTTATCAAGGCAACCCCACACAAAAATATAATAAAATATATGGTTAACGTAGACCAAAGGCAGTAATTTACTTTGATGACAATACGGCTGTTGTAGAAAATAGATCATATAATGTGGCAAAAAGAGCTTGGATATAAAAGAAGCAGATACGGATTAAAATAAGCATTTACAAACACTGTAGACAAGACGTATCTTTGTATGACATTGTGTTAATAATCAGGTTCATTTAAAGCGTTAATTTTTGCAAAGCGAAACCATGACAAGAGAAACAAACTTTCCCCCTCCACTACCGGAAAGAAAATCATCACGCAAATATCCGGAATTCCCACTTACTTATTTGATGAAGCCGCTCAAACTCAAAATCCCTTCGAATTAGGACCTATGGTTCGTGACGAATGTCTACTTCAAAGTGTAAATTATAAAGACTTTCCGTGGTGAGGTTTTATGTGATTTTCTCCTATTTTCGAGGACGTTTTCTCCGGTTTGTTTCGTTCTTTTCTCTGTAGTTGTGCCTCTGTGTGAGGGAACATTCCACTCGTGAGCGTAACGCGATGAGCCCTGATTCTGTCCTCCAATCACAGCTGCGCGCTGCGGTAGTCCTCCAATCACGGTAGCGCGGCCGAGCGCGAGCGTTCTACTCGCAGACCCGCGCGTTGAAAAACAAGCAGAGAGACACGCTAGAGAGGGAGAGGATGGATGAATGGGAGGGAGTCATGCACAAATGAGAGCCGCGGGTGCCATCTGGTGTCAATATGAAGAAGGATATAGTAGTAGTTTAACTTGTACGTTTGTAATGAATGCTACCCTACAGGTGATTAATAAATATAAAAATACACATAAAATAGGCTACGTTTTTATGTTTTAGTAAACGTACGCATAAATGCGTAAATAAGTATGACAGATGAGCTAAGAGTGAGCGACTTATGGTTTTGAATACCATCTACAGGTAATATTAGAATATTGTACTACCAGTCAAAAGTTTTTATTTTTTTTTTAAAGTCTTTTCTGCTCACCAATTTCTATTTAAATATATTTCAAAATGTAATTTATTCCTGTGATTTCTCCAGTCACATGATCTTTTACAAATCATTCTAATACTACTTTGCTGCTCAACATTTATGATGTTTTTTTCCGGTTTCTTTAATGAATAGAAAGTTCAGAAGAACAGAGCCTATCTGAAATAGAAATCTTTTGTAAAATTATAAATGTCTTTATCATCACTTTTGATCAATTTAGGGCATCCTAAATTAATTTCTATAATTTCTTTTCCAAAAACGAAAAAAAAAAAAAAAAAAAAAAAAAGTTTAGTGTATAATGTTACAAAAGCTTTTTATTTCAGATAAATGCTGATCTTTGGATCTTTCCGTTTTCTTTGAAAAAAGTTACTCTTTGAAATCTTTGAAAAAAGTTACTCAGTAGTTTTAAATACTGACAATAATAACAAAAAAACGTTTCTTGAACAGCAAATCAGAATTCTAGAATGATTTCTGAAGGATCATGTGACTAAAGTAATGATGTTAAAAATTCAGCTTTGAAATCACAGGAATGAATTACATTTTAAAATATATTCAAATAGGAAAGTTATTTTAAATAGTAAAAATATTTAAATTTGTTACCGTTTTTGCTGTACTTTGGATCAAATAAATGCAGGCTTGGTGAGCAGAAGAGACTTGTTTAAAAACAAAAATCTAAAAAAACTTTTGAATGGAAGTGTACATGTGGTATGAATTTACAGAAACTATGAAATTTAAAATAATAAACAGTTTTATTTATTATTATTATTATTTTATGTTTTTAAAGAAGTCTGCAGTTCTTACTCACGCTGCACTTATTTCATCAAAAATACAGTAAACATACAATTTTAATGTATTTTAAAATATAATTTATTTTTGTGACGATAAACTGAATTTTCAACAGTTGTGCTGCTTAATATTTTGCTAAATTTAATACCCTTTTTTCAGGACAAGCAGGAGCATTTATTTGGAGGAAAAAAAAGGTTTTAAAAACACGAATGTTGTAAAGATTTTTGCCCTGGAAATAATAGTCAGTTTGGCCATCCACAAACCTTTTGTGCCTTTTGTTCTGCAGACTTTTTTTGCACTCTTCTCCTTGATTTGTTATAACTTTTGGCAGTCTATACTCCAAATGTTTTTCCCGATCTGACTGATTAGTACAGCCGAAAACGTGACAATAATTGACCATTTTCATCAGCAATAATCAGCAAAATATGCAAGTTCTGTTCAGTTCAGAAGAAAGAGAGTCACAGTGGTTTGGGACAAAAGAGCAAAAAACAAGTCACACTGACACTTTTGTTTATTTGGTTAAAAGTAATAATGGTTTATTCACATTAACAATAGAACATTTGGTTTGTATTTCAATGTGTGCTGTGGTGTATTGCAGTGGATGTGGTACATATTTTTTATAATTTCTCTCAGGGTTTGTTCTTTACATCAGTAAGTCATTCAGGCAATTCATTACTCAGCAATAATTTAGGATAAACAGAGCAGCCAAAAGAGAAGGAAAAAAAGAGAAACATAAAATGAAAAAGAAAGTGACAAACTGAGCACTATGCACTATGTTTCAGTGGCTGAAACAAACAGACGTATGAACATCAAACACAGAAGCTTTGTGTGTTCACTTACAGCTTAGTTTAGAACTCTAACTCACATTCCAGTCACTACACTACTCCTCTCGGCCTATTGCACCCTCACTTTACATCGCCTTCTGGTTTCATTCATATTAACTTCTCTCCAGTAACATCAGGTGGCATTTACCCCTGGATGTTAAGGATCTGTGCAGACAGGCCGTGGTGCCAGTTTTTCAGTTTGGCAAATCGTGGGCCTTTTACCTCTGATTCAAACTTCTCCCTGTAAAGAAAAAAAAAATAGAAATAATAAAATTAATAAATGATTTAATTTAAGCAACAGCCCTTTATGTGCTTGAACCTTATACATTTAAGACCTGGCCTTGTCAAATATGTGAGACTGGACCACAAAACCAGTCTAAGTAGCAATAGCCAAAAATAAACTATATGGGTCATAATCATCGATTTTTTTTTTCAGGCCAAAAAATCATTAGGATATTAAGATCATGTTCCATGAAGATATTTTGTAAAGTTCCTACCATAAATATATAAAAGCATAATTTTTTATTAGTAATATGCATTGCTAAGAACTTCATTTGGACAACTTTAAAGGCGATTTTCTCAATATTTTGATTCTTTTGCACCCTCAGATTCCAAATTTTCAAATAGTTGTATCTCAGCCAAATATTGACCTATCCTAACATCAATGGAAAGCTTATTTATTCAGCTTTCAGGTGATGCATAAATCTCAATTTCCAAAAATTGACCCGTTATGACTGGTTTTGTGGTCCAGGGGCACATTTGTCAATGCCCTTGTGAAAAAGAAGTGCACTGAATGAAACTGAAAATTAATTTTAACCCTTTAACTGTCATCTAAGTTTGCTTCACCATTTAACAAATAAATCCTAATTTAATCATTACAAACTATATATATCGTTGGAAAGGTCTAAGACTCCTTAATAGATGTTTTACAATTTGTCTTATGAATTATGCAGAAAAAGTAATAGATTAATTTATGACACAAGTGCATCTCAAAAAATCTACATCATAACAGGAGTTCTGACCTTGTCACAAAAAGACTTTCTTCATTGCCTTTTTCCCTATCATGCTTTAGAAATCATAAGAAATTATATATCACTTGAAAACTTCAAATCTCAAAATTAATCATTTTAAAATCAGACATTGCATTACCATAAAAATGTACATCAAAATCATATTACAAAATGTTTTCGTTTATGAATTATAAAAAATTAAGTTGAAATACTGCATTTTCATGTCTATGTTCAAAAATAGGAGTGACAGTTAAAGGGTTAAAACACAGTGTGCTTACTTAAATATAATATTTTATTCATGAAATAAAACACCTTTTAAGGGTAGGCTGCTTAAAAAGAATATTTTTGTATGACTATGTTTAACACACTTAAGTACACTCTTAAGTGCACTTAATATTAATATCAAATTAAAGGTTTTACATTTTAAAGCATGACGTTTTAATAATCTTTTCTTGTGCTTTAAAGAAGTTCACTTATTTTTGACTAACTGTAGCATATGCAAAGTACTTGATTATAATTGTTAAGTTAATGTATTTTAAATGCAACTTCATCATTTCAATTGTGAATTTACAAACAGATTTAAATTCATGACATACAAGTTTCAATAGACAATAAATTAAAGAATATTTTAGTTTCTATAAATGCTTGTCAGTACATTCAAAGTACACTGTAACCTGTAGAATAATAAAATTACATGAAAATATGTACCAAAGTTCTAACTGCATTTAATATAAATTTCCAAAAACATCACACACAGTTCACACTTTTATTTTAAAGTGTATTACTTCCTCATTAGTTCTGTTTTTTAAAAGTACAGTAAAGTGTATTTTTTCACAAGGCTGAAGACAGAAACAACATGGATTACCTTGATTTTCTAAGAGCCTCCTCATCTGGATCTTGCACTATGATGAACAGAAAATGAATGCAAGTCACTTGTTACAGGACAAGTCTCGAAAATAAAGATGCAAACTGATTTTTATCACTCAAACAGTCATCTTATGTCAGTGTGTCTAAAATCAATTTCCATTACAAACAGTGGTGTGATAAAGGCTGTACTTACAATACTCCGTTCCTGTGATATGAGCAAGGATGCGGAAGGACTTGGACTGCAGGTTGGCAGCACGGCGGGCCCACTCTGACATCTCCATCTCCTTATTGTCAGGTTTGATCACAGCCTGGTAGACTGGAGAAGCACTGTCCACAAGAGGGTCTTTAATAGGAAGTGAGCTACTCCCCAACAAAGAGAAAGGGAAAAAAGAGGTTGTTCATCTGTGCTCTTTGAATTTGGGTACATTAAGTTAAAAAAAAATAATAATAAAAGGACAATGTTATTTCTGAATTAATAAACTGTTTTACACATTTGTGAAGATGTGCATTATTTTAATACAGTTCCGTCATAGTGAGAGATCTGTGATGGAAGAATTAGGATTAGGATTTGAGGAGAATGTAAAGTAAGGTGTTAGAGGTTATGCAATTCTCCCCTGGCAGATATACTCAGAACATTTTTATTTGTCTTTATAGATTCCATTTACTTACATATTTCCAACAGTATAACATGGTAATTGAAAAATTGGCAAAAAAATCCACTTCAGTGTTTATGCAATCAGCCTTTAACAGAGAATATAACGAGAGATGAGTCAATGCAGCTGTGATGGATCTAAATAGATTGGGGCTACTTACGCCAAGGGAGATCCAGCGGCGTCATCACCACTGTCAATCACATGATGAACCAGGATGGGAGGGAGCAAGTCAGAGCCGTGTCACATGGAAGGATGGGAAATGTAGTGGGGGTGAGGCGAGGATGAGTGATGAGGAATAGGGGATTGGTTGTGGATGCGTGACATAATAGCAAGCAGAAGAGGGAGGAAAAGCACAGATGAGGTTGATTCACATGACCTTGTGGATGCCTGAAATTAGCCCAGGCTAGATGACTGATGAGATCTTACTGTTATAAACACAGCAAACTAAACAGATGCTAATCAAAAACATTAAATTGTAAATGCAAAGAAGCAAAATGAGTGGAAATATCTCACTTTTTATAACATCTCATAACACATGGCAAGAATATGCTGCTTTGTTTTCAACAAAGAGTGCTGCAGGGATGACTTATTTTTGCAGGCCTTAAACCCAGAGTTAGCATTTTAGTTTTTCAGGTTCCATCATCCTTAGTTCAATATATTTTCACATTTCTGTCATGACAACTCTTAGAGAGTTTAGCATGGAAAAATATACGTCAATGTTGAAGTGTTTGGTCTTGTCAGAATAGATTTGCTACGCTGCTACTGCCTATACATTCACAGACATGCTGCTGTATGTATGATATATATATATAAGTGCAATATTTAACGTAATTAACGAACAACTGTTTAAGAAATGCGTTTACTTAGATGTGCAGAGTGTCTTTACGAGCACATCAAACGGGAGACTTTTCAGAGGCAAGCTTTATTTTTACTTCAGCACCAGGCTGGAGTCAAACGAGCACGGAAATGGTACCAGTGATGAGGAGCTTCAGTAGGACATTAGTGAACTGCAGTCAGATTAGATGTTGTCAGGCCATATGTCGTAGTAAAAACTAATTTGCCTGTCCTGTCAACCGTTATACTGTGCTCATAGCGCATGCTCTTCAAATGCAAGCGCAAATGTGTTGGCGTGTGCTGCATTAGGCTATATTAAAGTGCTGTATCATATTCAAGCCCAAATTAAACTGCAAGTATACAATGTCGTAGTTATGTCGTCAGTTAAGACTTAAAGCTGCCTTAAAACTGTGCAAGTATTATTATTTATAGGTCAAATTTAAAGCAGTGTCAGATTCACATCAAGTTCAGCAGCGGCAGCTTTTAAAGTAACAGCAGCCAAAATATCGTAACAACCAGCTGCTAAAAAACTTCTGTAGTTTTAAGCTTTATCTTTATATCATTTAGAATTTTATATAATTTAGGGTTTGATAACTTTTGGCTATATTTTTTTTTGCTGAAGGGCACAGGTAGTTAGCCTATATCACATTTATTATAATGGGTTTATGTGAAGATTGTTTCAAGTTCACTTAAATTAGAAGTTATTTTTTAAAGTCTGATAAATGTTAAAGTGATAGCTCTCAATTACACTTAAACGTTGAAAGGTTATAGTCAATGGTTAAATATTAGGAAAACATATTAGGACATCAGTTGGAATCAGTGATACTTGCCTCAGTCAGTATGTAATGTGGCATTAAACAAATATTAAAAATATATGTTCTTTAAGTTGTTTTAAAATTAATTTGAAGCCTGAATGTGAAATCATTGCAATATAAAAGTATAATTAAACACTTTAATGGCGGGTAGAATTAATCACAATTAATTTCAGGAAAATGTGTGATTAATTCGTTTTTTTTTTTTTATCATTTGACACTACTAATATATATATATATATATATATATATATATATAAATAATGAAATCACCCATAGCAGATCTATACAAGTGGAGCTGGGGAAGGTGGAGGGTTTCTGAAGCACACTGCAACTACTACAAGCAAGCACTAGCTGAGTATTTGAATGTTAGGCAGCAAGCTCATTGGCTGCTAATACAAAAAGAAACTAATCAGCTGCGCAATGTGAATAATCATGTGATTATATCAGTTTCATGACAGAACTTTTGCAAACAATTTCATCTCAGGGAAAATGTTTTCTTTTCTTAAAAAAAAAAAAAACGAAAAAGTTGCTAAACTTGTGGCATTGTTTGTTTATAGCATATGTTTAACTGTTCACTTGTTCTAGTGATTGCATTAAGGCTTTAAATAAGTTGTGTTAATTTGTAAAGATTATCATGATGAACAAAATGTGTAAGAAACATAAACTTCTGTTGGCCACAGAGCTTATTTTCTGCAACAATCCAAAAGCTAATGGAAAAATTCTATTATATTTTTGTTGAGAGAACCAGGGTAATACTTACGAGTTGGTCAACAGAAATATGTCACCGCTGTGCTCTTAATCGCTACATACAGTGGTCCTAAAAAATTATTTGGACACTTGAATAGTTCACTCAAAAATGTAACTTCTCTTAGTTTCGGATTTCCACTTCTGATTGACTTTCATTATATTGAAAAGAGTGGTATGGAAGCTTGTTTCTGCCACATGAAAGAGAATTTTGAAATTTGTGACTTTTCATTAAACTGAACAAAAATTCTTTTTTACTTCAGAATTGCAAGATACATATTCAAAATTCTGAGTAAAAAAGTCAGAATTTTGTGTTAGAGTAAACAAAAAATAACATAATTAGATTTTTTGAGTGAACTATTGCTTTAAAGGGAACTGGGTATTAAGACTTGTATGGCTTAATATAACATAAATTATGTTTCTTACTGACCTATGTAGTAGAAAACCCATAAAAGATTCCCATTATTAAAAAAACCCACATCATTTTAAAAAGAGTTTACAGATAACGATGGATATAAGCGTAGGCTTAAACCAAATGCTGTACTATTGATTTTCCACCAGATATCGAGTGAAATCTGTGCTGCTCAGCTGTGGCGTCATAACAATCGTCGGCATATTTACATCCTGCCAGGATGGCATCTAGTGTTTCTTGTCTCAGCCGTTTGTAAGCTCTTTCTGTATCTGCGGTCTACTAAAAGCCTCAAAGGCATCAGGGCCGAAGTGGTGAGAACAAAGACACATGTCTTTAGGAAGATTTATTCATCCACAGGCATCTTCCTATTCTTTTCTCCTCTTCTAATTGCTTCTCTTGTTGCCCTTCGACTAAAAACTACAACCCAAAGCCAAATTGTATCAGTATTTTATTTTTCAAGTTGCTAATTCCAAGTTGTGTTGCGGTAAAAATAGCAACCATTTTACATAATCAAAATAATTGGCGCCCCCCACAGTCCAAAATATGTATAAAGCAATGTGGATTTTTAAAGTAAAGCAAATATTTCATGGGTTTTCTGCTACATATTTCAGGAAGAGTCATCATTTACATTATATTAAGCCATACAAGTCTTAATACCCAGAGTTAACTTTAACTATCACTGCATTAAATACTGAAATATAATACTGTTCGGCTTAAATGTCAGTTTTGGGGCCACTGTATCACTTACCTCTGCTCTCACCTAAACATCAGTGTGGTAAATTGTAAAGTGCTGGACAGGAATAAAAGACCTACCTCATCTCGTTTCCTCTGGCTTGGGCCTGACCAGCAATGGCATCCATAATGGCATCCTGAGAATACATACTAATAGGAGTGTTGTACTGGGCATGGATGATAGTAGCCTTCCCACCAGGACCCTTGACCTCAATAGGTTTGTGAGTGGACAAAGCTGAGTCCTTCAGTGCGATGGGGTTGAAGCTGGGAACATATTCTTGGCTGTTGGAGTTCAGGTGTGGGAGTGTCAGGGGAATGGGAGGGTGATGGTGAGGAGCCAGAAATATGAGTGAAAACAGAGAGATACGATTTCACGGTGAGAACAGTTTAATTTAGACTTGACTTACCTAATGCATTTGTATCATTAAACAGCAATGAGTTTTGCATTATTGGTTTGGATGTCTCTTAAGTCAAATGGTTTACACCAGCTGTTTTACATTCTAATAAAATCTGTCTGAAAACATAATGTCGTATAACAAATACATCTGGGCTTTTAATCCTAATTGTAAAAATGCACATGGCATGCAATAATTCCCATTATGATAAACCAAAAAAACATGCAAAGACGAACTGACCAATAAAACTATAACCAAATCCCAATAAGTTATCTTTATCTAGTTTAAACACTTCACTCAAAAGCATTTAACATTTCATCTTGTCCGAAATGCCAAATTGTTCAAAATATATTTTGAACATTTGGGAATTGAAAATGTAAGCATGCAAACTACAACCACAGTACTGCATGTGGCCATGCTTCAGAGCACACAGATTCACACGCAACTCTGATTTTATATTCAAAACTGTTACTGACTTGGCAGCTGTGTTGGCAATGACCTGGGACAACACAGAGGAATATAGACAGAAAAAAAGATAAACAAAAGAGGCAGTGTTAGCCTTGATTTGACAGTGTGTTGAATGACAATAGACCCATGTCCATATAAATTAGCAGGAAACAAACAACATTAATACGGAGTGCAAATGTTTCACTTTGTCGAAAGAATTTGCACCTGAAATATGAATATGTTTTAATTGTAACAGGACAGTTTCCTTTCATTTAAAACCTGTATGAATTTCTTTCACTGTCTCAGCATTCTAAAATATCTTCTTTTGAGTTCTTCAGACAAAAGAAAGTACTACAGCTTTGAAATGACCTGTGGGTGAGTGAATGTGATGTGGTGATGGTTATTACTGGTCACATTTCTCATAAGAATGACATTCTGGTTTGTTCCTAGAACAGATTGATTGACTGGAACAGGAGTTTGGCTGCAGCGGGACATACAGCAAACACTGGAGCTAAATGCCATTCATTCTCTCATTGAACCAAATAACCAATCCAGTCATGCTATTGTTAACTAAAACTAAAACGATTAAAAAATAGTTTTTGTTCATTGAAATACAAATATCAACTGAATAATATAGAAATATTTCCTTGGCCGCTATCAATACTAAAAACTAAAATTACTAAAACTCAATGAAAAAAAGCATGCCAAAAGCAAATTAAAAATTTAGTAAACATTACATTACAGCTGCTTTTCAAAAGTTTGGGATCGGTAAGATTTGTATGGTTTTTTTAGGAATTCTGCTCATCAAGGCTGCATTCATTTGATCAAAAACAAGTAATATTGTGAAATATTATTACACTTTAAAATAACGTATTTGTATTTTAATATGCTTGTATTTCTGTGATACAAAGCTGAATTCTCAGCATCATTACTCCAGTCTTCAGTGTCACATGATCCTCCCAGAAATGTTTCTAATATGCTGATTTATTATCAATGTTGGAAACAGTTGGAACCTCTGATACTTTTTTCAGGATTCTTTGATGAATAAAAAGTTTAAAAGTACAGCATTTATTATAAATATACATCTTTTCTAACAATATACATTTTTACTATCACTTTTTTCAATTGAACACAACCTTGCTAAATAAAAGCATTCATTTCTATCAAGAAAAAAAAAGGAAAAACAATTACTGACCCCAAACTTTTAAACAGTAGTGTATATTGTTACAAAAGATTTCTGTTTAAAATAATTGCCATTCTTTTAAACATTTCATTGAAAAAAGAATCCTGAAAAAAGTTCCAAATAAATAAATAAATAATAATAATAATAATAATAATAATAATATAGCAGCACTGCTGTTTTCAACATTGATAATAAATATTAGAATGATTTCTGAAGGATCATGTGACACTGAAGACTGGAGTGATGACTGAAGAAAATTCAGCTTTGCATTACAGAAAAAAATTATATATTAAAACAGATCATTTTAAACTGCAATAATATTTCAAAATATTACTGTTTTTCTGTATTTTTGATCAAATAAATGCAGCTTTAATGAGCACAAGAAACTTCTTTAAAAAATATGTAAATCTTACTAATCCTAAACTTTTGAACAGCAGTGTAATATCACCATAAATATATAAAGGATCAAATATAAAAGCTATAAATCAAAATATTAATCAATAATATTTAACCACTCACAGCTCAAAGACATGTATTGCTACTTGCATGACAACATGGATCAAAGTTTAGAAAGTACCACCCATCAGACCACCCATACACCTAGATTAACAAGATGAACAGTCAATGGATTCACGTGCCCTGCTCAGCTGTGCACGTGATGTTGCCTAGTGGGAATTCTGCTCCTGTGAGCTGCAAATAGAGGATGGAATACTTGACGGCATCATTGCGGTAGGACTTCATTTGGGATATACTGTTACAGGAGCTGTGACATTCTGAGCAGGTTAAAAGAGCCAACGAGCGCACATTTGCACCCATGTTCAATTATGGCTCGACTCGCTTGGGGCCTGTGGGAATATCCTCACACGTTTTTGGACAGACAACTAACAGAAACGTCGTGTGAAACTAATAAATGATGCCAGCATAATAAAAAGGTGAAAGCACCATCGTTAACATGTTGGCATCATTTATAATCCAACTTTTAAAAGCAGCAGATGTAGCTCCAACACGACGAAAATAACCGTAGTATGTTGTCATTTGGAAGCAGCTTACTTTCATAGATACAGATACGACGTGGCCAGGCCCTGCTCATGTTGCAGGATGGGGGGTCAGGTGAGCTGTACAGACTACTGGTCCCCCTTCTGCCAAGTACATTCCCAGCTGATCCGTTGCATGTGAAAGCGGAATGTGCAGAGGTAATGACGGAATGTTCTGAGTATTCTTTGCCACAGTTTTGTTAAAGATACCAACACAGGTGAGGCTAGCCAACGCCTCTATGACCCATTAGTGAACTAGTTTGTTAAAGCAGATTTGGTGGACGTGCTCATAAAGATACAGATTTGTGGGTTAGGCATTACATTACCTACCCCAAACATGGCAGGCCATTTAGATTGTCTTGTTGCATGGCCATTTCCCTTAAAGTTTCTGCTGAATACAGGCCTATGGGAGAATTATACTGTCCTTTCTGGTTCGGGGTGGTTTTTGTCTCTTGCCCGAATGGTAAGTAAGCAGGGACAGGGCTTTTAACAGGAGAACGAATTACAGATTGGACATTCTCCTGAGGTTTCTCCTCAGTGTTTGGAATTAGAGATTTTTTGGATGGCTTTTTGGCCAAGAGGATGCCATATTTTTTGACAGGTTTCTCTTCATCTTCTCCTTCCTCATTGTCCGTGGTTTCCTTGGTGTAAAATAAACCATTATCAGATCAACAAACAAACCATTAGCTAAAATGGCAAGGCATAGAAGAAAGAGGAAAATGAGGCTTGAAGAAGCACTCAAGATCATCAACTGAAATTCAACAATGCAAATGAGAACTGGACCAGCAGGGAACTTATGAGGATTTCAAATGATGTGACAATTCTTGCTTGACCAACAAAAGCCTGTAGAGGGAGTTAAGTGTTAGCTTTACAGAGAATGTTTGTTTTCACAATCCCTCTCTCTATGATATGGGTTTGGAAACTCCCATGACTGATTAAGTGGATTATTAAAAAAATGGCTCGCCTATTAACCGAAAATTGTCATTTGGTTTCCTAGTGCAGTTCTATTTTATTCCACACTGATAAAATATCAAAAGATGATGTGAACTAGTCTGTTTAACATGCATACTTGCCATAGGGAATATTTCAGATGGACAGAATATGACTTTACCTTCTGGTGAGGGATGACTGGCATGGGTGAGTCCATTCTTGGAGTGGCTGTGGGTACAGGAGCGGGACGTCTCGACCTGGGACCAGTACAGAATTCAAAGCAAAGGTCAATCATGCAAATATATTAGCCTTTTGTTTGTCATGAGTCAACTTCTCCCTTCTTTGAATTATTAATATGATTAATTATCGTTTGTGAACATTAATGTTTTATCTTCACTTTAATTTAGTGCTGTCAAACGATCAATCGCATCCAAAATAAAAGTTAATGTTTACATATTATATATTTGTGTACTGTGTATATTTATTATGTATACATAAATACACACACATGCATATATATATATATATATATATATATTAATGAAAAATATTTTAGATTTATTTCGAAAATATTTATATTTATTTGTAATCTAAATTGTATACAGGTATAAAAAAAAAATATATATATATATATATATATATATATATATATATACAAAGTAAACAACATATAGTATGTAAACATAAACTTTTATTTTGGATGCAATTAATCGTTTGACAGCCCTACTTTAATTATTGTGATTTAAAAACACACTAAACAAAAAATTAAACACACTTTTAACTGACTGTATGGCAGTAGTACAACATAAACACTAATATATAGTTCAACTCCCACCGCTAAAACTATTGTTTTTTAAATGAATCGATCCTTTTTCCATTACCAAGATTACTATCAATGACCCATGTTAAATTTGATATTAAAATGATCTAATTAGTTTGATCCAATGGAAGCAAGAACATCTGAACATCTGTACAAAAGAGTTTACATGTCCAATGACACAAATTTACTTAATACATTAGTAGCGTAGAATTAATGCATTTTAAATTTTTTTCTTTAAACGAAGTTTAAATTTATATATATATATATATATATATACACATATTAAAACAGAGAACAGTTATATTAATGGATTAGTTCGCTTCCAAAAAAAAAAAAAAATCCTGATAATTTTCTCACCCCCATGTCATCCAACATGTTCATGTCTTTCTTTCTTCAGTTGAAAAGAAATTAAGGTTTTTGAGATAAACATTCCAGGATTTTTCTCCATATAGTTGTTTTTCAGGTTAAAGGTCCAAATTACAGTTTCAGTGCAGCTACAAAGGGCTCTACACAATCCCAGCCAAGGTATAAGGGTCTTAACTAGGGAAAACGATCTGAAAATGTAAATACTTTTAACCACTGTGATGTGCGTCTATGACTTCAAGCATTATGTAATCACGTTGGAAAGGCCACGCGTGGTTAGTTTTTATCTGTGTACTTCAATTCAAAAGGGAAGGGTAGGGCGAAAAACTCCATCGCATTTCCTCCTCCAACTTCAAAATCGCCAGATATCTTTATTTTACATTTTTTTGTAAAGGGTGTTTGATTTTCTTTGCACGTTTGCACACTGTAAAAAAAAACAAAAACAAACATTTGCTGAGTCAACAACTGATTTGTTACCCTGCTGTTTTAAAATTTTAAGTTCAGTCAACTCAAATAAGTTTATTCAAGTTGTTTTGTTAATTGTTACGTTAATTGTTAAAAGTCAATTGTTACGTTTTACTAAGTGACTTAGATATTTGAGTTGATTCAACTTAAAATTTTAAGGCAGCTGAGCAACAAACACACACTTTTAGATTAGTCAACTTAAATATCTAAGTTGTCACTTAAGTACAACTTAACATTTTAACTTGAATAAACTTATTTGAGATGACTTAAAGTTTTAAGGCAGCAGGGTAACAAATTATTTTAAGTTGACAACAAATTGTGTTTTTTGTTCTTTACAGTGCACTAGGTCGGTACTTTCGCCTATGTCATGTGTGACCTTTCCAACGTGACTACGTAATGCGTAACGTCAAGCTAGTGCAAGATGAGCATTTGTGGTTAAATAGATTGTTTCGCAAGATAAAAGCCTTATTTCTTGGCTGGGATGGTGTAGAGACCTTTGAAGACCTTCAACCTGTTGATTACCACTATATGGAGAAAATCCTGTAATGTTTCCCTTAAAAACCTTGATTTATTTTCGACTGAAAAAAGAAAGACTAACACCTTGGATAGCATGAGGGTGAGTAAATTATCAGGATTTTTTTTATTCTGGAAGTGAACTAATCTTTTAAAGTGCAGTAGTATTTCACAATATAACTTTCTTTATTGTAGACAGATACATTTCTTCCAAAACAATAAAAATCTTACCATTCCCAAAATTAATTTGAATGTTGCGGCACATACATTTCTCAAAGACACAGTTCTCATTAAGTCAGAGACACACAGGCTATAATCACTCTCTATAATCAAAAAACTCATCATTTGACCTTTTCCCTGTGGCCAGAAACTGAAATCATGTCACGTTTCAATTTTCTGGAGTGGCAGATAATATCGTAAACAACAAGAAGAAGTGTTCATTGAGTGAGTATCTTGCAAAACGCCAACAGCACAACTATAACACTGGGGGGCTTTTCACAAGCCACTAAGCATGAGAAATTTCTTGGAATCCATCAAGTGAAGTCCAGGGAAAGCACACAGCTGATACATGAGTACCCTGTCACTCCTCCTAAGATGCTTTTGATTGAAGAGGAGCTTGGAAAGATGGTGCAAAATTACGTCAGTCAGTCAATGATGAATCTCTTACGTCAAATGAAATGCTGTCAGTATCTATATTTATCCTATAACACACAATAATACTTATATCCACATTCTCAGACGAATAAAGGTGGTTACTGTCAATAAATAAGAAGAATCAACTAAGCTTCTCCTGACTGAAAGACAGAGACAGAGGAGGAGTAGCTTATAAAAGTGAACACTAGAGCCAGCATTAAGAAATGTCACAGGGTAGCTGAGGTATCTTTGTGAGTAACATTTCCTCCTTTTGCTGTAATGCAGGTGGCCACATGAAAGGACTTAATCTTCCTTTGAATTGAGGCTTTGGGGTGTCCATACTAAATGAATAAACTATATTAAAAAGGTATATTAAAAAGCCTTCAAAATGTAATTTCCCCTACCCCCAAAACATCAATGTCTTTAATTTATGCACACTGACAACCTGAAGGACTATGATACCCAGGTGATATATTCCAGGCACATTTTTGAATTCAATTGTCCTGTTGGTATATTTGTATGCTAACCGTCACTCGTAGTATATGTCAGCTCAACTGTGGACGAGCTGTTTAATTGCAGGCAACTACGAATGGTTGACAGAGTTGTCTGATGCCAAAGTAAATGAGATGCATTGCTGATGCCCTTTGTGAAAACCCATTCACCAACGAACATAATGGGAAACCGTCGGACAGAAAGACTAAGATGGAGTTTAGTTTGGAGTAAATAAAGTAAGTAAAAAGTATTCGGAAACTTAAAAAGCATCTAAAGGTTAGAGTAGTGTTGAGGTTTACCTCTGCATGGTGAGGTTGAGTTTGGTGGTGGCTGCCTTTATCTTGTTTTGGGCCTCCAGATGGGTCATGCCCTCAGTGCTGACCCCATCGATCGCTGTAATTATGTCACCCTGATAGAGGTTTCCACTTGCTGCCTTGCTGCCTGGTGTGATCTGTGGAAAGACACCAGACATTCATTAAATAATGACACCAGAGATTGAATTGTATACACACAAACAATCCAATGGAAAATCATCATGGCTATGGAAACCCTTTCTGTATTCTCTTTTGTTTTTTTGATAATTACTATCAAATTCATTTTCACACACTGTGCTTTCAACTGTACACACATTTGCATGGTACAGCGGACCCATTTAATTAATAACTTGTCACTATCAAGCGCAACAGCTGATTCTGAGTAGATGAGTTCTTGCCAAACACGCAATGTTCTCCTATTTACAAAATCTACTTAAACCTAAGTTTCTACTTTCGGGATATTGAAAATTGAGATCCTTAAAGGGTTAGTTCTAGGGATGCACCGAATGTTTGGCAACCGAAATTATTTGGACGAAAATAGCAAAAAAAAAAAAAAAAAAGCAATTTCGGTGTTCGGCCGAATAAGCGAAAAGACAGAATAAATTATACCGAACAATAATGTTTGATTTCGGCTTCGGCAAAGAATTTTCATTTCAGTGCATCCCTAGTTAGTTGACCCAAAAAAATGTATTTCTGTGATTAATTACTCACCTTTACATTGTTACAAACCTGTAAGACCTTTGCTTATCTTCAATTAATACACAAATTAATATATTTGTAAATAAATCTGAGAGCTTTCTGAACCAATGTAACTTCCATGTTCAAGGCCCAGAAAAGTAGTAAGGACTTGTGTTCCAAAGACGGACGAAGGTCTTACGGGTTTGGAACGACATGAGGGTGAGTAATTAATGACAGGATTTTAATTTCTATATGAACTGTCACTTTAAACATTGTGAAGGGGCACTCATTGAGTAAGAGCTTTAAAATGACAGCAGCATTGCTGTATAGAACTAATGAGAGAGAAACATTAGAGGGCTTTCTGAATGCATTATAATCAGCGATATTGTCTACCTTGAATGAGTCGCTGAAAGAAAATGGATGCAGACATACTGACGATTTGGAACAAATTAAAAGGCTGTTCACACAAAATCTATATAAATCAAAGCAGACTTAACATTAACTTAACACCCCCCAAAAAAATGCTTTTGAATGAATCGTTTGAGTGAATGATTCAACATAAATTCATAAATGAATCAGTGTTTTGAATGATTTAGATGAATAAACGATTCAAAATCTACTCAGAATATTTTGTTCCTGAAATAATGAATCTGATGTACAAATGATTCAATGACTCAATCATTTTCAGTGACTCAAGACAGTCATTTGTGGTCACCTACACGTATAACAATGTAAGCTGCTGAAATAAATCAGTGAAAAGGGTGATATACACTGTAAAAAACACAATTTGTTGAGCCAACTTAAAATAATTTGTTACCCTGCTGCCTTAAAATTTTAAGTTCAGTCAACTAAAATAAATGTATTCAAGTTAAAATGTTAAGTTGTACTAAGTGATAACTTACTAAAAACGAGATGACTAAACTAAAAAATAGTTTGTTAAACTTAACAGCTGTGTTTGTTACTTGGCTGCCTTAAAAATTTAATTTGAATCAACTCAAATATCTAAGTTGTCCCTTAGTAAAACGTAACATTTCAAGTTGACTAAACTTTTTTCGAGTTGACTGAACTTAAAATTTTAAGGCAGCCAGGTAAAAAATGATTCTAATAATAATAAATAACAAATAATTTTTACAGTGTACAAGCATAGTGATATAAAACCAGACAAGTGTTGTTTACTGCATTATCGAAATGCTGATCTGCCAATGAAATGAGGCTAACAGTAGTATATAAAAAAAAAGAAAGAAAAACATTTAACAAGCAGTGCAGTAAAACCTAAACTGATTTGAAAAAGCTCAGAAACCAAGGGAATGGAGATTGAAATTCCATCTTTGCAAGCCAACAAGCCAGTGGCTATACTTTCAGGCAGCTCATTAAAATGTTAAAAATAAAGGTTGTTGTTGACGCCCCCTGCCTCTCAATTTGACCCTGTATTCTGGGGCCCTGCCACCAACCGCTTCTGTCCCACCTGCTGCCATTAGTCAACACACACACATATACATGCTCCTAAAAGAGCTCTCCTTCATGTAATGTTCTCCTAGTAAATTCCCAACTGCCAAACAAATTATAACATCTGAAGGTGTATTAAGAGCAACCAAGCATATGATTTACCTGGAAATAACTGGAATCCATAATGAGCAATGGTTTAGGAATTAGAAAAAGCGACAACAATTTTGCTCTAAATTCCAAATCAGCAAGAAAATGAGAAAAATGATTATATAATTTTGCTAAAACATAAAACACGCTGGAAAAAATTCATAGTCACTTGGTGTTCAGATTATTTTTATGCATGTATTGTAAATCACCGCTTGCATTTCCCTGACTTCATTGTTAAGACATACAGTATTTCTCCTGGGCTGTTATGTAATTAAATCCCACTGCACGCATCACTGGTCAGGGTCCTACAAGCCAGATAAGAAACATCATCATCACCCTCCTCCTGTTCACATTTCACTTAAGCCAACTGACTGCTTGACTGACCCTTCAATCACGATGCTGCATGCTGAATGACAGTGAGAGGCTAATTAAACAAAACGCATACAGAGGGGGCTGATTTGAGAGAGAGTCTGCATTTTTATTTGATTTTATTATTTTATTGCATGCTTCCAAAGATGTTTTTTGATTGTTTTTTACATTATCAAATTACTTTTTAACTGAATTTCACTTATTGCACAGTACACAGTACTCTATCCTATATAGGATCATTTTTAATATCCTTAATAGAAATTTAAAAATATATATTTTTTAAAGTCAAATTATTACATGTTTACATACATTACAATTTTAAAATGGTAAATAAAATCTATTTAAATGTAAAAAGTAATGGCATTCATCATTGTAAATAGATTTTTCTTAGATCACCACAACTACAGCTTTGAGATGTCATGCAAAAACAATTCCTTTTAAATATGTTTTACCACTGATGACAAACTCAATCATGGTCAGTTATCATGCAAGTGTCAAACATCTACAAAATCAGCTACTGAATGAATAAAATAACAATCTGGTAAGACATTTTTGGAAAAAGGTTCTGGTTTTACATCTGGTGTGTCCTAGAGGCTTGCATAATAAACAGGTTGCTGTGCATAGTTTGTCCATCAAAGTTACTTTAGTGAGAAAATCGCAACTGCTTCTTGCTTTCATCAGTCGATTTCAAAAGAAAAGTTTACTTAAAATATTAAGTGTGAAAACTTTTAAGTGAGACTTGAGTAACACAGTAGCCAACTTATTTCTCAGGATGCTTTACACCAATGATCTGCTAAACTGAGATGCACCACAGGTTCTTTTGATCCACTATAGTGTTTCAATTGTTTTTAAGTTAAATTAAATGAAGGCAGTGTCTTGGGTATGAAAAATGAGTGCTGTTAAGACTTAGCTATGGCATTAGAAGACACATCATGTATCTTCTGGCACCTTGAACTAAACACACTTTGTTTTTATTTATAAAATAATGTAATATAAAACCTATTCAACTGTAGAATAAAATATCAAGAGAGATAATAAATACAAAAATACAGCTTTTCATTTCATTTAAACTGTTAAGCTGCCAATCTCACTACAACATATGCTAAATCCAATGACCTGCTAAGATCCATAGGAATACATTTGATACATTGTGACATTGTTTATTTAAATCTAGTCAAGATGCCAATTTGAAGAGTTGATGATCTAGCTCCATCCTCTCCCATTAGATTGTAAAACACAGATATGGTGTTCCAACATGTCTTTCAAGTTATAGATGAAAGCATTTGCTTTATCTAAAACTGTTGATAGAATCTGCCAGAATCTGTTTAGTGAGAAACTGGAGCCTGGCGTTGCTGGCATTGTGATTTATGAGCCAGCGCTTGGTAAATGCCAGCTTTAATAGTTTTTTTGCCACCTCCTGCATTGTTCTGACTAAAAGCAAAGGTTGGGGTGATGATCTGGACTGGTACCTGTGGGTATTTGCAAAGCTCTGAGCGTGGCCGGCAGTATATTCATTTTGATTTTTTGTTGCTAAGCTCTGGCACACGTACATATATATGCATAATAAGGCCTGACGCCATCCGCCTTTGTGCTAGAAAGGCCTTGACCTCATCTTAATGTAGCCTGACCTCCTACAGCACTGAGCACTCAGGGTCAACGACCTTGAAGAGCTTACAAAGCAGTTGCCATAGACTTATTAAGAGGTCTTTACATTTGCAATACACAGGAGATACAATGTGGAAATTAAAATACACCAGAATGAAGAAAAAAAAAAGATTTGGGTACATCACACCAGAGATAGCAGTGAAATTACTTAATATAATACATCACAAATGACTCCACAGACTGTCTTTGTTATGGACTTTATGAAGTGCTTTACAGAATATAATACTGGCACTTTGCAGAGCTGGACTACCATACTATGCGCAACTATATATAATGGCGGAAATTATCTCTGAGTGGACATTTAGGGCCAGTGCTTTCTGCTATCGGCTACGCTGCTCCACAAAGCTGCTTGGCGCTTACAGAGCCACTGACAAAATCTCACAATTTTAAACGCATCATCAAGTTGACTGTGTGTACGGTCTTATCAGAATTTATTTTATCGTAAGTTATTGCTGTGAGCATGTTGCTGCAATTGCAGTTCCTCATTACTGCTCTTTGCATTTTTATGCAATAAATGAACAAGAGTGATTTAAATGCAAATGTTTGCAATGCTGTCTCAGTTCAGACAAAAATGTAGGGTTGAACTGTGTTCGCAGGACAATCTTTTTTTATAGATGTCAGTAAGGGCACATTGCCATGTGTTTTAAATATTGTAATTTCTGTTAGCTTGATTTTCTATGTTATCTCTTTTAGCTTGTTTTATTTATTTCCTTTTTAGCACATCATAATTCATAGTTTAATTTTATTGTTTAATTTTAGTCTCCCATATATTTTTAACTGTGAACGTGTATTAAAGGGAATTAATTCTTCCTGTGGCTCTGTCCAAGCAATATTTAAATTCACAATGACCTCATGTGTCTATTGTCTCTGCTCTTCACATTTATGGCTCCCACATGTATTTCTGTTGGTCTGACCTTCAGCGCTAAGCTAAAATCAGTGGCCATAAGTCAGGCATTGCACCCACGGGCCAAAAGCGGTCGCCAATTGCTATCATTAGCTACCACAGAGCTTTTTATTTAGGGTTGCAAAGAAGGCAAAGTAGCTAAATAGCTAAGAGACAGTGATGTAAGTGAATTATTTTTATTACATCTTCTGTTATCATTCATTTTTATTAAAAAGCAGCCTAAAATGTTTCATTAGGAAATAAAGCAGCTTCCTACCAACCCACACACATTATAACAATCTCATATTGTTCTTAGCATGGTGTTGTCATTTTCCCATGTCTATCACAATGAGGCCAGAACATCTTAATTAAAGCTGGATCATAGATGCATGAAAAACGAAACCTTTCAAAAGGTTGCATCTCAGGTCTAAATCCATTTGTCAACATCTACTGTAAATGACTCTCCTGTCCAGCATAAGCTGTTTGATGGTTCCTTTATTGACACTAATATCACACATCCTGGGGTATTTTTCTCACATAATATATTAAATATATTCCGTTCTTCGTCCTCAATGAATGCGATAAATGTCACAACATCATGTTGCTGTATCACTTCACAGACATGAAAACAGTAAAAGCAATTACTAGGCATCTCTGCACTTTTAGCCTTGAGACCAGGATTAAGATTTGCTACAGATCGCCTACAGTGCTTTAGGATAGAGGCTGATCTTTGTGAAGATGCGATTGTGAAATGCATAAATCGTCACCTCTGTCTGTTACATATGCATCAATCATCTGAGACACATATACCGTTCACATTTCAATCTACCTCCATATTCAGTGACAGCTGTGTCGGGAGAGACTATAAAATCCAGATGGACGCCTGGATTGATGCTGATTACGGCATCAAAGCGTATGCCACCAGCAATGCTGATTAGAAAAGTAATGGAAATCCAAACAATGATGATATGTTTTCCCGGTATGACGGTCCTGTCAGTAATTGCTTCCAGCAAACAGCCAATATGAGGAGACCTACCACAGACAGCCCTGACAAACAGAGGTAATGACTCTCCCCTTATTGGAGTGAAAGACAATCAAATGTCAAGAAAGGTGTCTGCTACGAAACAAACAAACTGGGCAGAACCGCTTTTGACTCATTATACAGCGGCAGCGATTTCTTGTCATAGCAAAGAGAAAAATCACCTCAGTCCTCTGTTAGGACAATATAATCTCTCTGAGCCTTTGAACAAGGCATTTCCACTTCCTTAAATCCATAAGTTAAGACAATGAGGAATTTAGGTGCCATGGGATGAGCACGCTTGGTGTATAGACAGAAGACTGTTATGTAATGTGACAAGGTGCATTGTATTAACAATTCGATTCCCTAAGGCATAAGTGGTGCTAGTTTGTCAATAGTACACTTTATTGATCTGTTTGGAAGGGTAAGACAGCGCCTTTGCTACTTTTTTTTTTGTGGTAAACACATTTAGCAACTGAATATACAACGATCATGTTTCAGGAGGTGATAGATTGAAAACTGCTTACCATCAAGAAATGAATTCTAAGAAAACTGAAAGCTGAAATGAGAATCAACATCCATGACAAGAATTTGAGTGCCTTTCCACGAAACATGACGTCAGTGTCTGCTTAGACATAGAGAGACGTCCTAAAGCTAATATCTTTTACACTTTAATAAAAATAAAATTTGCCCTTCATTTACTCAACGTCACGCCGTTCCAAACTTATACAACTTTTTTTTCCCCGGCAGAACGCAAAAGTAGGTATTTGGGAAACAGCAATGAAAGTCAATGGGGTCCAAAATAATACTGTGAAATTTTTCAGAATATATTCTTTCTACATATTTTCACTGTATTTTTAGTTTTCATATTAAGGCATTTTGGTCGATTTTGGTTTTTAAACAAATTGTGAATCTCTCTGGATCTTGAGCCATTGGTCTGTATTTTAGGGATATTCTCTTCTGAGATTCAGTTACTCAAAATGTTATTATTTATTGCCAGACGTTGCATATTGCTACAGTGGATTTCTGAGAAACCACCACCAAAGACACACTGTAAAAAACAAAAAACACAATTTGTTGAGTCAACTTTAAATAATTTGTTATCCCGCTGCCTTCAAATTTTAAGTTCAATCAACTCAAATAAGTTTATTCAAGTTGAAACGTAAAGTTGTACTAAATTACAACTTAGATAGTCAAGTTGACTAAACAAAAAATTGTTTGTTAAACTTAATAGCTGTTTGTTACTCGGCTGCCTTAAAATTTGAAGTTGAATCGGCTCAGATATCTAAGTTGTCACTTAGTAAAACTTACCATTTCAAGTTGATTAAACTTTTTTTTTTTTGAGTTGACTTAACTTAAAATTTTAAGGCAGCCAGGTAACTAATTATTTTAAGTTGACTCAACAAATGTTTTTTTTTTTTTTTTACAGTGCAGTGGACTAAGAGTGTATTATACTTGAGTTTTTTCCTTAAAAACAAACCATTTCAGTTCTAAAAAACTTGGGAAAACTTCTTCTCTCCCTTCTGGGAGATAGTTTGAGTTGGACATTGAAGAACAGACTGTGTGGCATTACATGGACAGAGTCAAGATGAACATAAAATTATTGGATGCCTTAAACTTGTATTTTATTTATTTATTCTCAAATTGTTATTTATAAAAAAAAATCCCTTAAAATACTTAATTTCTTTTCTTCAAGGGCTGTACATGAGAAAATTGCAAAAGTTTTTCAATTTCATTTTACAGATGAAATCGCTGTCATAAATGAAAAGCCAGCGTGCTAATTTTTTCACTTTGGGCAAATTAGCACAGTGCATAACTAGACAAGTAGCATACATCCAGGCTTCTCACCTTTCACTTTCGACTTTACATGCACAGATTCATTTTCTTAAAGCTTGCATCATCTATTGCTATTCATAGAGTTTTCCACTGTAAATGCACCACAACACCTCTCTTAAGCCAAAGGCCCAAAGCTGGTTAGAGAATTTCTGCTTTGGCTTGGACGATAACCAATACAACAACAGCTGCAACGCGATGTTACATAATGCCAACATTCCTTGTGACTCAAAGCTTTCATCGATTTTCATTGTTAAGCGAGGTAAAATAACGAAACAATCTCTTGTGAGGTTTCTTTCTTTCATTTTTAAAAATCAAAGCAGGCATTAGTTTAAATAGAGTATGATGAGTTCGTTTTTTCTACAAGGCAGAGCTGTTGTCTCACCCGGGAGATGGTCAGGGGCATGTTGAAGTCTTTGCCTCCCTGCAGCCTGAAGCCCCATGGTGCAGGTCCAGACAGGGTTACTGTGTAATTGCTCATTTTGAAGAGAGTTTAAAGTGAAAAGCTTCTTCTCGGATCAGTAAAGTCCTCTCTTTCCTTTCAGTTCTTCTCCCTGTCGTCGGGATGACCAAACACCCGGGTACGGGCAGGCACCGGGGAGCCTCTGAAACACAACAACAACAGAGAGGAAATGCAATAGAGTGAACAATATGTATTACCTTATGCCTTCCGTCACTATACAATCATCATACAGGATACAAGAAGTTTACACATCAACTCAACTCAAAAAACATACCACAGAACAATCAAGACTTTAAAAAAAAGAAATAGATCAATCCCACCCCTGACAAAATAAGTCAAAAAAGTCTTAAAAGCAGAAGGATGAGAGTTCTTGCCTGCTCGGATGGCCTGGACAGACAGCCTAAGAATAGATCCCTTCTGCAGAAAGCGATAACACTCAAGCCCCGGGGGCCCTTATATGGTGTGTAAGGGGACACCCCTGGATACCAAGCCCCCATGATTCACATGGCGAATATAGCCTCTTCTTAGGGTAACACATTTTTCCACTCTGCTCCTATGGGCGTCCACTCATAGGGCACCATGGATATTGAGCTAGTGGGAAGCGACTAATAAACAAGGAGCCATTAGTGCTAAGTCTGACGTAATGTCATTTTGCAGCTCTTTAAGGGTGTAAATCCAAATTGATGGTGGTGGGACTGATTACAACTGTCATCAAGGGCCTTGTCTCTTTTTCTGAATTTCACAATAGAGGTTCAGATGCTGGGTTTCACAAATCCTGTGTCAACTAAGATGCTGGTGTAAGCCCTCTGTTGGCATTCCTATACAATTTAGAAGCAAATGCTCAGCTGGTACAGGACTTCTCAGAATTTAGCAATTTAATTCTGTCCAATCTTGGACAGACCACTCAGTTCTGCTGCAGATTGTTTTGAGCCAATCACGTAAGCAGTAAATAGCATGTGACAAATGACTGTAGAGCTATAGAAAAAAGACAGCACTGATTGGCTGATGGTGCCAGTCTCAAACTAGTGATTATTCTGAGGTGTGATGTCAACGGCAGAGAGAGAACAACATTGGATACTTTAAAAAGACTCTCTAAAACAAAATGGGCACTGATAAAATATCTATAAACAATATACACAATAAACACATTATGGTTCAAAAGTTTTGGGGTCAGTAAGATTTTACACAAGATTTAAGATTTTATGTGTACACTGAATGCGAGCGGTGCCATGTGACAAAATGCTATAGAACCTATTATAATCAGTGAATTAAGATTTTATATCGCAATTGTGAGAAAAGTCAGAATTACGATATAAAATCTTATCAACAATTCTGAGAAATAAAGTCAGAACTGTGAGAAATAAAGTGAGAATTGTGTTTGTCTTACTTTATAACTTGCGATTGCGAGTTTATATCACGCAATTTTGACTTTATTTTTTTTTTAGAATAGCAACTTTATTTTTCAGAATTGTGAGTTTGTGAATTGTGTATATATAACTTGCAAAGTTTATATCAAAAAAGTCACAATTGTGAGATATAAACTTGCGATTCTGAGAAACAAATCAAAATTGTTCACAATCTCACAATTCTGACTTAATTTCTCAGAATTGCAAATCGTGAGTTTGTCTTTATAACTGGCAATTGCAAATTTTTATCATGCATTTCTGACTTATTTTTCTCAGAATTGTGACTTTCTCAGAATTTCTCAGAATGGCAAGTTTATTTTTCAGAATTGCAAGTTTATATCACACAATTCTGAGAAAAATAAATCAGAATTGCGAGATGTAAACTCTTTTATGATGTAAACTTGTTTATGTTTTACTTTAAAACTTGCAATTGCCAGTTTATATCACAATTCAGAGAAAAAAAGTCACAATTGCAAGATATAATTTTACATTTCTAAGAAAAAAAGACAGATTTGTGAGTTTATCACAATTCTGACTTTATTTCCCAGAATTGCGACTTTACTTTTCAGAATAGTGAGTTTGTCTTACTTTATAACTCGCAGTTGCAAGTTTATATCATGCAATTCTGACTTAATTTCTCAGAATTGCAACTTTGTTTCTCAGAATGGCAACTTTATTTTTCAGAATTGCAAGTTTATATCTCACAATTCTGAGAAAAATAAATCAGAATTGTGACTTTATTTCACATAATTGCGACTATTTTTCAGAATTGTGAGTTTGTCTTACTTCATAACTCGCAATTGCAAGTTTATATCATGCAGTTCCGACTTTATAACTTGCAATTGCAATTCTTATATCTCACAATTCGGAGAAATAAAGTCAGAATTGTGACTTTATTTCTCCGAACTGTGAGTTTATTTTTCAGAATTGCGACTTTATATAACGCAATTTTGACTTTATAACTCGCAATTGCAAGTTTATATCTCACAATTCTAAGTAAAATAGGTCAGTAATTGAGAGAATAAAAGTCAGAATTGTGAAATAAAAAGTTTTATTTTACAAATTTTTTATTTGGTGGCGGAAACAGGCTTCTATAGTTTTCTATTTTAATAAATGTAATTTATTTCTGTGATAGCAAAGCTGAATTTAGAGCCATTACTCCAGTTTTGATCCTTTAGAAATCAGTCTAACATGCTGAATTGGTGCTCACGTAACATTTCTTATCGTCAATAATAAAACAGCAGTGCAGTCCAATATTTTAGTTAAAATTTTGATACATTTTTTATGGATTTTTTTGACGAACAGGTATTTCAAAAGTGCAGCGTTTACATTTGACAAATATAAGTTTTAAGTTGATGTTTTTTTACAGCTAGATTATTTGTGTTGTCTACCTAATTAGACCATGCTTATCAGAAAAACCTTGATGGTGTCTCATGGTGTTAAACTGTTTTCTCTTCAGTGGCCTTGATCAGTAGAGACAGATTACAAGCTTTGCATATTCACAATGGCTTTATGCCGTACTGAAATATGGGCCCTGTGTGGGATTCAGAAAGGATAATAAACATATTTAAAATGAGTATTTGTTTATTTTGGTGAAGTACAGAACAACCAACCAGTCCTCTCTAGATGAATCTTTTGTCCTGGACCCATGTTGTTGTAATCTGGTGGGTTGAAAGAAGCACACTTTCAGTGAAGATGACTGACACTGTCAATACAGAAATGGCACAGGATGACATTTATCTTTCATTCTGTGTCATTCATGCGTTTCTGTGAAGGATCACAGGTATTATTTAGCCAGGTCACTCTGATTGAATGCTGTCACTCTTATTTTTAAAACTGACATAGAATAGAAAGCATTCTGGCTCCATTAAGTTATATAATGACACACACAATAGCTATTATTAAAAAACAATGCAGCTCTAAGAAAAAAAAAAAAAGTAAAGCTCACTCTCAGCCATACTGTAAATTAACTTTCCTCTCTGTTTTTGTCCACTGTGGCATAGTTGTGAGTGTGACAACTCCAACTGCATTAACCTTTTCCATTCCTTTTAATGAACAATGGGCATATTTTTGCAGATTTTAATTGATACATTGTTTACAACTAAAACCTAAAGTATTTAAAATGCTAAAGGTGAAAGGGCAAAACCGCTTTTGTAACAGTCTTTTTACAGTCTTTTTTCTTGAAATTGGTCAAAAACAACCTTAACCTAATAAAGTTTATTCTGAACATCTTGGTCATCACAGGGCTTACTGTATCCAACGATTATTATAATGTAACACCTGCATAGATGGTTTCTCTCCTGTCATCAGCCATTTGTTACACTGGATCACAGATGCAATACCAATTGTGACAGACGTGTAACTGTCTAACAAGCTTTACTATATCAGTCAGTTTTATCAGTCTGGCAAAAGGATTGCCAAATAGTCAGTATGGATTGTCAATTATGTGTCTTGAAGACAAAACCATGTATTTTAAACTAGATTGCATATAAACCCAAAAAGTATAAATATAGATTTTAGTCATTAGAATTTAATATTTATTACCATTATCAATCACTCAAATACATCATCAAATAAATTAAAGTGAAATCACACACTCATTGCAAGATGGATTACAATTTTTATGCTTTTGGCCATTTGAAATGTGCTTGAAGAACAGCAAACACACAAGATTTAGGAGAAACAATATGTAAAGAAATATAAATAACATTTGAAATACCAAAGCTAGTGACCCCAATATAAGGTCAGCAGAAATACTCAGATCATCTCTAATTTAAGTCAGACAGTCCAGGCTATATTCTCTATTATAAATTGCAAAAAAGGAAAAAGTCAATGGCATAGAGTTGTTTACTCTTTAATCTTATCTCCAGGGGCTTGTGACCTTGTTCAGAGCTCATTGCAGGAGTCAGACAGAATGAATTTTATATAAATTCAGAGGCATATTTTCCACCAACTGCTTACTTACATAGTTATAGGGTACTCAAGGCTTTTTCCTTTGGGAAGTCTATTAGTTTATAGGGGAAAATAGCTTTTTAACAATCAAACGTTCACTTTTAGTATTGAAACAAACAGAGTGATTAAATAAACCCCAGAATGTTTAGTAGTTCAATAAAAGAGAAATGGATGAATATGAACAGGGAGTGTGTGGTATTAATTTGGGCTAATGAATGAGGTCTTACTGTATCCTGAGGTGCAAAACGCCAGATGGCAGCCATCAGCACCGCTGCCTAACAGCCACTCGTTACCATCTAATCTGGACCACTTGACTAGAAAACATTTGCAAGCCTACGTAATGATTTCTGTCTCTTTCCATGTTTGAAGGCTGCTGAGGTGAGAACTGTATGGATTGATTGCTGTGTTTTGCTCAGTGGAACCTGCTGAGTGTCTTCCTAAACCCACAACCTGAGTCATACACTCTTTGGTTCACTCTAACACAAATGGTTTAAATTAAAAATGTATGAATTAAAAGCCACAAGTTTATCTATGATGTTCATGTTCGCTGTTTATCACAACTGTAAAGTGGAGAACCAGCTAAATAATTCCATTATTTAAAGCAACTGTAAGCAGTTTTGTGTATTTTTGACTTTAGAGCCCCCTACAGTTTAGAAAGTGGAATTCACCGTCCTAAATAAATCAGTAATTGCAGTAGATCGTTGTACGTTTATTTGTTGCCTTATAGGGATAGTTCGACCAAAAACGAATTTTCTGTTATTAACTACTCACCCTTATGTCGTTCCAACCCGTTAGACCTTCGTTCATCTTTGGAGCAAAAAGTTGTTTTTGATGAAATCTGAGAGATTTTTGACCCTGCATAGACAGCGCCTTGTTTACGAGCTGAATGCCGCCATGATACTCTCGTGAATGCGCATTTGAAGTAGGCAGGGGCTGGTATGAGATTCTGACAGTATGATAACCTTAGATAAAAAAAAAATAATAATAATAAAATACAAAATTACGGTTTCATGGTATCACGGTATTTAGATTACAAGTCTAAAATGTTATTTTTAAATACATTTTTAAAAAAATTTATTTTTTAAAAGCAACAATTTTCTTCCACTGAACACAGTATATTTTATTTTTAAGAAACATATAGAACATTATGGAACAGTAAACATGTCAGGCTACATAATTTAAACACATAATTGAATTCTTCCTAATTAAATTAAGTGCAGTCACTTAAGTGAACCTAAACCTGTAGCTCAATAATCAACACAAACATAATCAAAACATAATTTCTGTAAATAAATAATGCAGTCGTTAAACCTGCAGCTCAACAGGGTCTTTGGAGACATGCTCACTTTTTACGCAATCATCTTACAGTCCAAGTTTTGATGCAGGAATGTACACCTTTTTGGCAAAGACACCCGAGAGCCAGCAGTTTGTTTGTGTTTTAAATGTCATGTTTTTCAACAGATGTAATCATGTAAACAATGGCAAGAGGCTTAAAAGTATAGACGTGATACCAGTAATTAAATCGCAGAAACGTAGTACTTTAGTCTCTAGGAAACTTGACGGCGGTGGGTCTTGATCGAGGGTGAAACAGGGGGAAATTAAGATGACACATTTATATTTTTTATACGACCTGGAAATATATATTTAACGATCGGCGCTAAAACGTCTGTACCGAACATCGCACCAACTGGAGGAGAGGGGTCAGGTCGTGTGCCTGGTTATGCTCTTCGCACTTTCCGCCTTTGATGACGCGTAAAAAAAAACAAAACACTGTGCGTACCGCAAGAACGGTATGATGGAAAATTTTTGTGGTTTTGAAACCGTAACTTTTCCAAACCGCGGTTTAACTTGAAACCGGTTATCCTCCCACGCCTAATTTGAAGACTGAGAATTGCTGAATAACGTTGTTTTGATAAAATTAGGGTTAAACCACTGATGTCACATGGAGTATTTTAAAGATGTCCTACCTTTCTGTGCCTTGAACTTGGTAGCACTTTTGCTGTCTATGCAGGGTCAGAAACCTTGAATTTCATAAAAAATACCTTAATTTGTGTTCCGAAAATGAACGGGGGTTTGGAACGGCGTGAGAGTGAGTAACAAATGACAGAATTTTTATTTGACTTTTGAAGGCACTCCCATTTTAAAGCAACACATACAGTTGCCTTGAAAAACCACATACAGTTGCTTTAATTAAAAATGATGCAAATGCAGTTTAATGGGCAGTAAGAAATATTTAAATGCATTTTAAATATTTAAACATTTCTAAATTAATCTGCCATTTGCAGGTGTATTGGTAAACAGTAAAACAAACAAACAAACAAAAAATACCTATGAACTTTAGCATGCAAATATTAATATAATATGTGACCCTGGACCATAAAACCAGTCATAAGTAGCATATATTTGTAGCAAAAGCCAACAATACACTTTATGGGTCACAAATACAGATTTTTCTTTTATGCCAAAAACATTACGATATTAACTATAGATCATGTTCCAGATATTTTGCAAATCTCCTACTGTAAATATGTCAAAATGTAATTTTTGATTAATAATATGCATTGCTAAGAACGTCATTTTGACAACTTTTGACAAATTTTCTTTTCTGCACCCTCTGATTCCAGATTTTCAAATAGTTGTATCTCAGCCAAATATTGTCCTATCCTAACGAACCATACGCCAGTGGAAAGCTTATTTAAGCTTTAGCTTTCAGATTCAAAATTTCAAAAAATTGACCTTTATGACTGATTTTGTTGTCACATATGGGGTCAACATCAGAACTAGGAAACGGGAAAGGAAGGGCAATGAAGACGTGACAGTGTTATCACAAATAAAATGTATGACCTGGTGCTTATAAGCGTTTGCTGATAAGCTAACTTATCATTCATATAGCACTTGATTATGTCACCCGACGGCGCCCAGACAACAAAAAATCACGCGCAAGTCAGCTGACACACTATTGACCTACATGATAACTGTGAGTGACTGAATATACAGTATGTTCACTGCTAAACGTGTGTCACCACTTGTTAAAGAATTGCTAATCAGGTGAACATTCTGGCAACGCAGTAATATGCAAACCCACCCCATCTTTTACCTCAAAATGGAAAGGTAAACATCTCAGGAGAGACAAAGATAGAGAGAGTGACAGTGCATTTGAACTACTTCAGAGACTATTATCTGGGAACGTGTATGTATCTTTGCGAACACAGCAGCCTTTAAAAGCAATGGAGCATTCTGGCTGAGCACTTTCCCAAAACTAATCTTGTTAAAAGCGTTTCCCCTCTAATCCCTAAGGACTCCCAGATGCTGGCATATTAATCCCACTAAAGCATCTCTGAAATCCAGCAGAAAGGCAAATCTGCATTTGAAAGGTACAGTTCATTAGAGCCATAGGCTCTAAGACCAGTTGTTTGAATTTAAAAGATTATTTTTCACATTAATATGGGTCTTGATGTTATTGTAGCATGTAAGGAAAGTGAGGTGATTTCAAACCAAATATTTCTATCAAAGGAGCCTATTGTACATTAAGAAAGCATGCAGGTAAACACAACCATGGGAATATTCATATGTAAATAGAGGAACATGGTACAACACAAAAGCATGAGAAATCATACAGTCAGGATCATTTTTTTGAGCACACTTCCATATTAACATTCAATAATATATATATATATACACAAATATATGTATTGGACATACAGTGCTGGAGAAAAAAAAAATCAGCAGCAAGAAAGTTGTAATCAGTTCACAATGTACCTGATAATTATAATGTTAGTAGGAATACTTAGTTCTTTATCTGTACCATATCAATTATTCTCCAATATTCAATTTTTATGTTTATAGTTATTGGATATTTAATTGTGCATTCTGTTTTTACATTTACATTAAGCGAGCCGTAGATAACAACAAAGGTAAATTCAATATTGTAAAAATCTTTACGAATGTAATCTTTATCCAATCTGAAATTAAATATTTTTTACATACATACAGTACATACAGTTGAGGTCAAAAGTTTACTTACACCTTGCAGAATCTGCAAAATGTTAATTAATTTAACAAAATAAGAGGGATATCTAATTTTGTGTATTTGAACCCTTTCTAACAATGACTATGATTTTAAGATCCATCTTTTCACACTGAGGACAACTGAGGGACTCATATGCAATTATTACACAAGGTTCAAATGCTCACTGATGCTTCAGAAGGAAAAACGATGCATTAAGAGCTGGGGGTGTAAACTTTTGAACTTTTTTTTTTCCATTTAGCACTGTTTTTTAGAAGTTTTTTAGAAGCTACATAAGATACTTACATGTTTCCCAGAAGACACAATAAGTTAAATTTGCCCTGATCTTCAAATTTCAAACTTCAAGTATTCACCCCCTTAATGTATTCTGTTTCATTCTGAAGCATCAGTGAGCGATTGAACCTTCTATTATAGTTGCATATGAGTCACTCAGTTGTCCTCAGAGTAAATAGAGGGATCTTAAAATCATACAGTCATTGTTGGAAAGGGTTCAAATGCTGCAAAAACTGTTCAGGACAAACAAGGATTCATAAACAACTGTCACTAAACAAAAAAAACAAACAAACAAAAAAAAAAAACAGCTGTGATCATTCAGGTAACAACACAGTATTAAGAATCAAGTGTATGTAAACTTTTGAACAGGGTAATATTTATAAATTCAACTATTATCTTCGCATGTGGACTATATGTAAATATCTTTTATGTAAAATATCTTATCCAGGTCAGTACTAAATAAAAAATAACATGCATTATGTATGATCCTCTTATTTTGGTAAAATAATTAACATTTTGCAGATTCTGCGAGATGTATGTAAACATTTGACCTCAACTGTATAATGTTGTGATGCCTAAATATGTTTTAATCATCTAGCATGACTGATATTAGTTTTTATGGTTTTATTTTTAATTTATTTAGATGAAGTAGTAAAGTACCATCCATTTATCATTTATCAACCATTACAGTTAAAATGTGTTTACATATATACATAACAAAAGATACAGTTTACCTTAAGAAAAAACATTAAAATATCCACTTTTCTGTCCAAGAGTGATTACACCTGAAGACAGGGCTCTACATTTCATAGTCCAAAATTTCTAGCTATGTAAAAACTAGGCGTTTGAATCTTCATTTCGTGTTGTTTTTGATCTTCTGCAGACACAAGGAACTGTTTATTCCTATGGCCTACAGCACAACCTTTTTATGGATGAAGCAGGGATGTATCTGAATACATATTCTGAACAGTTTCAATCTCTTACAGAGACACCGCTTGCTGCTTTTCCCACAGAACTGTCATATATTCTTCCCTGAGAGGAGAGATGATCTCCACACCACTGAAAGAAGACTTAAAAGGTGTCCTCTTGTAAAAATAAAGACCCTGTTTACCCTGTAGCCTGTGGTTGCCTATTTTTCCACCTCAAAACAGGCAAAAGTACAACAATACCGGCACAGCCAAATTTCAGATGTCAGTTGTGACTGCATGCAGGATAATTTTTGAGCCCTGTGTAAAGGAGACAAAAAAGAGGAAGGGATAAGTCAGATGACCAACAGTCTGTTGAGATGGTGTCCTGAAGTATAAATAAGTGGTGGTGCAGCCCATATTCAGTCAATCCCAGCAGGTTCCATAGCAACCGAAGCTGCCTCCACCGAAGCACCTGGGAGCCGTCTGGAGGGGGCGCCGATACGACCTTCTGAGATGAGGGCAGGACTGGATTCTGACGTTACAATGATGGACGGGATCCGTGTCAACGGTCTTTTCTCATCAGCGTTCTCTGAGACTATATTTGGCTTAATGTGACAGATAAAGGATAGTTAGTGGGTTGAAAACAGCTGTGTTGTGTAAATTCATCCATGCTGAATTAAAGTATACATATACATATGTGAGAGAGAGAGAGAGAGAGAGAGAGAGAGAGAGTGGAGATCAAAATTAGAGTACAACCTACAATTTCTTAAATTTCAAGGTCATTGCTTAGTCCTATATGAAGTTATCCTAACAGGAGTAGAAGGACAGTTTTTTAATGTATTTCATAAGTTAATTGTATTCTGAAGCACAGTATAACAAACTTAAATGAGATATCTGAAAAAGTAGATATTTGATCAAAAGTAGAGAACACTTACAGTTACCTCCAAGTAATTGGTGTTAATCTGGTACCTGGTGCTAATTTCCTTAATTATATGACAAACCATATTTATCTGGCAGCGTTTCTCCAATTTTCACTGAGATTGAAAGATGGTGGGCTCTAAACCTGCAACAGTCATGGCCAACAAATATCGCAACCTTACAAATCTGTCAGAAAATGCAACACTTTTCTCAGAAAATTGTTCCAATTGAATTGGTATTCAAATGCTTATTGATTTTGTTTGCACTGGAACAACACAACAAAAAAGAGAAGAAAATTCAAACTTGATAAAATTTCACAGACAACTCAAAAACTGGACAAAATGATTGGCACCTTGTCAAAATTGTAAGAAATAATTGTATTCACACTTGCAACCAGTTAAAATGGAGAAAAGTTGACTCAACCTTTGTGTTGTGTGTCACACTTAGCATGGAGAACAGAAAGAAGTGTAAAGAGTTCTCTGTGGATTTGAGAGAAAAATGTGGAAAAATATGGCTACAAGTCCATCTCCAGAGATCTTAACGTTCTTATGTACACTGTGCGCAATATCATCAAGAGGTTTACAGCCCATGCCAATGTAGCTGGCCTCCCTGGATGTGGATGGAAGAGCAAAATTAATGAAAAATTACAACAAATGATTGTTCAAATGGTTGATGAAGAACTCAGATTAACTTCCAAACAAATTTAAGATTATCTGCAGACACAGGGTACAAAAGTGTCATCTTGCACTATCCGTCGCCATCTAAATGAAAAGGGACACTATGGTAGGACACCACTGCTGACACAAAGGCATAAAAAAGCAAGACTGGAGTTTGCCAAAACTTATGTGACAAAACCACAATGCTTCTGGGAGAACATACTGTCCCTGCAGTCAAACATGGTGGAGGTTCAAAGATGTTCGGGGTTGCTTCGCTGCGTCTGGCACTGGATGCCTTGACTGTGTGAACGGTATCATGAAATCTGATGATTACCAAAGTATTTCGGGGTGCAGCACAGTGGCCAGTGTCAGAAAGCTACGTCTCCACCAGAGGGCATGGGTCTTCCAGCAGGACGATGACCCAAAACACACTTCAAAAAGCACTGGTTACAAACAAAGCGCTGGAGAGTTCTGAAATGGCCAGCAATGAGTCCAGATCTGAATCCATTGAACACCTGTGGAGAAATCTCAAAACATCAGTTGGGAGAAGGCATCCTTCAAATCTGAGTGACCTGGAATGAACTGTACAGGAGGTTGTCCAGATGAAGGCTCCTTTCAGCCATTTCAATAGAAGTTGGTCATTCCAAATTTGTGATTTCTCGAATTTTGCATGTTTACAATGACACTAATTCATTTAATTCCCCCCAAAGGCTGTCTGTCCATGTAAGACAAATGCACAAGAACACAGGATAATGCAGAGACTCTCAATAGGGAATCAGTTCAGCACTGCAGCTGGAATTGCTTGCCAGTTCAGTGCTGAACAGGGTAAGGCTCTGTCTCTGCATGTTTTAGAGAAGTAGAACTGAAAGCACACTTTGCAGTGACCAAGGCTCTCATCAGCAGAAATAATAAAAAGGCTAAGCTCAGCTTTGCTGAGAAGCATGTTGTGTGGAGAGAGGAGAACTGGTCAAAAGTTCACTTAAGTGATAAGAGCAAGTTTAATTTATTTGGGACTGATGGGAAAAATTTGGTTTGGCATCACACTGAGAAAAGACTGAAGCCCAAGAGAGTAAAGAAGTCAGTGAAAGGTGCAGGACGAAGTGCCATGGTTTGGGGGATGTTTTTTGTAGCAGGAATTGGGCCTCTATACAGCTACATGGCAGGTGAATGCAAGTGTTTATCAGAACCTCATTCAGCAATGCTTGGATACCTTCCCTGCAAGCATCTCCCAATTAGCCTGCAGTTTTCACACAAGACAGTGCCCCATATCACACTGAAAAACATGTAAAGCAGTTTCTTGAAGCTAAGAACATTGAAATAATGAAATGGCCAGCCCAGAGTCTAAACCTGACTGAAAATCTCTGGAAAAGCCTTGTCGACAAAGTTATGACTAAAAAACTCACCACAGTTACCAAACTATGAAAGAGAGGGGAAAAAGAGTGGATCAAGATTACACCAACGCAATCTGAGAAACTAGTGATGTCCTGCAGCCGCAGATATGCTAAAGTCATTAACCCTCTGGGGTCTGAGGGTGTTTTGGGGGCATGCGCTGACATTTGTGCTTTTTTTCAATTGCTTATAAACATATGAAAGGGTAAAGTGTGATAACACTGTATTCAGCACAAACTGGGCTAAAATAATATGTGAGCAGCATGTATGTACTGTACATGATCGTGTTTTTTGAGAAAGCAAGGCTATAAAACACATACAGAACATTTGTTCACAAGACTTCTGAGCACTTGTAGCCTAGAGTTTTTGCTTCAAAATGATGTGAAAATCATTTTGTTTTCTCGCTCAGAAAACAATATATGGCATTTACATTTTTGAAGACACTTTTTGAATCGCAAGACATATGGGAGGCTGCGTGAATGATCACGAATAATAGTGTGATTGATTCGCACCTGAGAAGACAAAGGCCCGCATATTGAGCCTTTCAGTCAAGTGTGTGTCAGAGAGGGATGTTTTACAATTTTAGAACAAAATAAATATTTTAAAAAGCAAGGGCCTCTACACCTCCTACCATTTCTGACAGCTGTAGCCCTCCAAAATTTGAGTTCTTCTTTCGTGCTACATTGTTTACTGTTCTCTCATTTTGAGAAATGTGTTTTCCACAAAATAAAGGTTTTTGTTTAAATGCCTTGGATATTGTGTCAAACACTGAACAGCAGAACAGTGTTATATCTACACCTAATATTCCTTCAAATTTTGAGCGATGAAGATTAACAATATTTCAGAAAAAAATAAAGTATTTATAGCTTTTTCATTTTGATCTCCACTATAAAGGAATTGCTTGTTGGAATCAATGAAACTCATACAGTGCATTGGAACCAAATCTAGTCATAGTCATGTTGACACTTAGGAATACAGGAATGTTTTTCAGCTTGATCTTCTGAGAACTTTCTGGACTAGAGTTTGTGTTTACATTCACTGACAGGCTTGCTTCCTGTCATCGCTTCCAGCACCAGGTTCCAGACACTATAGCTATAATAATGACACACTGGGATGACTTTGTGACAGTGTAGCTCGGTCTCTCTGACCGAGTCTACTGCATCTGAGCATAAGACAATTTGGATGCCTAATTTGACCTCATGTGGGTTGGTTTCACTTTTTAAAGTTAGGCATTTGTGCATCGTTCTCTCTGAGGATCAAGCTATTGTGGTTTTCTTCCTCTGACTGAAATCTCAGTGTACTGAAATCCTGTATGCTTATTATGTTGAAGCAAACATCCTCTTTATAAAACAAATGATTAGGAAATAGGATCATATACCACATTTTGACCTGTTTAGAAGGAAATGTTCCCTGAAGAGTTTAGTAAAATTGTGTTTCACAAATGGTCTTTGTGATTTCAGCCCCACATTAATCAAGCATATCAGTGTTTTCTCTCACCTCAAAAAAGATTACAGAGCAAATGAAAGTTTTTTTTCAGCATCCTCTGAGAAATCTACTTTATTCCTGATAGGAATATTTAAGATTGTTGTATTATTGTTATTTCTCCTTCTATATTTGACCTTTGTTGAATCAAGTGTCATTTTCTTAAATAAAGTCCTTCTTTTAGTTACATGAGCACATGTAAATCTGGTTTTACGATGCATAGACGTCTATTTCCAGACAACAAACACTATTAACAGACATGTTAATAACTACTGAGATCACCAATTTGCAGCAGTACATCAAGTGACAGGTATTCTTTGTTAATAATTGTAACATTTATAATCAAGTCCTAAAAGTGCACTTACAGAGGATGAAAGACAACTGGACAGGCTGACCTCAGCCATGGACATCTCATCTTTGTCACCCACCGTCTGTAAGAGGGAGAGGAATGAAATTTATCATCATTAATGTGAGTTTTTCACATAGTTGCATAGTTCAACACTTCTCTTTATCATTCTTAAAGTTAAAATCTTTAATCACTGATTAAGTTAGCATATTTACAGTCTCCTATGGGCTGTGACCAATAAAAAAAAGCAGTGGATGGGCAAAGCAAAAGGTGCCACCCAGTGGATGCACTAATGCTGTTCATCTTGATGACATGGGATGAGCTTCTGTTTATGGGGATTATTTCTCTAAAACCAGTAGATTAGAGCAGGAGAATTAAAGCAGGCTTAATCTCAATGTAATGGACCCTCATTCAAGTCTACTCTTTAAAGAAACGCCCCGCGCACTGACCCACACCGCACCATCTACTTCCTTCACTTGCTCTACTGGCTCATAACCTGATTAACATTATGTTAACAAAAGGAGCCTTTAGGAACCAAATCATTTTGATTTGACTTCTGTTCTTTAACTTGTGAAGAAAAAAAAATGTGACTGGAAACTCAAAACAATGTGACATTATATATCCGTTTGACTGGTAAATTATAAGCATGAAAGTAGGATTTGTCTCAGTCTATTAACATGAGAGAGTGATTGTCTGACTATTGCTCTCTATGTTGTACAATTGCTCCAGTGAAGCAGATCAGTGGTTCCCAAATGGTGGGTTTCAATCCAAAAATGGGTCACAAGGCTGTTCTGATAAAGCTGCGGACAAAAAAAAGAAAACAGTTCTAAATGCTAAATTATTAAATGCTACCATGTAATCATGTTTACAATTAATATATTTTTTAAATAAATTAAAAAACACATTAGAAAATAAAACAAATCTAAGATTATGAGATTAAAGTCATAATATTTCAAGAATAAAGTCGAAATATTATGAGAATAAAGTCAAACTATATTAAGAATAAAGTCAAAATATTTCAAGAATAAAATCAAAAATACAAGAATAAAGTCAAAATATTTTGAGAATAAAGTCGAAATATTTCAAGAATAAAATCAAAAATACAAGAATAAAGTAAAAATATTTTGACAACACAGTGAAAATTATAAGAATAAAGTCTTTATTCTAAATGTTTTTAGAATAAAGTCAAAATTAGAGAATGTTCCAAGAATAGTCAAAATTACAAGAATTAATTTGTAGCAATTATGAGATTAAAGTAATTCCATAGTCTCAGTTTTCAAAATCTGTCAGTTTTATAGTGAAGTACAAACAATATGTTTATTACAATAATGAGTTTTTCATGCTCTTTAATGGGGCATGACAGATCGCTGTATTCGCCTCAGTTTAAGCAACGTGAATCAGTCATCTTTCTGATTACAACAAGACATTTGTGTAAATAAATTAGGCTATACTGTTTTTTACAGTCCTTCTGATGTTCCTTCACGTTTATATTGTGCTATGAAGTTGAAATAACAAGGGAAAAACACACTGTATTTTGTGATAAAACTGACAGAATTTGAAAGCTGAGCTATCATATTAAAAACAGCACAAAATTATTGCGATTACTGGGTGGCTGGTGCGCTACAAATAATGAATGGAGGACGTTAAATATTATTTCCAATCATTTACCGTATTATACAGTGAATAAAACAGCTAGTAAATAGTCACTTACAGTATCTCACAAAAGTGAGTACACCCCTCACATTTCAGCAACCATTTTAGTATATCTTCTCAAGGGACAATACTATAGAAATAAAACTTTGATATATTTTAGAATAGTCAATGTGCAGCTTGTATAGCAGTATAAATTTACTGTCCTCTAAAAAATAACTCAACATACAGCCATTATTGTCAAAATAGATGGCAAAATATGATAACATCAGTATGTTGTTTAATCATGCAAAAGCACATGTCCTATTCATCATGTTTATGTTTTTGTCTGCTTGACAGGACAATACAAAGTTGTGGATCTTGTATTAATTAGAGTAGGTACATTTTGGCGCTTTAAGTACAATTCTCTCATACTGACCACTGGATGTTCAACATGGCACCTCAAGGCAAAGAACTCTCTGAGGATTTGAGAATTAGAATTGCTGTTCCTAACAAAGATAGCCAAGGCTATTAGAGGTTCAGTAACACCCTGAAACAGAGTTACACTACAGTGGTCAGGGTCATACAGAGGTTTTCTAAAATGGGTTCCATTCAGAACAGGTCTTGCAAGGGTCGATCAACAAAGTTTAGTACTCGTTCTGTGCATCAGGTGCAGAACCTGGCTTCAAAAAACAGATGAATGAGTGCTGCCAGCATTGCTTTAAAGCTTGCAGAAGTAGAAGGTCAGCTTGTCAGTGCTCAGACCATACGCCGCACACTGCAACAAGTCGGCTTGCATGGGCACCATTCCAGAAGGAAGCCCCTTCTGAAGCTGGCTCACAAGAAAGCCTGCAAACAGTTTGCTGAAGACAACCTGTCCAAGAGCAAGAATTACTAAAACCATGTCCTATGGTCTGATGAGACTAAAATAAACTTGTTTGGCTCAGACAGTATCCAGCATGTGTGGCGATGCCCTGGTAAAGAGTACAAAGAAAATTGTGTCTTGCCTACAGTCAAGCATGGTGCTGGTAGCATGATGGTCTGGGGCTGCATAAGTGCTGCTGGTAGTGGGGAGCTGCAGTTCATTGAGGGAAAGATGGATTCTATTACGTATTGTACATTCTGAACCAAAAAATGATGCCTTCCCTTCAGAAACTGGTCCAAATGGCTGTTTTCCAATATGATAACGACCCCCAACACAACACCAAGATGACAACTGCCTTGTTGAGGAAGCTGAAGGTGATGGGGTGGCCAAGTATGTCTCCAGACATAAACCCTCTGGTCAATTCCATGCCCAGGATAATTAAGGCAGTGTAAGATACTTTTGTAAGATACTGTATATATCTCAGAAAAAGACAACAATATAACTTATGTTAAGAAGTTGGAGTCCATTAAGACAAGTCATTTCACTCTGCGGCCATCTTTGAGAAGCCTCTCGGAAATGTAAGTGCAGCTTCTATCTCTTTGAATAGGGAAACATCAACTTTTTCAAAACTTTTCACTAAGCTTTCATATTTGAAAACGCTAATGAAATTTGACAACAACAGTCTTATAAAGCTTGTTTCTTGTGTTCAAATACCGTTAAAGCTTGTTTTTGATGCCAGACCAGCCAATGTGCATGCGCAGTCATGAGCGAGAATTTGCAAACACTGCTTGTTTCTGAGGGAACCGGAGCTTCTAACTGCAGCTGCAGTGACGTGATGACTTTACTAATCAACGACTGGCTTTTTTATTTAGAAGGCGGGGCTTATTCGCCGTATTGGTCATTGGCCTTTCATCCATTTTAAGTAATAGAAGTGCACAGTCTTCCATATAGTCCTTGGTTGGAGTCCGCTTTAACCTTTTGCACATTTTATTGTTGTTTTTAATTAAACACGTGTCTAAATGAGTCTAAATACAAAATACAGCAGCACCACATGCTTGAAAAGCAACTATTTCTTACAATTTTGACAAGGTGCAAATAATTTTGTCCAGTTTTTGGGTTCTGTGTGAAATTTGATCAAGTTTGAATTTTATTCTTTTTTTGTTTTTTGTGTTGTTCTAGGGCAAACAAAAATAATGTGAATACCAAACATTTGCAATTGGAACAATTTTCTGTGTTGAGAAGTGTTGAATTTTCTGACAGAATTGCAAGGGTACTTTTGGCCATGACTGTATGTGGGATGGTGGCCCCACCTGCTGCTTCCTAATGCAATATTGTTGGTCATGATGTTATGCCTGATCGGTGCATGATTCACTGAAGGAAGTCGTACTGTATGCTTTGTGCTATAGAATAAGCAATGTATGAAACTATGTCAGTGTATTTTTAATACAGTTCTTAATACTGACTTTCGATATGGTGTATCATTCAAATGAAAAAAAAAATCTATAATTTTTAGCAGTTCCAGTACCAGGCTAAATTAGAAAGCACATCTTTATCTGCTGAGTTAAAGTAAAAAGAGATGTGTGTAGATCTCAGAAAAGTGATAGCTCCACTACATCTAAGAGAAAAAGAGGTGGAAGAAGCACAAATCTCCCTCAAATATAATTCATGTACAGTCAAAAGAAAGAACATCATTAGCACATACAACCATGCACACTCTTGAACACTCATTTGTCACAGAACTAGACTAGCTGAAACCAGGACAGTGAACTGTCTTTAAGATATGAAGGATGTAATGAAATTTCCAAATGAATTTTAAATCTGATGGAGTCGTTTCCTGTCTAAAATGACTTTGGGCTTCCTAATTTCATATATCAAGGAGCGCTGAGCGAGCTGGGAAGCTTTTGATTAATGAGGTGAGATAAGACACTTCTCGAAGACTCTTACTTACACTGATGTATGTACAGGTCCGGTTCAAGTTTGGCTCAGCTAGACTCTGGGCCGAGGTCCTGTCGAAGACACCTGAGTCTCTGCTCTTGACCTTCACCCTCAGAGAGCTGGTGTGCTTGAAGTCTGACAAATCTTTACGGATGTCAGATGAGACCTGACGACTAGCAGGACGCGAACCAGCGCTGGAGAGATCTGCCTCTGTATCTGTCCAGCCCTGTCCATACACAACACACACTGAATGCTGATCCAACAGCTTAAATAAAGAAAAAAAACCCGATAAGTCTATAAAGTTACAAGTTGACCCTTTTGTTTCATTTATTAAACTGAAGCATTTCACATTAATGGACCACATGCTGTTATAATATTCATAATATGAATACAAAAATGTAACTTTTGACTCTGTCTCCAAAAGACTTTTCTGACAGAATTTGGATCAAATCCATGTGTAGATTTCTAGCCCAAAGGTGTTTTCTTACCGACTCACTGTCAGACACAGAGGACAACCGTGGTTTTCCGACACGGTGCAGGTTGCTGCTGGTCTCTGAGGACTGGCTAGTCAAAGTGGAGCGTCGTGTGGACATAAAGCTACTGCTGCTGAACCGGTCTCTACGAGGTACACATAGCAGCACTCCTAGACATGGTATATACTTTGCAATCGCAGACCTGAGAGAGACAGAGAGAGAGAGAGAGAGAGAGAGAGAGAGAGAGAGAAGGAAAAGAACATTGAAACTGCAAACTGCAGTTCACATCAACTTCCCACAGATGTCAATGAAATATTAATGAGCTTTTTTGTTAAAGCAGCTTTTAAGGTTTATGGGGCAAGGGAATTTTGTGTTCGTATGCCCCATTGTGCCTGAGGATCTCATCATATTTCAGGCAATAAGAATGGATAAATGATGGCCTCATCATTTATGTGCTTCATCATGAGGCATTAATCTTCAGACCTGCTATGAGCAGCACATGGCCCAATGCTTTCAGAGCAGATCAATCTGAAGTAAATCTGACTTTTAAAGGTCAGAATCTACCTCTGTCATCTCAAGGTACTTGTGCTTGCGCTCTGTACACAAAACCGCTGATCGATTTGGGTCTGCTTGGCCTTGAAGCACACAGCGTGCATGTTTGTGGAACAATGTTTCATTTTGCTGGACAGGTCTCTTTGTATAGAAAACTAGGCTGTGTAATAAAGTGGTTACTGAATCGGTTGTGCTTCAGTGCTTCAATATGCAGCCAAGATATTTCAATTTCAGTGCAGAATGTAAGTATTGCAAGGATTTCACAATATTTAACAGGAATTTCTTACAATAAAATACAACTCTCACCTGTATTTGGGGTGAGTGATGGCATAGATGATTGGGTTGTGGATGGCGGATGCTTTGGCAATCACAGCAGGCACAGAGTTCATGTAGGGTGTGAGCATGTCAGCGTAGCTGTGGAAAGAGTAAGAGGACATAACATTACACATCATGCTTACTTTCATCTAACCGGCATGACATCGTCTCACAGCTCTACACAGACATATTAGATTACAAAAAGGTGGTAAATGAGTAAAAAGATTGAGGCCTTTGGAATGAAGCAGCAGGTATGTGGCGTATGTGATCATTAACCTGTCAAAGGAAGTCTGTTAAAAACAGCTCAGAGAATTTCTTTCACAGTCTGTGACATATTTTCTCTCAGAGGGTGGAAGGAATAAAATAGTGATGAAAGAAATCATGTTTTACATATATTTTATTATATGTGACCCTGGAGCACAAAACCACTTTTTGAAACCTGAAAGCAATAGGACAATATTTGGCCAAGACACAACTATTTAAAATCTGGAATCTTAGGGTGCAAAAAAAATATATAATAAATAAATAAATAAATAAATACTGAAAATAATGACTGAAAATACTGACAAAATCGCCTTTAATACCTAATGGCCTGATTTCATGATTTTATTGTTGGCTATTGCTACAAATAACTACTTAAGACTAGTTTTGTTGTCCAGGGTCACATATTATATTATATTATGTAAATATTTTCCATTAAATATTTAAATTACTATTTGAATTAATTAACAATACATTTGTTAATTTGTCACTGATGTTGGTTTATTATATTATATTATATTATATTATATTATATTATATTATATTACAATATTATATACAATATTTTTTTTTGTCAGCAATATACTTGAAGTAAATTTCCCCTGTAATTTAAATTAATATTTGAATAAATTAAAACATTTGCATGTTTATAGTTGACTGATGTTGTTATTTTATTTTATTTTATTTTATTTTATTTTATTATTTTCAGGATAATCAAACTTTTTTGTGTCAGCGATCTAAAATATTTACTTGAAGTAACAACACATTTGCATGTTTATGGTTCACTGATGTGTGTTAATTATATTATGTTATGTTATATTATATTATATTATATTATATTATATTATATTATATTATATTATATTATATTATATTATATTCAAACTTTTTTGTGTCTGCAATCTAAAATATTTACTTGAAGTAAATTTGTCCTGAAATTTTAAATCAATATTTAAAAAAATGAACAACACATGTGCATGTTTAGGATTCTCTGATTTTAGTTAATTCTATTCTATTCTATTCTATTCTATATGGATTTAGTTCCACAGGTATCAAAAACTTCTAAGAAGAAAGTTTCATTGCTCCTTAGCTAGTAATAACTGCTTTAAAAAATATCTGGAACACACTCTACCTCATGAAGATTGAGATAAATTGATAATATTTATCATCTTCAATTTAAAGCTATCTGTGCTAGTTTTAATATGACACATTTCTGCCTTGAGTGTCTAGACAGTCTTTATACTGTCTGAACAAATAACGAGAGTCTAACATTTTTTTTTTCATATTGTGCTAGCAGTGAATAGTGTGTAAGCATAATTACAAATCCATCAGATATTTAGCTGTTTTAGTTGCCTCTGATAACTATAAATAAAAAGCAATAAATAAAACAAATAAAAAAAGGCTAATATAAAGTCAACAGTTAACTAACATAATCAAGAAGGGTGTAATAAAAGCAATGCACTGTGGCTGTAAGACATATTGATTCTCACCCAGCAAAAGCAGTAAGAGCCACACAGGAGTACGGAGACCAGGAGATGACATACAAAAGGATCACTATGAGGGCTATCTTTGCCATCTTCCATTCATTTTTCATTCTATGCATCTTTTTGATAGAGTCTCGGGGTCCTCCTTCTCCATTGATTTTTCCCACAGCTCTGTTATTTCCATCACACAGATGTGTAAACAAACAGATACATACAGTACACACAACAAGAAACAGCACATACATCAGTTTACAATTCCAAAGTCTTTGTAAAGATCACCGTAACACAGCACTAATTTAAAATGGATTTCTTTTTGATAAATAATATACCTCTTAAAAGAAAAACAGTGTTTTTCCTCTTTCCGGCTTAGAAAGACTCTCATAAACATGGTAATAGAATGTACCTGTTGGTATCTCGGATGGCCCTGAAGATGAAGAAGTAGCAATAAATGATGACAAAGAGCGGGATAAAGAAAACAAAAGTAAACAGCAGCATTGTGTAGGCTCGTACAGAAGGGCTAAAAGTCATGTAATCCCATGAACAGGAAGTCAGCAGACCTTCGGGGACGTACGCACCTGAGAATATAAAATACAGTTACATTCTGATGTTTGTATGTGTGTGGTCTTCTAAAATGAGGAGGTACTCCTTAGACAACATGCACCCTGTTAAGTGAGTGATTGTAAGCACTTACTCCATCCAAAGAACGGAGGCAGGCTCCAGCCCATAGAGTATGCCCAAGCAGCAGAGAGTATCAACAGGGCTCGTTTGCGTGACATAACGCCAATAGAAGCCAAAGGACGAGTGATTACAATGTATCGATCTACTGCAATAATCATGAGAGTGATCATTGAGCAGATGCCAAACAGAGCGCCACAGAATGCATATAACTCACAACCTGTGGAGAGAGAGAGAAATAAGTAGCACAGGTATATTTGTAGCAATAGCCAAAAATACATTTCATGCGTTAAAATTATCCGTTTTTCTTTTATGCCAAAATTAATTAGGATATTAAGTAAAGATTACGTTCCATGAAGATACTTTGTCAATTTCCTACTGTAAATATATAAAAACTTAATTGTTGATTAGTAATATGCATTGCTAAGAACTTCATTTGGACAACTTTAAAGGCCATTTTCTTAATATTTAGTTTTTTTTGCATCCACAGATTTCAGATTTTTAAATAGTTGTATTTTTGCAAAATCTTGTCCTATGCTAACAAACCATACATCAATGTAAATCATATTTATTCAGCTTTCAGATCTCAATTTATACTTCTCAAAAATTGGCCCTTATGACTGGTTTTGTGGTCCAAGTTCACCTATGTTTCCCTGTTTTTTTTTCATTGGGAGAGATTTAGAGAAATGTGGTATTACATCACTTGTTCACCAAAGAATCCTCTGCAGTGAATTAGAGCCCTCAAATATAGGCCCTAGCCTGGCCCTGGCGCGAGGCACTCAGGCCCTAGCCCGGCTCTTGTCCGACAGCTTATTAAAATTCTTGACCCGAGCCCGTCTTTTTTTTCAGTTCACACAAAACAGCTTATGCTACTGTTTTGTTACTATTAAAATAGTGGCAACATGATATATATATATATTTTTTTTTATTAAGTTCATTTAGAAAAACGTTTGGAGCATTTTTTGTTCATTAAATATAAGTTGTTTTTTTTTTGTTTTTTTTAAGTAACGAAGAGTGGCCAGCGGAAGACTGTTCATAGTCTTTTTGATCAATTGCCTTCTCAAATCATCACGACTTGCCTGAAATAAAATCTATAGATATTAAACAGTTTAAGTGTACCACAATGTTAGTTTAAACGTTAAACCTAGATAAATGTGCGCTATTAAAATTATAAATGAAAGAAAACAAACATGATGCACTTTGTACCGTCTCGTTCTTGAACAGGAACGCTTCACAGAAATTAACAGAAACTCAGCGAATACATGCCTCACAGCTCACAGACATGATAAATATATATAGACAGCTTTAAATTATTAGTTAACTAAACAAAATAAATCGAAAACAAAAACTCTTTCATTATGTAATCCATAAAGATGCATTTCTCTCTAAAGGCAATGCATGCATCTCCAAAGAGGAGATTGCGAGTCAGGATCTTGCGACTCTGATTCAGAATACACTAGTTTAATATTAAATACTTCAAAAACTACTATTTCTACTACTATTTCCCTCCTGTTTCACTGTTTTGCCAGTGTTTTGTTTCAGCCTATTATGTGCGCTTGAACATGGATTTCTTCCAGCTGCACTGAAGGCACTGCTACTGGCTGAGACACTAAACACCATCTGAGCCGGTCTCGAAAGTGAAGTCTTGTGTTGTCTCCACTAGCACAGCAATTTTTCATAATCGATGGATGTATGAAATATAAAATTAAGGAGAAGTCTAAAACAGGTCCAATGCCCGGCCGCGTCTGAACTATGAAGTGAAAATTGGCCCGAAGCCCTACCCTAGGGGCATAAAAAAAGTCAGCGGCCTGTTGGGCTCGGGCTAAATTGCAGGGCTCTACAGTGAATGGGTGCTGTCAGAATGAGAGTCCAAACAGCTGATAAAAACATCACAACAGTCCACAACTAACTGCAGTTCATCAATTAATGTCTTGTGAAGTGAAAAACGTCATGTTTGAAGAAACAAATGCATTATTAATGGATTTCAGCTTTAAACTGTTGCTTTTGGCCAAAATACTGGTCCATAATCCATAATAACATTTTCTCCAATTAAAAAAGTCCATTCCCTGTTTTCCTTTCACATCAAAATCCACTGACATGTTTGTTTTCCAACACTTTTGGACTGTTTTTTTTTTCTTTCTTGTAAATAGTGCTTGATCTGTGCATATTTATCTGCTGATTTAGACAAGACAACCTTTTCACAGAAGAAAGCAACAGAGGACTCCTATTTTGGCTGAAAACAATGCTTGTAGTTAATGATACATTTATTACAAACATGCAGCTTTTCACTTCTTCTTTTAATGTTTTTAAACAAGTGTCTTCTGCTCACCAAACCTTATTATTATAATTATTTGATCCAAAGTACAGCAAAAACAGTACAATCCTGAAACATTTTTGCTATTTAAAACAATTTAAAAACTTTTTTTTTTGGAACATATTTTAAAATGGAATTTATTCCTGTGATTTGAAATTTTTCAGGTTTCTTTGATGAATAGAAAGTGCAGAAGAACAGCTTTTATCTGAAATAGAAATCTTTTGTAACATTATAAATGTTTTGATCATCACTTTTGATCAATTTAAAGCATCCTTGCTAAATAGAACTATTCATTTCTATAATTTCTTTCCCAAAAATGTATGCTGACTCCAAGCTTTTGGATGGTATAGTGTATAATGTTACAAACGCTTTTTATTTCAGATAAATGCTGTACTGTAGATCTTTCTATTCATGAAAGAATCCTGAAAAAAAATAACTTTTTTAAATGTTGATAATAATAAATGTTTCTTGAACAGCAAATCAGCATATTAGAATGATTTCTGAAGGATAGTGTAACACTAAAGACTGGAGTAATGATGCTTTGATCAGAGGAATAAATTATAATTTAAAATATGTTTAAATAGAAAACAGTTATTTTAAATAGTAAAATATTTTACAATATTATTGCTTTTGCTGTATTGGATTAAATAAATGCAGGCTTGGTGAGCAGAAGAGAATTTAAAAACATTAAAAATCTTAACAAAAACATTTGACTGGTAGTGTAACTGTTTGGACTCTCATTCTGATGGCACCCATTTACTGCAGAGGATCCATTGGTGAACAAGTGATGTAATGCTACATTTCTCAATTGCTAATGATGAAGAAACAAACTCATCTAGTTCTTAATTGGCCTGAGGGTGTGTACATTTTCAGCACATTTTGATTTTTGGGTGAACTAATCCTTTTATGTATTTCATAATGCACTCAATATAATACAGTACTTCATTAATAAAGCAAGTCCTTCACATTGTTATTTCTACACTGTATGAGTCAAGCTTCTGTATGAAAAGAATAAAATGGCCTCAGATGAAAAAGAACGAACATGTTTTCCTTATCAACACAGAAAAAATAGTTAATTTATACAACCTGCACATGCTGGGAACTGTGGATGTGTAATTATAATAATAATGGAAAACTCTGTAACCCTACGAATCTATAATTGCTATGGAAATGTCACTAATGTGAACAGGTTTTTCATTTTACAGAATAAAAAAAGGTATACGTTTAAGAACCTGTCACTGAAAAGCACATATTTATTGACTACTAATTTAAATATTGCTGGAAACCTTTGCTTGATTATAGCCCTGACTATGAGAAGACCACAGAGAAGGAACAAAGGAACAAACTCATTTCTACTGTTTGAATATTAAATATTATGTAGCTAACGCTAATGTACAATCGTATTCTGAAGGGTTTTATTTTTATACATTATACTGCTTAATACACAGCAACCTAATCTAGCATATATATATATATATATATATATATATATATATATATATATATATATATATATATATATATAAATTAAGCTGTAAATACAACAAAGATTACTGAAGTACAAGAACTAGCAATTTCTGAGTGAAAATTGTTTCTACACCTTTTTTTTCAGTGTACTCATAAAAGTACAATAACAATGCGGATAAAATATAAAATATTGACAACGGAACAATATGAACAATGCATGGCTGCTGGGGGTTATAGGATTCTCAGATATTATTAACAAGGTGATGTCTATGAGATGATTCCAGGCTGAGAAACCTTGTTAAATTCTCATAAACTATGATTTAAAACAACATAAACTCATATAATGATTATGAATGGATGAAGATCTCTATGTCCTTCGTCTACGAGTGGGTGCTGCTGTCACATTTCTCTACACCATCTTATAAAGCTGCCTACAGCACTGTGAGGGTGTTTTATTGAACATCATTCAGAGGAAGCACAGCAGATCTCTTGCACATTCCTCAGGTTGAAGAGAGACCTCGAGAGAGTTTGAGTCATTCCACTTCATCAACCATCCAGCCACTACTTCACTTCAAAGAACACACTTTAAGTGCTTAAAAGGTTTGAAATCTAAACAAGACCATCAGTGATCAAGGGATCCTCACATGACCTGACATTTTCTCTGACGTTTTATCTGCAGCATTATTCGAAAGCCTAACATTAGAGCATCACAGTAATCCCACACTTGCTACTGCATGATGAATATGTAATCATGCAATTTTTGTGCTTTCAGGAGGGTTTTTAAGACTAATACAAAGTAATCACAATAATATGAGTTTGAATGAGAGATTACATCTGTAATATATTGCCTTTGTTGAGAGCTATTTGTTCATGACTGCTATTTTACACAGGGCTGTAATCACAATAGACAATGAGAAGGACTGACAATAAGCCATGTTACCTTTGTTAAAAACAAAGTCTCCGCTTTCTATTTTATCATATTTTAAAGAAATTCAAACAATAAAACCATTTTGTGGCTCTTTTATGTGTTGTGACAGACTGTAGTGCCTCAGTTCAAGCGGCATGTGAAATAATCATCTCTTCCTCTTTACTTGTTAATCCACAAAATAAACACAAATGAACATCAGAATCTTGTTTTAACCACATAAAGACATCAATACCATTTTCCAAGTTCAAGTCCATCAACATTCATCGGCTCTCCTGTCTGGGTTTTGTCGGACAAAATGGCAGATTCAGCATGATAATTGGTCAGATCGCCTGTCAATTAAACTGCGAAAGGTCAATTGCCCCTTTCCAATATTAAAAATTCTTGCACTGCTTTGCAGCCCTCCATTTATCCAGTGCATTGTTGTTAGGATGACAAAAAGGTTTAAAAGTTACATTTTTAATTTAGGCTGGTCCGGCTGTTTAATTTAGTGGTCTAACAACACTTGTCAATGTCAAATTCATTGAGATGGCCAATCAAATCAGAGTAGGCAGGGTTTACTGTTTACAGACACAGAACACAAATTCGCCATTGACTTTAGACTTTAGACCAGGGTTGAGTTGGTCTATGGAGCAGTCTATTTTCAGTTCCTCAAAATAGCAACGCGCCAACAATGCGCCCGAACACACCTCTTTTTTAGACCAGCACGCCCATGGGCGCACAAACGGGTGCAAATGCATTTGCTAATTAAACGACGCGGCGCTGGACGGGAAATGCGAACTGCGTCGGACTTAAACTAGCAAACACACTTGTGCTGTGCCTTGCGCCGCATTGCGCCGGGTGTATGATAGGGCCCATAGGGTGATAGCACCCCTCAACAGACATTTCAAGTAAAAACTGCATGTGCATGTGACACATACAAAACCAACACATAAATGTACCATATGTATGTTCATCTGTTCCGGGGAAAAGAAACAAACATTTCTTTTAGCACCACCCACACTGTAAAAAGTTTTGACCAGTTTCAACTTAAAAACTTAAGTTCAGAAGTGGCCTTAAAATGTTAAGTTACATAAACTTCTACAAGTAAAAAGCTACAAGTAATTTCAACTCAATAACTCACTACAATAAATTGAGTTAAAATTACTTGTACTTTTAAGTTGTTTTAACTTATGAGTTGAAATAACTTGTAGTTTTAAGTTGATTTCACTTAAAATTTTAAGGCAGCTGCATAACTTAAGTTTTTAAGTTGAAACTGGTTAAAACTTCTTACAGTGCAGTTGACATTTCACATAGAATAGTCACGAAGCGTACAAGGCAGTACGTAATTCACAGCTTGCGAGAAAAACTTACCCCTTGGAACACGATTTTTCCAGGAAGCTCCTCTGAAATGCGACTGGGCTAGTTTTGAGTAGCAATTGGGAGGTTTTGTGACCAACCTTGTATTCTACTAGTACAAAGCATCAGTTTAAACAATACAATAGAGCGAGGTAAGACTACTATAGCGAAACATTTTAAAATTTGACAACTGAAAAAAAAAAAAAAAACAGTTAAGCCAATGATTGTAATATCCAGAGATGCAAACTACTTAACTTTTTTTTTCTCAAATATGGCTGTTTTGAAGTGAAAATAGGTTATTATTATTTATGTGATTCATGTCATTTCTAACTGAATCAGATGACAAAAAGTAACTCTTTCGGCATATCAGGCATACAAATAAAAAAGCATGTGTCCATATTTCAAAATATTATTTGCAAATAATTCAAAACTACACTTTAGGAGTACAAAATAAAATAAATGTAAAATACTTTCTACTAAAGCAGAACAGCTACAATTTTAATCAATATGAATTACTTTTACTGTAAACATGGGTTGGAAACACTGGATATAGTATTGAACAGTTATTCTGATTTTCTAAACATCTGATTTTGTGTGTCTGATAATAAAATAATATAAAAATACATTTAAATAATTAGTTTACGTCCAAAATTAAAACATTTTTCTGATAATTTTCTCAACCCCCATGTCATTAAAGATGTTCACGTCTTTCTTTCTTCAGTCAAAAAGAAATTAAGGTTTTTAAGAAAAACATTCCAGGATTTTTTCTCCATATAGTGGATTTCAATGGTGGCCAATGGGTTGAAAGTCCAAATTGCAGTTTCAATGCGGCTCTACACAATCCCAGCCAAGAATAAGGGTCTTATCTAGTGAAACAATTGGTCTTTTATTATTATAAGACAGATAAAAAAACAAGAATTAATTAAATTAAGAACAAATTAAATTTGTTCGTGGTGCAAAAAGTGTTGATAAAGTGTTCATTCATGGGCTTTTACAAAAATGTTTGTTTTTATAAGTTCTAGGGTGAAGAAAATATAATTACCACTGTTTCCCCCCTCAATAATAACACACCAGAAAATAGCTTGATAAAGCAGAACCCTAATTATTTTTCTAAGCACTGATTCATCAAACAATCTGCTTAATGAACCAAAAACATTTTGTCAGTGTTTACAATTGCACATTTTTCACATACGCCTGCAAATTTTGAGAAGCCCCTTTGCATTGTAATTGAAGCATGTTCAGACTAACCGAACACTGATTCATATCTACATATGCTTTGACCTCTGTGGACACTAAGGTGTTTCTTCTCCTTCACCAGGATACAGTTATGCATCGCTGCATAATCCCTCGCCAACTGAGATCCTTTATCATTATCTGTTATACTTTCTTCTCATCTGCACTGGAATCAGTCTCATGAAGATAATGTGATCTTAAAAGTTACCCTGTAAACTTGACATCATGCTCCTTTTTAGCATCTGTGCAAGTAGCTATGAAATCCTGGAAATGAACCAGGGGTTTGATCAAGCACCCATGATTATCTGACATCTGGATTACCTTTTTCCCCAAAGATCCATCGCTTGTGCAAACTGGTGGTGAAGAAGATTGGTGTCTGAGTGACACACATCAAAAAGTCAGTGACAGCTAGATTAATGATGAACATGTTGGCAGGTGTTCTCAGACTCCTACTCCTGAAAACATACACAAGAGAAACGTCAAAAGCTATACTATTTCAATAATAACAGCACGAACAGCACGCTCATTCAAGGTTCTACAATGTTGGTTAACAGTCAAATGACATGCAGTTAAACAATTTTTTTTTTAGTAAGTGTTTTATTTTGAAATATACAACCATTTCTAGTAATTGTTCTTGATCCCCGGTTTGAGAAACCTTCTACTTGTGCTGCCTTTGCAGTGCAACAGTGGCTCTTAGATGAGCAGATCTAACCTTGATTTCATGACTATTACACAAACAACATATATCTGCACTCACTTGCAGAAGGCGTACATAACCAAGAAGTTTCCCACCATGCCAGTGATACCCACTGCCAGAATGACAGAGCCGATGGTGTAATGAGCGTGGTCTGGAACATCCACTGTGGGGAATGAATGTCGAACATCCTGCACCATTGCCACCTGTTCACAGCAGGAAATAAAAGGAAACGTCAGGAGATGATTTCAGATGAGCACAATGTGCTACATTTAAACAGTAAAGGACACTGAATCTTAGTTTACTATGATAAATTACTCCCTCTAATGTCTTTCCAAACCCATAAGATCTTTGGAACAAGTTAAGCTATTTTTGATGAAATCCAAGAGCTTATTATGATGTCCTTACTACTTTTCTTTGAACGTGGTAATTGCGTTGCTGTCTATGCAGGTTCGGAAAGCTCTCGGATTTCATCCAAAATATCTTTATTTGTGTTCTGAAGATAAACAAAGGTCTTACAAGTTTGGAATGACATGAGGGTCAGTAATTAATGACAGAACATTATTTTTTGGGTAAACTAATACTTAAGCTTTACATGACTTATAAAGTAATATAGTAATAAAAATAAATCTGAATTTCCCGAGAGACCATTCGTTTCAAATCCTCTAGTTCCTGAAATCTCTATAATGCTTGTTTAATACCTCAACAGCCAGCTGAGATGGAATTAAGCAGACATATTTACTGTTTTTGAAGTGGATTGTGCTGTTTCATTCAATTACATTGGTGCGTAGATCAGGGAACACATAAAAGCTTTTTAGAATGGCATTCGGACCAGCTTTCGGTTTTTGCCCTTGTGTCAGACTCAGTTCTTAAGAGGCAATTAGTACATCAAACACTGCCTTTCGATTCACCAGTGTCAACGTCTTAGTCGGCCACTTTTAGCATCAATTTATCCATTTATACTTCTATCCATCCCTGAGACACTGTATTGACTCGACTGGCTGAAGCCAGACAGAGTTAAACAACTAGCAAAGCAATCATTTACGTTTCTTATCAATAAAAGTGTTTTGAAGAAGACGTAAGATTTATTAAAAGTAGATATTGTAAGACTGCTCAGTTTGACAATCACAAATGCAAACTGAGAGAAGAGGACATTTCAGAACTAATGAGTTTATAATCTGCCGCAGATCAGTGGCGGATTAATGCAATATGTGTGTATGCGGATATCTTTGTTCATGATATAGCAGCAGGGAAATTAATGGGTCATTAAAGAAGTCTATCATCTGATTGAAGTCGACTCGCTCAACTATGGATAAGGAATGATGAAAAACATTGTTTTCTTCAAAACATGAGCTTCTAATTTATTATGCATATTATTCATTTTTGCACCTCATGATAATGTTCTCCAGCAAGCACCTTGTGCTTCAATGGAAAAACATCTGGCCATCTGTACAAAGACTGATGATCAGTAGCTGTGTTTCCCTTCAAATTGCGCAAATTGAAAATGCGAATTGAAAATACGCCTAATGGAAACATCAGGAAAAAATCTCATATATCACAAAAAAGTTTTTATGCTTGCGTGAGGCAATTTGAAAAAGAAGTGTTTTATAAAACTGCAATGCATTTACAGGTCACCTTGCGTACATAAAAGATCATTCTTTAATGTACTATAACCTCAAAAAACACCTCATATATGCACTGTAAAAAAAAAAAAAATCAGTACAATTTACAGTAAAAAAACAGCAGCTGTGGTTGCCAGAATTTTACCGTAAAAAAAAATATGGCAGCAATGTTTTAAGTTTTACGGTTTTAACTTAAATTTAAATTTAAATACCGTAATTTCATTAATTGATACAATGTTAATGTACCAACCTATCAAAGTACTGAAATCTGTTTTGTAACTTTGTAATACACTGATAACCAACAAAAGCAGATGGTGATGAGAAAGTCACATGATGAACCAAAGCCCATCACAAGCAGCTCTAATTTTAACATATATAGAAGGTGCAGTGTCATTCACACAAACACTAAACATCATCATGATAAAACACACATGAAACTGAAATAATGCAATAAACATTAAATTGTAACATCCAACCCTAATGTACAAAACTGAACTGAATGTACAAAAACTTAGAAGAAACAGTTATTTCAACAAAACATTAAATTTAAAAAAAATGTAACACAAGGAACTCGGAAAGCCGATTTACGGTTATTCACTGTAAATTTCACTTCCGAAAACGGTATAGTACCGTAAAATTACATAAAATGTCTAATACAGTTTTTCACTGCATATAGTAGGGGAACTTACCATTAACTATTTAACAGGTTTTAACTTTAGCATTTTTACAGTTTTTTACCGTTAAATTCACTGTCATGTTTTACACTGTGGCCGCTTACACAAACATTGGGTGCGTTTCCATTATATATATATTATGTATATTAAATTGTCAATAAGAAACTATTGCGAAATGACATTAACCATTAACCAATGTTATGCGACTAAAACATATTTTTTGTCATGACAGCTGACGTTGATAGATTTATGTATATCGCAGCCCCTGCACTAGACATGTATCTTGTATTGAAGAAGTGCGGAGAGATGCTTCTGAAATGGTATAAACACAAACATTGACTATGGCCACGTCAGAGCAATAATGCAATGTAAGGGGTTATCCAAGCATTATTGGCAAGGAAAGCCCCTTATACTTGAGGGCGCCACTTATATGTGTTGTTTTTTTAAAAGTTATAGTACATTAAAGAATGGGATATGTGGCTTTTACGCATGCCAGGTGACCTGGAAATGTGAAAAAAATATGTTTCCATTGCAGTTTTGCTAAACTTTCCATTGGGCATATTTTCAATTCGCAATTTAAGTTATATGAAGGGTAGTGGAAACGCAGCTATTGACTGCATCTCAGCAGCCCTCTGTGCTGCTCATGTAAATATAGATGTCTACATCAGGTTTACATCCATCGGCATGACTTTTTACATTTTAGTCGCATAACATTGGTTAATGGAAATGCCTTCATTTCGCAAAAGTTCTTATCGACATTTATAAAATAAAATGTTTTGTGCAAATCTGTAATGGAAACTCACCTACTATGTCACAAATGTGCTTATATGATTAGACCTGCAAAATCTTTTCAAAAATCCTAAAACTTTGTTTTTGTCAGGTTTTGGGACTCTTTTTGTTGTGTTTTGATTTGGTTTAGTCCTGTTTGTCTTTGGTTCCTTCCACTTCCTGTTTGCCCTTATTTGGTTTGTTCCTGTCCCTCCCCTAATTATGTCATTATTAGTTAATCACGATCACCTGTCTGTGTCTCGTTACCACCCTATTTAAGTTGGATTCTGTTCAGTGTTTGGTTGTCCGTTCTCATCGTTGTGTGCGTGTCTCCTTGCCTGTCTCCTACGTGGATTATTAGTGTGGATTTTGTTTATTAAAAGACTTGTTTTGCTCCCGAGCTCGACCTCGTACTCCTCATTTGTCCTCCCTGCACGACACCTGACAGTTTTATTCAGGTTTAAATAGGATTTTGAATCACAGATTTTCAAAGTGGGATAAAACGATGAATGCTATTGTTTTTTCCTAATACCAGCTATGAATAAATTAAGCTGCAAACAAAGGATAAGATTATTTGTCTTTTAGGACATATTGACTGAGCATGTTCAAGATAGTTCTTGAACTATCTAGAGTTTAGTATCTTGACTAAATTAGATTCAAACTGCTTGCTTATTTACCATTTAATAATGTCTCAGAAAATGGATATATTTCAATGACTCTGAATTCAGTTGACCCTTGATGTCTGTGGCTTCATGGAAACTAAAAGCACAAATTGCCCTTTTTTTTTTTTTTTAGCTCAGCCTAAAATATTCATTTACATGATAAATACATGCAAACAGAAGCCCTGAACAAAAGAAGGTAATAATCACTGTGCTTCAATAAAGCTAGAGAAGAACCTATTCTTCTCAGTTCCACTGCCATTACACTGTATTTAATTTTGGTCAGTCCTAAACATTGTTCTAAACATTATTCTAAATTGATTTCCTTTATCATGAGTTCATCTTTGATTGACAGGTCCTTATAGACAGCACATTATTATGCATGTGGTTCCAGTTCCGCAAAACAAACTTTATCCGTTTGTCAATACATTGATAAACCGATTACCAAATGACTAATAGATAAAAATTGCTTCCAATTTTTTCACACCTTGCTAAACTGAATCGTGAGTCAGCAAGTCACAATGCCTGTCTATCTACCCAGACACTCTGTATGCAGGCAAGCCAAGTGAGTATAAATATATTTTGGTACCACTCATTTGCAGGATTTTTTCTTTACATGCTGGGAGGTTTGCAGAAATTATGGTTTGTGGCACAGATGTTCTCCTTCTACAATGTGATAATTCATACCTGGAAGTAGGTTTTATTCCAGGAACTCAGTACTGAGACTGAAAATGAACAAGTAAAATATAGCCTCACTGTTACCTTGTCTTTTCCATAATGCTCAGAGTGAGCTCATTCATAGAAAACAATTACTAAAGATTTTTTTTTACGATTATTCAGCAAGCATTTCAAATAAAAGCTGTTCTTCTGAAATTTCCAACAACAAAAAAATCGTCAGTATTGTTTCCACAAAAATGTTAGGCAGCATAACATTAATAATATGCTTCTTGAGCACCAAATCAGCATGGTTTCTGATGGATCATGTGGCACTGAAGACTTATGGCTGCTAATAAATTACAATTTATATTGTTTTAAATAATAATACTAATAGTAACAATAATATTTCACTGTATTACAGCTTTAACAGTAATCTTGTTCAAATAAACACAGCCTTGGTGAGCATTTCTTGAAAAACACACCCAAACTTTCAACTCATTCAAATAAAATTACCCTAAAACATAATTCAGAAAGACATGAAATATTTAGCCACGAATGCAAATGGCACATATTCTGGAGAACATTCTGTCCAGAAATGTCTAGAAAGTAGGCACTTGAAGGCACAATATCCATTACAATTTGACTTGATTGTCATTTCACCTAATCTAGAGAGACAGAGCTGATATTTGGTTTAATCCTCATATGTCAGTGCTGTTACAGTGCTTGTCTGTTAGGTCTATCGATGAGGGATTTGGACGAGAGCATGTTCTGCTACTTGGAGGAATAATTCTGTGGCACAAATAGATGAGAAGTGCTCTTAAAATGTCACTATCATTTAGACATTCAGTGAGTAATATAAAGAGACAAGGAGAGACAGAAATGGATAAAGAAGAGAAAGTGACATTTCGCACATTGCAAAGAGCTTATTTGTACTATTAGCTAATCATAGCAGAGAGTGTTTTATTTTGGAGCAGCGGTTGTTTAGTGTGACACCAATGCACAACAAAGAACTTAAATCATTAAATTGCTTTTTTTAATTTAAAATAATCAAATTGTACTACGAATATATTAAATGCTTTGGTAAATAATCAACAAATTAAACTAGACACGACTGAGAGCAACAGATAGTGTTGAATGAACTTGTTTGTCTGTGCTGCCCCACTTATTATCATAGCTTGCGGCTAGAAAAGTCTGGATAGGGGAAAAGCACACACAATCAATTCCAAATCCGTCAGCTGACAGGTTCCTGATCGGTAAGGAACGTCTCTGGAGACTGCGGGCCCAAACTTCTCAAGCGGAAACTGTGATAAAGGACAGCTGATCCACTGTTTTAAAAAAACAGTCTTTTGGGGAGATTATCTACTCTGTCTGTCCAACAAAAGCTGAGACCTTTTCTTAAAGAGCAGAGGTGTATTTCCCGAAAGAACTTTCTTGGGAAAAGGTGAACTTAAATTCAAGCTAAAGTTTTCAAATTGCACAACTTCCTTTTGACTTATGTCTACAACATTGCACTAGGGGAAAACATTGAATACCGAAACAGATTTCAAACAGCACTGACAATGTGCAGCTCTGAGATGCTGATGATTTAAATCTATGCATGCTTTAACTGGTACCACTGACCCATTTTTCTTGGCTTCCCATTGGCAGTTCTTACCATAGTGAATCATTATTGAACCCTCTGATGCGTGTCTTCGTTACAGTGGATGGATTTTTAAAAGCCAATTTTAGCCATTTTTTATTAGTTCACTACCATTTATCATTCCATTTAACATTACAGTCATTTACTCATTTTTATTATATTACTTAGAATTGTAAATTTTTTCTTGCCCTTCTAATGCTTTCTGTTGTTGTTGTTGTTTAATATTACCATTGTGTGCTGTTCAAGAGAATGTCTCCATTTCAAGGTTTTAATTTCACAAGATCTTGTGAAACAGTAATATTCAATTTCGTTTGGTTTGGTATAATAACACTTGTTGAATTTGGACAGGTCCAAAAGTAAGGATGATGTTCAGATGAAGTTTTTTCATTACTTCATCTCTTGCTTTCTGCTTTTCTTTGGCTTTCTCTGACAACCTCTCAGTCTGACTGAAGACTTTGTTAACTGATTTTGGGAATAATACTTGCTGTTAATTGGCTTTGGGTAGTAAACTGCTAATAACTTGGGATACCAGACAAAACTAATTTTTACAATGGGATCTGGAAAGGAGATTAGATTGAATATTCCTGGCATGTAACAATCTATTGCAATGGACAGATGTGCAACTCTTTTAAAATACATCACAAATCTGATATTATATTCTTATTTTAAAGTAAAAGCAAACATTAAAATCTTTTTTCAGATCTATAATTGAAAAATTAATGTATCAGGTGGTTAAATCTCTTTTCTAACAATTTTATTGCAAAGATTTCAGTTGAATGGCTTTATATGCCAAGTTAAAGGAAAACAATACGTCTTTCATTTTGTTCAGTATCTTTGTCAAGAAGAGGACTGTGCGGTTAAATGGCTAAGGCTGGTACAGGATAATGCTACCAACATCAAGGTCATGGGTTTGATTCCTTGAGAACACATGCACTGATAAAATATGTACCTTTCACTAGAAGTAGCTTAGGATAAGCTTGTTTGTTTGTTCTTACATGTCCCATTCAAGGCATGTCGCTTTGGCTTAACACAATCAGACAGGAAACATCAGGAAATTTAAAGACCACCCCCAATGTGAATTAATTTAGATGTAAAGAAGAATACTAATGTTTGAAAGCCTTGAAGGACACTGCAACGTCGCTGAAGCTTGAATGGATTCATATATTGTTGTATTTCACTCTCTCTCCCTCTTATTGTCACTGTCTTAGTCTTTCTGATGTATGAAACATACATACATATGACAAACATATGTGAACATCCAAACAATAGCTAGTGCTTTAACATTTAATGTCAAACCCATTTTCATTAATAAGAAACCAGGCCTCCCGCTGCTGTGATAATAGAAAGTTTACCCTGACACAGAATGGTAATAATCACACTCCATAATTGTGAATGAAATAAAGCATCATTTAAATTGTTGTTGTCCTTGGCTGTTAAAATCTAGGTATGTAATGGTATTATCGATGTTGTGGTATCGCAATAGCAAAACCGTCTTGATTATCGTGGTCACATGATGTTATGAAACAATAGGTCTTCCAGGCAAAAATTGCAGTTTTTAAAATACATTTAAACTTCTTATTTGAACATAAAAGGTAAATTAGTGTTTTGGGCCATTATGCTTTAGCACAGTATCTGTCAACCGAACTAAAACCAAAAGCACAATATGGTTTAATCCTTCCAACAAGTCTTTTGTCGCTGCACGTTTCAAAGTGAAGCGTGTGCTTCATTCAGGTGATCAGGTCATGATCCAGTGTTTTCCACACCTCAAAACGGCTCAGTTTACAGTGAATGCAGTGAATTTGTTTGTGTGAGTTTAGCACGCATTTGGTTATGCTTTATTTTCGCGGCAGATGATTACAGCTTTTTACTATACATTTGTAGTGAGCCGTTTTTGTAAGCCTGTTTTCACTGAAGCTGGAGTTTTCCATCCAAAAAAAAATAAAAATAAATAAATAAATAAATAAATAAAACTCTACTGCCATTTCCATCAAAATAAAAGCTTAAGTGCAGTATGAATTCCTCACAACTAGCAGTTTAAATAGGTAATTTTAGTGCAGTCCAAATTATAAATATCTCTTGTAAATGAAGCAAAAATAATATACTTATGAAATATTACTTTTTAATTATTTTACAGTGCAGTTGGTTTACAATATTTGGCTATTAGGAATAACAATAATATAAAATTGAGTCCCCTTTAAAGTTCAGGTACAAGTCAAATCACAGATGTTTTTCTGTCTTAAAGGAATGTTCCACTTTTTTAGAAACTAGGCTCATTTTCCGACCCCTCTAGAGTTAAACAGATGAGTTTTACCGTTTTTGAATCCATTCAGCCGATCTCCGGGTCTGCCGGTAGCACTTTTGGCATAGCTTAGCATAAACCATTGAATCTGATTAGACCATTAGCATCTCATTAAAAAATGACCAAATATTTTCAATATTTTTCCTATTTAAACCTTGACCCCTCTGTAGTTACATTGTGTACTAAGACCGACAGAAAATGAAAAGTTGCGATTTTCCAGGCTGATATGGATAGGAGCTATACTCTTATTCTGGCGTAATAATCAAGGAACTTTGCTGCTGTGCCATGGGTGCAGCAGGAGCAATGATATTATGCAGCACCTGAAAATAGTGTTCCTTTAAGAACATACTGAACTCATAAAGTGCATTAGATAGAAAAATGTAACTTTTATCCAGATCTTTATTTTTTTTTTTTTTTTTTTTTGTTTTTTACAAATATCACAGTAATGTCGTATTGTGGATTTCACATTGTGATATTATTGTATTATGTGATTTTGAGAGTTTGTAACACTATTTGTGCTGCTGCAGATAGAGACTGTGCTTTAAAATGCAGATGAAGAATACTTTATTCTTTTTGCTAGTTGTTGATATTTTTCACAAACAAAAACCATTCTTGTTACCATTCTGTGAACGTCTCATTGTTTTGCAGAAACCTCTTTGCTCTCTGTTTTACTTCTGACAAGCCCAAAAACAATTCAAATACACACTGTACAAACTGCAAATAAACCTTAGACTTGTCCTGGCCCTTCAGAGAGAAAACTCAATTTAACTTTATATATATATATATATCAGCCAGTGTCTCAAATAACCCTGGGAGCAGAAATTCTACTTCTAAAAATTAAAATGCTACTATAATAAATAATTTTGTAGTACTGTTTTCCAGCAAAATACAAAGCTAGTTCAAATTCCTATAACCTATGAGTACAGGGTCATGTCAGCCTTATAAATTAACCAGAAGCTTTGTCACAAACCTGCATCCATGTTTTTACAAGATTTAAACACCTGAGTTAAGAAATTGTTGAATAAAGTTGTTATTTTTGTTTTCTTTGCGCACAAAAAGTATTCTCATAGCTTCATAACATTATTGTCGAACTACTGATGTCACATGGACTAGTTTAATGATGTCCTTACTACCTTTCTTGCCTTGAACGTGTCAGTTGAGTTGCTATCTATGCAGGGTCAGAAAGCTTTCATATTTCATCGAAAATATCTTAATTTGCTTTGCAGTTTGGAACGACATGAGGAACGGCTCATAATTCAGTGTGAAGACACATGCCGGATAAAAACCAGACTAAATAATGCTTTCTCTGACCCACTTCAGCCTCTATTATCAAAGTATATAGTTTTAATTGCTGTGTAAATGCCACCACTGAGCAACATTAAACGTTGGAAAGACAGCTAAATGATTCTTCAGAAGCCCTTCTCTGACACCTTTGTAGTGTAAATTTTGCAAAAAACTAAAAAAAGGGGTTGGTGGGGGGGTTGATTCCACCTGTTGATTTTGAGACCACGAACATCTCTCAACATTTTATCTAAGACCTTTGGAATAGAGAATTTATGCAACAAAATATAAAAAGCTAATTGTCATGCAGTGTCATCACAAAAACTGTTTGACTCATGCAGATGGTCAAATATTAGCTCAAGGCAAACACTGAAAGCCTCATGACAATTACAAATGTGTAAGGCATAGTTTTAAACATCCTATTCTCTGCAGCCCCTGTACAACCATGACCTTTCACCTTTCCTTTCAAGCTCCTGCTTCAAATTCACATATACATTACTTTTCATCTCCTCACTCTATAATTCTAAAGCTATCCATGCCAATCTAAAAACTAGAATCAGTCATATTGTTAGGAATCAAAAGATGAAGGGTGAAATCTATTACATTGAATATATTAAAGTAACTCACAGCAGCAGGTTTAACAACACACAATAACACAAGATACAGATAGGAAGTCAATTCTATACACTAATACATAATACGTAGTTCTCCACAGTCAGGCGAAAATGACCAGTTAAAGGGATAGTTCACCCAAATGTGAAAATTCTGTCATTAATTACTCACCTGTAAGGTCTTTGTTCATCTTCAGAACACAAAATAAGATATTTTAGATGAAATCCGAGAGATTTCGGGTCCAGAAACATAGTAAGGAATAATTAGTTAAAATAGTCCATGTGACATCAGTGGTTCAACCATAATTTTACATGTCCACAGAGGATACAAAATGAACAACTTTATTCAAAAATGTGTCTTCTCTATGTCACTCTAGCACCATTATGAAGAGTATGATGATTCACAACTCATGATTATCAAAAATATCTTAATTAGTGTTTCGAAGATGAGTAGTCTTACAGTTTTGGAAAAACACGAGGGTGAGTACTTAATGACAGACTTTTCATTTTTGGGTAACTATACCTTTAAATCTGCAATGATTTCTGTTGATGTGTGCAAAAAAAAAAAAAAAAGAAAAGAAAGAAAGAAAGAAAGAAAGAAAGAAAGAAAGAAAGAAAGAAAGAAAGAAAGAAAACATGGATTGAAAAATATCAAATTAGGCCAATGGGAGATATAGAGGTTAAGCTCTATATTCACATCACATCAGAATATGAATGCAAGCTCTGTATTATAGCTATGACATTAACAAATAAAGTCTTGATTCATTAGAGGAACAAGGCCCCCCTCTGTTTGAAGAATGCCATAACACTCATTCATGTGACAAAATACATACTCTTAAATTTGTCTGGACCACTGTTGATTTATTAAATAAATAAGCTTTTTTTTCCTGGATAGTATTGCTGTTTGCTTTAGTAAAATTTGGGTTTAAACCCCTCGCATAGGACAAACATCTATTTTAGTAATTCACGTCATTCTCATGCTATTTCTGCATCATTTTCATCTGCTGAAATGATACAATGCAAATAATGCTCCTGTGCACTACATTATGCATATTTGGCTTTTTTTCACATTTGTTTTGTTTCTTCCTCTGAATTCATTTTCTCATATGTCCCATTTTAATCATCAAAAAGGAAATATCCAGGAATAGCTTACTTCTCTAAGAAATTAATCCCATGTGCTAGATTCCCACATGATGCTGCATATGATTCCATAGAACTGCCTACTTTCCAAACTGACGTTTATGTGTATGTGGCTGATTCATACTCAGTCTGCTAAACTGTGTTTATTTGCTGAATAATTCCACTTGTAGGGTTGTAACACCTCTGGTGGAATGTGTGGGTGATAGTGAGCCGCACTAGCGTGCAGCAATTCGGCTGCGTACTATCACAAAGACACCATATAGAAGAGACTTTAGTTTAAAGGCTCGATCCAAATATGTCTGCATTTTAGCACCAGGAGAAATGAGGACCTTAAAAACCAGACTGTCTAACATTTTGCATAAAATGCATTTCTAACAAAAACAAATGAATAGTTACATGAGGGTTTTGTAAAAAAAAAATAATAATAAAAAAGACAGCACTATAACTTTTTTATATATAAGCGCACATAGAAATCACATAGAAATATCACTGGAGATAAATGTATGAAAATCAATACACAGCTACATATTATACATTACAACTTGACTGCATGCTCCACTGATGCACTAAATATAAAGTAATAAGTACCTGCAATACTTTTATCTTGTATTTAATAACATACCGCAGAAGCTGAAAATGTGCTACCATAAAAATAAATAATATACAACCAGGTAGTGTCTGTGGAAAATACTTTTTCATGAAACAATAACCTTTTAAACGCCATTTAATGCAATTTTAGGTAATGTTCCTAGTCAAAGTTATTAAAATATCATTACTTTCTACAAGCACATGCAATTGTTACATTTCAATGGTTCGTTAAACTTATTATTGTGAATCATCTATGGATACCCATGAACATCGATCACTCCCAGAGGCTATAACAATGAGGTATGATTGAATAGCCAATACACAGAGCTGGGTAGTAATATAATCTGGATTACGTAATCAGGTTCCAAAACTGAAGTACTTGTAGTGAGATTTGATTATATTTTAAAATACTCATAATCAGACTACAGTTACTTTTTTATGGATTAAATGATTACATATTATTTACACAATAGCAATAAATTATTTATCATTTATAGATTTTCCCAAATTCCCTTTTTTCATTATTTAATGTACATTATGTACATTCAGAAAGTCTTACGGTTTTGTGGACATTCACACATTAGTCAAAAATTGTACAAAAATCATTTCAGGTTTAAGAAGCGTTTTAATATTGCATCTGATGAACACATTGATTTGTGTTTGAATTATCACTCTGTGTTATTTAACCATGTATTTCTATGTCTTTAGAAGGCTTTTGTCTTTCAGACACATTAAAATGCACAAATTCATGAGAGCTCTTTTCTCATCTATAACAATATTTTATTAATAATTAAGTATCACATTTGCATGTTCATGATTCTCTGACGTTGGTTATGGTTACTTGACATAGATAAACAAATAAAATATTTATTTTTTTTTGTGAGTGTTTTATTTTGATTGATTTTATGATGACTTATTTTAATTTAACATTGTAATTAATTATTAACTTTTCATTAAACTCCCTGCAGTTCCTTCACAAACCACAGTTGATGTAATATAATGTTTAATGGACTTCAAGTTGTTAATAACAATGGAATATATTTATTTAATTTTTGTATTTTTATATCAATGTGGTACAAGATTATTCTATTCAAATTAATGTGACAAAAAAGATAGGTCAAAAGTAATCTAAAAGTAGATTACATTACCTAAAATATGTAATGGACCCTTTTCACGACACGTTTCAGCAGTTTTTTTTTAGTGTATGTGCATTTATAACACTACTTGTATTATATTTTTGCATCAGATTACAAAAAAAATAGTTAACGCTAATGCGAGGGTTATCTGTCTATGGGAGAGATGGTAAATTTGACATTGCTCTCTCTTCTGACTGCCGTTTTTTTAGTCTCTCTCAGTTTTTTTTCCTTTTTATGAAAGTCGTGACAACACTATCGTGGAGTTTTTCTTTCGCTGTTTGAGCAAATGGGAATGCAAAAAAAGGTATTCTTCCATTCACTGCTCTGGAAGTTAACCCATGACAACTTCCACTGCCAAGGAACCCTGGAAATGTTAAAAAGGTCCATGTTGGGGACAACAACTAAACTGGGGACAAACAATTTATTAATTTGGAACTATTGATTAATTTCCTCTAACTAAAATTGTTTACAGTTTCTTTTTGAATAATTGATATATTACTTTCTCATTTGATACTGTAAAGTTGCTTTGACACAATTTGTATTGTAAAAAGCACTATATAAATAAAGCTGACATGTAATGGATTATGTTACTAACTACAATTTTCATGTAAATTGGAATCAGTGTTGTCAAATCTGCGGTTTTACCGCGGGTTGAAGCCACTCCAATAATGTAGCCTACTAATATTTACCTCCTGAAATGCAAATTAAAAAAAAAAAAAAACGTGTATTTTACCCCACCCCCGCCCGAACGCGATTTTTACAGGGGTTATCCCCGCGAAAGGCGATTGGGATAGTTTTTGGGCTAGTTTTGAGTAGCCTTTAGCAATTGGTCGGATTTTATTGTGAAAACCTGGCAACCCTGTTTGGAATCAGTAACGGATTACAGTTTCTAAGTAATCTACCCAACTCCGCGAATATCTTACGTTTAATAGGCAAATCCTTTCATATCCACGTGGAGAGACAGAAACTGAATATTTATCAGCAATTTTTCTGCCAAAAAAGTTATAGGCTATGCCTTGGCACAGTTAACTAACCGACAGAAATTTTAAACACAAAATGTGATAACAAAATTATAATAAAAAAAGCAAATACACACACACACACACACACACACAAAAAATGGTTTGTTTTGTCGAGATACCGTCAATACTGAAAAAGAAATCGCTCGATCAGCATACTGTTGCTATGGATACCTCCTCAGAAGAGCGCAACTTATGCCTGTAACTTTTGTTGTCACTAAAACATACTAAAGCGCTTTTAAACATAATACTTACATGTAAAATACTTTTGCCTACCTTTCGGGGGGAGTTACCCCTGTTAATTGGCACCCTTGCACCTGAATGGCTTAAATGGAACGGATAGCTTCCCTAAAACGCTTCTTTGAGGTAGCTTTTCAACATTTTTTCGTTTTTAATTCATGTTTATAATATACACATGACGTAATATACGATACACATAATGACACATGTTTTCTACCTCAAAATGTTATAACGTAGCTGTATTAAACGCTCACAGAAAAATCACCTTCTAAGAGTCGTCACCTTACTACTAAACACTAGTTCAATTACAAACTCCATCATCTTACCGTAGTGGCTCTCGCCGGCAGCTCCATCAGCTTGTGCGCGCTCACTGCGCTGTAATTCCACGGAGCGAGAGTGTCCGCAGTCACCACCGTGCTGTTCGGGACTTGAGTGGGGATTCCCATGCTGACTGAGAGCGAAGCGTTCATCGCAGCGGACACGGCGCGCACAGAGAGATGAGCTCAGAGTTGTTAGGTAAAAAGAGTTTGCTTAAACCTGAGAGCCAGCATTACTATATAAGAAGGTTTTGAATGTCTTCCTCTGCCTCTGTCTGTCTGCAACCTAGAGCTGAGCTGTCAACTGCGCCCAACATGTGTGTGTGATGAGTTTGTCAATGCCAGTAACCATGTGCCTGTTCCAGAATGCATGAGGAGGGATGCTCAGTTAAGCAAACTCAAACATCCCACATGCAGCCCAACAGCCCTGTGTTAAACCCTTCATAATCACACTAAATATAAGCCTTGTGTGCCTGTTTGCCCTATATGTGTATATGTGCCAGCAGGACGTTCATATCAATTGCCTGTATGTAAAGAAACTGCACATGCTCAGACCTAAGTCCTTCCCTGATCTCTCTCTCTCTCTCTCTTTCTCAAACCACCCATCCTGTTCAGATTCAGAAGCGGCTTTAATTAACAGCCAGTCAGCAGCACAGACACACTAATAAAATGCTGATTAAGTGTGTGAACCCCAAAGCTGACAATTAAAATATTATGAGCAACCACTGCTTATAGCATTTACACAAACATACATAATTACCAAGTATTTTTTTCTGCTGTACAAATTAAACTTGTAATACAATTTGAAATATAATATAATATAATAAATTGTGTGTGTGTGTGTGTGTGTGAGTGTATATATGTGTGTATATATATATATATATATATATATAATCAAGGGCATAGGTTTGTTTTTGACATTGGTGGGGACATAAACCCAAGTGAACATCACAAATTAAAACTATTTTTATGTTAACTGTTTTTTTGGGGCTGCTGTCTTAAATTGGGTGAAATACCTGAGAGTTAAACGCGGCGCTGCTTCTCGTCTGGTGCATGACTACATTCTGCCCATGTATTAAATGCCATCCTTGAAAGCGTGCAGTTTTCTAACGTAGCCTATTTAACTTCTTAGGTAATCTCATTGGTTTCAGATGCGTCCGAAATTTCAAAAACATAAAGGCCTACATATATTTATTTTTTTATTGCTAAAATTATTGCTAGGGACAGTTTGGCAGTAGCTGGATATTGGTATATACATATTGGATATATGTATATGTGTATGTGTGTGTGTGTGTGTGTGTGTGTGTGTGTGTGTGTGTGCGCGTGACCCTGGGCCACAAAACCTTCTTAAAAGTCTTAAGCTGCTGGGGTATTTTTGTGGCAATAGCCAAAAATACATTGTATGGGTCAAAATTATTGATTTTTCTTTTATGCCAAAAATCATTAGGATATAAAGATAATGTTTCATGAAGATATTTTGTACATTTCCTACCGTATATATATCAAAAATTATTTTTTAATTGTTTGCATTGCTAAGAACTTAGTGTGGACAACTTTAAAGGATTTTCTCAATATTTTTATTTTTTTGCACCCCCAGATTCCAGATTTTCAAATAGTTGTATCTCGGCCAAATATTGTCCTATCATAACAAACTATATATATGTTTGAAAAATTGACACTTATGACTGGTTTTGTCGTCCAGGGTCACACACACACACACACACACACACACACACTATATTATATTATATCATATTATATTATATTATATTATATTATATTATATATTGTGTAAGTACATGACCATTTTGGCCGATTTGTTGGATTTTAATGAGAGAATTTTCAACACTGGAGGTATTTTGAGATACATACATTATTATGGGTCATGAATTAATAATAAAAAAAACACAGAAAGCTTTGTTATTCAAGGAGAAAAAAAAAAATTATTATATTATATTTTATTATATATTGTTTAATTACATGACCATCTTTATCGATTTGTTAGTCATTTGAGTATTTTGAATGCTGGAGGTATTTTAAGGGGAAGCACAATAATATGGGTCATGAATTACTAACAAAGAGCAGCTTTGTTATTCAAGGAGAAAAAAATAAAGAGTTATGGAGTTATTTAGTGTAAAATCTACTGTTATACAAGCTTTTTGTGCGTAAGGTGCTTGTCACTGCTTCCTCAAGACTTATCCTCTTACCCTGCTCCTGCTATTTTACTGGCTTTCCAGTGTCATAAGACCCATTGCCCAATACATGGACAAATCCAAGCAAAGCTGGAATGCAAAATTATTCTGGAGTGCCATGGTGAAGTTATACATCCTCATTTCACTGGAAGGAATGTTAGTGTGTTTTTATTTTCATTAGGAGAGAATAGGTGGAAGAAAAAGAAGCAATTAAGGTAAAGAATTCAGGTGATGTAACTGTCACTTCCGACCTCTGACCTCTTGAGGGCAATCAATCTAGAATCATTCATTCAATCTGTAAAACCTGGCCTTGACTCTAGTGCTATGGCTAATCACTTTCATTTCTTTCGCTGTTATCTATGGTTTTCATCAAAAGGAATATTTTGTAAGATATAACTGGTTTGAGAAACTAGGGCACCAAAGAGCAAAGATGAAGACCGCCAAGTCATAAGATTGTCAACAATCACATGTAGACTCGCTGAATATGAGAAACAAGGTTTTTGTCTTTGTTTTTTGTTTTTTCTGGACTTTCCAGCATTGATGTGGGGGTTAGTTAAAGGGATAGTTCACCCAGAAATTAAAATTCAGTGATCAATTACTCACGCTATAACTCGTTTCCAAATCTATAACGTTATTTCTTGTCTAAAACACAGAAAAATAGAGTTTTAATAGTGTACTGATTATGCTTTTCTGTGCAATTCTAATGAATAAGGATTTTTAATATTCAAAAATGTAGTACATAACTGTAGTCCATATAACTTATGCAGTAATAATTTGAGTCATTTAAAGTCATAATAGACTGATTGATTGATATTCTTCCTGACCAGTGAACTGAGACCACTTATTGAGTCAGTGAGTCATTAAATTAATCATTCAAACTGTTTTGTGAACCGATTCATTTAAATAATAATTCATGAATTAAATGACCATTACTGTTTCTCTCATGGATACATCATATAGTTAGAGCTCTCGTCTTAAAGACTAATAATAAGAATAATGTCTTAAATCTCAGTCTGTTCTTTACACAATGGAACAATACAGATTTTGACCATTTTTAATGATACTTTTATGGTGCTTTGTGGTATTTTTAAATCTTAAAAGCTCCAGTGCCCTTTCATTGTAATTGCCAGGTAAAAAACAACTACATCAAAGAGAAAAGTCTACATAATTTAACTTTTTGTGTTCTATGGAAGTCATACAGGTTTGGAATGGCATGAAGGTGAGCTAATAATGACTATCCATTTATTAAGAAAAGCTATGCTCGGTCTGATACAGATCACAAAAACTGACCTTCCAGTCTGCACTCACTGCAATATCAATTGTTTTCTATTGACAAGCATTTGTCTTGATTCTGAAAGAGCTTTTCCATCCGTAAACTGCACTTCTTAATTACCCTAGTATTGAATGTGTGTCATAATGGAGCCTTCAACCATTCAAGGGTCTGTTTTTTTGTATTCCAGTGCTTGAATTTTAGAGGTCAGGTAACACACAGATACCCATCTATAGAAACAGCCTTACAGCTCCAAAATCCTCTATTGCTTTTGACATTTTGTGTATAAAAAAAAATCATAGGAGATTCCCACAGGAAAATGTCACCAAGTCATAAATAACTGTTATGCTTTAAGGCAGCAAAGACTATGTCAGCTACATGAAGTTTATAAGACTCGGATCAATGCGGAGGTCAACTGAGTTATGTTTTGAAATTGTGAAACATCTTTTAACAGAAATGGTGACAAATAAAAGTAATATCTAAAGTAAATATAGCTACAAGTAGCATTTATGGAGCCAACACTCACTAGCGCAATACAAACAATTCAGTGACAACATCAAAGACTAGCCTACAATGTAAAAAAAAATATATATATACTACTGTAGTTTTTCTACTTCACATTTAAATGTGGTTTCTTTGTAATTAGTTGTGAAACAGACACTGTTCTTAAAGAGACATAAAGTTGAAGCATAATACTTTTGGCAGCACTAAGTGAAAATAGCAGTATTTTTAAGGATATGCTGTTTACACTAAGTGCAAATAGCGATAGATTCTATTTACACTGTGAAAATAGCAGTATTTTCTTTGCAATAATAGCAGGCCCGGCGCCAGGGCATGTCAGGCGATGTCACTGAATTCTGATGCACTGCCATAACAATTATAAGTTCATTTGCCCTTGCTATCTTTTTGAATAGGCTACTATTATTTATTTCTTTTTTTATTTGATATAAAATTCGATTCGATTTAATAAACTCAGCGCTCGTCATTCGCTTGTACAACGACTGCCTAAAACAATGAAAAAGTCAATATTACTGGGTACTGCACTTTTATATTTAGTAAAATTCCTAAAAATGAGATACTAGTACGCTGCCGCCAATGATATTCCAAATCATAGCGTCTCCGCTGGAATAACACTGTGCCACAGAAGCGTTTTCAAGCGCCACCAGCTGGTCGTTTTAAGAAGAGCTGGCTAAATACTCTGGTGGACACACGTTATTGAATATTTATTGTTAGGCATATGGCCTATTAGTCTTTATTACATTTATGCCACATACTGGAGCCAAACCTAACAAAATAGACCAGAATATTTCACTGCGTTCCTGGACACGCAATGTAATTCATAGGCGGGGATTATGCTTATTGTGAATGAGCGTGCACTAGCGCCCTATTTATTAATGATTGAAATTCATTAACATACACGTTGAACTATTAAATCGAACGTTTACGAAGCATTTGTGAATCCGGAGGAGCGTTTTTCCGAAGGTCTGTTTTACGCACAAATTACACAGAATTTACTTATATAATTACGCAAGTTTCATGAATGAGGCCCATTGAGTGTAAATTATAATTTTTTATAAAATTATTAAATGGATACCACTAAGAATTAATAAAGCTTTCCTATGCCTAACCCTAACCGATAAACACCCGTGAAGCACGCTATGGACCCTTTTCACAGGACTGCGATGACGCATTTCTAAGGTCTTCAGCATCATAAATCCTCGAAAGTTTTTTATATTTTGATTTTTTTAAAAATATATGAACATGTATGACATTATACTTTGTATTATATCACCTATGCTTCAAATTACAAGAAAACTAATTAACGCTAATGCAAAGTTTCTAATGCAAATAAAGACGTAAATCTGACATTGTTCTCTCTTCTGATTGCTGCTATCAGTCTCTCTCAATTTTTTTCTTCTTTTTGAAAGTTGTAAAAACACTAACGTGGAGTTTTTCTTTGCTATTTGAGCAAATCGGAATGCAAAAAATATATTTGTGGTACTCTCCCATTCACTGCACTTCAAGTTATGATGACTTCCGGTCCATTTTCCATTTTACAATTATTTTGTTCATTTTTACTGAAAATAAATGCCTTTCCAACGAAAAGGCAGATTCAAACACAGGTCAATTGTGTCAAAAAATGATTGCTACTCACTATCTTTGCCAATGGAGCTGCTGTTTAACAGACATCTTTCGCAATGTTGTCTAACCCTACCACATGTTGGTAGGCAGAGTTAGTGTAAATAGACTCTGCCCAACAAGGCCAGACTATTTGCACTTAGTGTAAGTAGACACTCTGAATACTTTATGGTCTCAAAATTGAGAAGTTACAATGACTTTAGGCCACAAAATTGAAAAGTTATAAGTTGACTCATCAGATTCTTACTTTCAGAATGGTAGGTGGTTCTGTCACCAAACTTCAGAGGCATTCTTGGAACCTGGCAGCAATTATACCATGTTTTGCTATAAATTGGAAATACATATATAACTGTCTGTAGGTGATTTATTTGCCAAATGCTGGGATTTTCTGGATGTCATGGATGGATTTGTCTGAGCAGATCCACAACAGCTTTGGCACCTACGCTCTTTTACTATGAATTGTCATTATTGTTCTGTGTTCTCATTGGTTTGTTGGCATGTGGGTGAATTAATGCGTAAGAAAAGCTTGCCCAAGCAGAAATTGAAGCTATTGCTGCTAGAACTCCATTACCAAAAAACACATTGTATATGACGGCAATTTGATTTTTCGCCCTACTCTGTCCTTTTTGAACTGGAGTACATAGACAAAGAACTAACCACATGTGACATGATTACGTAATGCATGAAGTTGCGCATGTGCATCGCAGAGCTACTGGAAGATGATCATTTGTGGTTAAAAAGTATACATTTTTATTTCTTTTTTTATTTTATTTTATTTTATTTTTTTAGAAATGCATACCTCTATATACATTTCTGCAAACCTAAAATAGGATCTGGCTGTAGACATGCACTTGCACTCTCAGACTTGCAGTCTCAGACACCCGCACTTCCGCAACTGACGTCACTTGCAGTATATTTATTTTTTATTTTATTTCATTTATTTATTATTATTTAAATTGAATCTCACAACAGTAGCCAGGTATAGTAATTCAATTACGATGTCAGTTGCATTCGCCACTTGCACTCTCCCTCACTTGCAGGAATTGTGCGTGTTGCCAATGCAGAGAAGACACTGTGGTGGTTAAACGAATAAAACTAATTTAGTACCATAACGTACAGGGTCCTGCAAGTCATCTGTAGGAGAAAATATAAGACCCGCAATTCTGTGGCTACAGAACAGCAGAATATGAACACAATGCACAAGTCTCTCGTTAAGCGTTTTCCACCTGTAGAAAACTAAACTCTTAATATGGGTTCATTTATTCTATGGGGAAAATGCAAAACTTTGCGTTTATTCTGTGCTCACCTGCTTGTCTGTACATATTAGTTATGTTTTAATAATGAAGAGGAGCAAACTGAATTTGATCTTTTAATTGCACTTAATGTATCTTAATACATAAAGCCATATTAAGTGTTTATGGGTTTCTAAGGGAGAAAAGCGCTGAATGAGAGACTTTGAGCAGTGCGTTCATAATCTGCTATTCTGTGGGCACGAATTTGCGGGTCTTGTCTTTTCTCCTACAGATAACTTGCACGACCCTGTACATTATGGTACTAAATCATTTTTAATCATTTAAACACCACAGCGTCTTTCTCCATTGGCAACACACGCGATCCCTGCAAGTGAAGAAGAGTGCAAGTGGCCAATGCAACTGAGTTGCAACTTTAGTTAATCTTTTTTTTTTTTTGTCTTTACTAGACCTGGCTAATGTTGTAAAATGTTGAGAGATTCCATTTAAAAAAAAATAATAAATAAATAAATGAAATAAAATTAAAAATTTAAAAGACTGCAAGTGACGTCACTTGCGGAAGTGCATGTGTCTGAAAGTGCAAGTCTGAAAATGCAAGTCTGAGAGTGCAATTCATGTATACAGCCAGACCCTGAAAATGTACCTATATGTACGAATCACTACCGTTTCCAGCTGAAATGAACACTAGAGGCAGTAACACTTTTATTCCTTTTCACACAAAGTATGATTTACACAGTTTTGATTAATAAAGCCTATAATTTCCACACAATTACTACTGTAGAATATTATATTATGGCTTAAAAACTATTTTTTGGCCTGTGCTAACGTAATGAAAACGTGCCAAGGTCACGTATTGAATGTGTGTTTTAGTGCCACTCTCTGGACATGCCAATTTGAAACTGTGGTGAAATGTATAGCAGGGGCGTAGAATTAGGGGGGGGTGGACGGGACGTGTCCCTCCCAATATCCAGCTACTGCCAAACTGTCCCTAGCAAAATTTTTGCTCAAAGATAAATATATGTAGGCCTATATGTTTTTGTAATTTCGGACACCATCTGAAACCAATGAGATTACCTAAGAAGTTAAATAGGCTACGTTAGAAAACTGCGCGTTTTCAAGGACGCGCATTTAATACATGGGCAGAATGTAGTCATGCACCAGACAAGAAGCAGCGCCACGTTTAACTCACAGGTATTTCACCCAATTTAAGACAGCAGCCCATTATTAGCTCCCTATATAAAGCATTCTGACAGAAAATGGTTGAATGGTCCCCACCAATGTCAAAAACAAACCTACGCCCTTGATGTATAGTAAGGTATGTAATTACGGTGCTGCCGAAATGTATGTAAAGTCAAGTATTTCCAATGAGCCTGGGTTGGCCTTTAAAAATTGCAATTTGGATCCTTTAACCTGCTGATCCCCATTAAAGTCCAAAATTCTGGAATGTTTTTCTTGAAAACCCTAATTTCTTTTAGACTGAAGAAAGACATGAACATCTTGGATGACATGGGGGTGAGTAAATTATCAGGGCATTTTTATTCTGGAAATGATCTTATCCTTTAAGCAAACGAATCAAAGTGAAAACTTGTGAACTTGCTTAATTTCAGTGACAAAATGAACATGAAGCAGTTGCTCTAACAATATTATTGCATATTATATTTTTACATTTTAATAAACATTTTAATGACTTAATTAGTGGTATATATGGGTGCAGAAAAACTATGGATCCTTTTTAGTTGGCGTACATATTTTTATGTCAGTTTTTGCTTTTTTACGTAGGATGAAATCCGTGGAATTTAGGATCAAACCCGATTGTATGTGGGATTTGTAAATTAGGCTTCTGAGCCTTAAAAAAAGTAATAAAAAACAGTAAGAATTTGTGATACAAAAAGTAGAAAATATGAGAATAGTGTGAATAATAATGAGACTAAAGTAGGTGCTATTCATTAGGATTTTTACTGTTAGCAGCCTCTCTCTCTTTCACTGTCAGTCTCTTTCTTTTGACTAAATTCAAAGATTAATGACAGTGAGCATGCCTGCCTTCCACTTCAGCTGCACAATCACACTCTTGCTGGGTTTGTCTCCATCCCTGTATGAGTTTTTCGTAATGCAGAGAGTCACTGGAGTGTCTGAAGCACAGGCGGAAGCCACTGCACCAGATGTTCACCCTGATAACTGTTTTTCCCTCCTATATTTACAGCTTCACTTCTTGTATCTCATGCACTGTGTGTTGCAATCTCTGTGCAATGTGTTTTTAAAAGGGACCGCACGGCCATTGTCAGGCCATATGTGAAGCCCTGTGACGTTAATTTGATCATAAAAGATTAATGGGGCTGCCCAGAATGGCGTCTCTGTACCCGCTGTGTTGGATGGTGCTAATGATCCTGATTCGATACACGTCTCTCAGGTCTGTGCAAAGAAGTGCTACATGAAATCTTATTTTGTGGTGCTTGTTTAACAAAATTTTCTGAATGTATGCCACAGTGACAGTTGTAATAGACAAAAAAAAAAAAAAAAAAAACTGACAAGATGGGTTTATCTACCATTTTCATCTCCCCAGCCAGAATATTGATTCTACAGCTTGCTTCCAGGTATCTAAATGCCCTAGGAGCATGTAACAGCAATCTCTGCTAAACACAATTGAGGTCACCCACTGCAGGAACTTTTTACACTTTTGAGTGATACATGAAAGCAATAAAGCAGTTTCACAGGCAGAATGAACTGTTTTTGTGCTACAGGTCTACAGACTTTATAAAAGAGAGAATAATAGCACTGGAAAATACACAAAAGTACATAGACAACAATTTGCAATTAACAGGTCTGACAAAGCCAAAAAGTATGGTTTCTACAAAAATATTAAGCAGAACAAATGTAAAACAAATGTTAAAAAAGATTTAAAAAGATTATTACAACAAGATGAACATAGATGAAAATTTACAGACTATGTTGGTAGTGATTACAAAAAAAGATGGATTAAACTGCAGGATTTGAAGTCGGAATTTCAAAGAGATTCTTCCTGAGACAGAAGAAGATATTGGTCGTATTACTCTCCTCCCAGATGCCAACAGGCCACTGAGGTCATTTTACCACTTCAAATCAGCAGATAGCCCTGTCCAATTGCAACTACTTGCAGACATATTAATTTCTGGCATAAAGCAGGAGGGGGAAAGGCTTGGCAATCCCTCAGTGCTTCCCTTCAGTTGTTAAGTGCTTATCCTGCAGGCTTTAAGACAGATTTATTTTCTGATTATGTACAACTATATGGAGGCCATTGTTGCCACCTGCCATTCTTAAAAGTTGTTACTGTTGTTGACTACTGTAATCACTTTAAATGTGAAGGAACTGAAAAATAAATGAAATTGACATACAAATAAAAACATTTTTTACTTAAAAAAATAAAAAATGGGGACAAAACAAATGAAATAGTTTAAAAATATATATATTTTAAATATTAAAATATTTTTACAAATAAAATATATGTATGTAATATAATTTTAAACGATATCAATTTATACAACAGCTCTTTTTGGTCCTCAAATCTGTTTGACAGAGGAGTGCAATATTCTACACTCTTAAAATAAAGGCAATTCACAATGCCACAGAAGAACCTTTTTTGTCTCCATAAAGAACCTTAAACATCTAGAGAACCTTTCTGTTTCACAAAAGGGTTTTTTTTGTGGCAAAAGAAGGTTCTTCAGATTATAAAAAGATAACAAAAGGTAAAGGTAAAAAGCACCTTTATTTTTAAGAGTGTAGTGATAACAGAACTTCAACCGTTTTACCATTTGAATCACTCCGCTTGTGGTATTTCTCAAAACGAGTGTCACGGATTGTAGTTAAGAGTTTTTTAGCTGAGAATGTATTTGCTTAGACTTCAAATATGCAGTTTGTTGTTAATACAGATAACATCTATTTGAAAATTTACTTTGGCGTATTCGGATAAGTGAGCTCCAGGGTGTCATCAGCCATTCAGCGCTCATGAACCCACCGAGAGTTGTCTCGCCTCAGCCAGAACTTCTGAAATTTGCCGCTGGCTCTGATGCCCCTACAGTGGTTAAACATGAGATATAATTTGTTTTGCAAATAGAGCAAATAGTTTTGACTGAGGGCAAAACTTCATCACGTTCTATTTTATGTAACTTTAATGCTGTATATCAGAGCGCTGCCTTTGTACTTTTTACTAAATTGCCTAGTAACTGTTGTTGTTCAGTAAATATTATTATTCACTAAATAATATTTTATATAAATAATAGTAGTATTTAATAATAGTATTTAGTATTAGGAAATGGTGTGTGTGTTTGTGATGGTGATTTCAGTTACATTATTCTGCCATTAGATGCTGACAAGAGTTTTTATGAGTGAGTCAGCAGTAAAGACTTTTATATTGAAAGAGACTGAAACGGGTTAAACAAGGAAGCTATTTTTACTTTGTACTTTGTAAATGCACTGAGCAGCACTGGCACTGGAAATCACCCTTAACAGATGAAAGGATACTACGACAAAGATATGGCTTTCCTCAGCGGACATTCAAACTAATGTTTTATTGTGAATATGAAGAATGAATGCTGTATCAGATCACGATCACTCAGTCCATCTCTCTCTCTCATAATACATAAGACAGTAAGCTTTCAATGAAGCAACTTAGCGTTCCTTTGTTAGATTTGAATCAGTGGCGGAAGGAAACCATTTCCAAAAAAGAGAGTTTTTAGAGTTTTTAAAGACACTCCATTGTTGTTTCTTATGTATTTACACACTTGTGCCATGTAAGTGTTTTATAAATGCAATATCACACTCTTAGCCATGCAATATAGCTGTATATCGGCATGCTGTGATTTCACACACTGCTACTTGTGTGATATTTTTAATGTATATTATATTTAAAAAAAAAAAGTCAAGGGTTGCATTTGTTGATCAATGACTTTCAATTTAAGCTTTTCTGATACTTTGGGTGTTGTCTAACATACTTTGCTGTAGTTAAACCCAACTTTAATTCTATCTTCCATCCTCTGTAGTAGAGGAAAGTTTTGTTGTCCAATTTAAGTGAATGACTCCATCATATAGAACCATTTCATCACTTTGACGGGTGACGCAGATACGTCTGTTATTTTCATCATGTAAATCAGTGTCTATGCACATAACCAGTTTTCTCTGACTGAGTCATCACTGCACTGCATTCGTCTTTTCTTGCGTCATCCACTCATATTTGAGAATAAAGCCAGGAATTGGGCAAGTGGTCAAAGAATCACTCCTCAGAATTATGTTTTCTGTTGACTTCATTCTGTGCCTCAGGAAAAGGCTGGATTTCTTAAAGACATACAAGGCAAATGTGGACTTAAGTCATGTCAGAGAGCATCAGCTCGGAGGTCTGCTGTGATTAGAAGCCTGCTCTGAATCGCCTGGATTTACACTGATGGAAGGATTACCATGAAAACAGGGAGATGGGATTTTTCAAAGTACATAAATCCCACAATAATCCCATCCCACAGCATTCCCTCCCACGACCAAACACACAAGTACACACACAGGTACAGACCCGCATCTTTTTCATAAATAGGGGTCACATGAGCAAACAGCACTGGGTGAGATAATGTGTGCAGACATGGGGTACAGAGGAAAGGTGAAGAAACTAAAAAATTGCAAGAGAAAGAGTGAGACAAACCTAGAGAATCAGTCACAAGTTTCAGAGCCGGCACCAGGTGAGACAGCAAAGGGAAAGCAGTAACAAACTGTGAGGAAAGTCACTTGAATGGAAATCTATCCTGAGATATCTATTTAAAAGTAGACTAGTTGTCTGCAGCATGGAAAGGAAGATATATATATATATACACATTAGTAAAAACAGTGAGAGAAATATGATTTCTAAAATCACAAATAAAGCTACAAAACAAGGTCATGCATGTATGCCTGGGCAAGCTTAAATATATATATATATATATATATATATATATAATATTATATATACACAGTCATAGCCAAAAATTTTGGCACCCTTGCAATTCTGTCAGAAAATGCAACACTTCTCTCAGAAAATTGTTCCAATTGCAAATGTTTTGGTATTCATGTGCGTATTGTTTTTGTTTGCACTGGAACAACACATAAAAACAGAGAAGAAAAGTCAAACTTGATCAAATGTCACACAGAACTCAAAAAATGTACTGGACACATTTTCTGGAACCTTGTCTAAATTGTAAGAAATGATTGTTTTTCAAGCATGTGATGCTCCTATAATTTGTATTTAGACACACCTGTGGCAAGTAACAGGTGTGGACAATATAGTAATCACACTTGGAACCAGTTAAAATGGAAAAAATTTGACTCAGCCTTTGTGTTGTGTCACGCAATTTGAGATTTGAGAGAAAAATTTGTGGAAAAACATGGACAATCTCAAGGCTATAAATCCATCTCCAGAGATCTTAATGTTCCTGTATCCACTGTGCGCAATATCATCAAGAGGTTTACAGCCCATTGCACTTTAGCTAACCTCCCTGGACGTGGACAGAAGAGCAAAATGAATGAAAAATTACAGCGAAGGATTGTTTGAATGGTGGATAAAGAACCCAGATTCACTTCCAAACAAATTCAAGCTGATCTGCAGACACAGGGTACAACAGTGTCAGCTCGCATTATCCATCGCCATCTGAATGAAAAGGGACGCTATGGTAGGACACCACTGCTGACACAAAGGCATAACAAAGCAAGACTAGAGTTTGCCAAAACTTATGAGACAAAACCACAATCCTTCTGGGTGAAAGTACTGTGGACAGATGAGACAAAAGTAGAGCTTTTTGCTAAAGGACACCAAGGCACTGTTTACAGAAAAAGAAATGAGCCTTCAAAGAAAAGAACACAGTCCGCACAGTCAAACTTGGTGGAGGTTCAAAGATGTTTGGGGGTTGCTTTGCTCCTTCTGGCACTGGATGCATTGACTGTGTGAACGATATCAATCTGATGATTACCAAAGAATTTTGGGGCGCAACATAGTGGCTAGTGTCAGAAAGCTGCATCTCCACCAGAGGTCATGGGTCTTCCAGCAGGACAATGACCCGAAACACTTCAAAAAGCACTCAGAAATGGTTACAAACAAAGAGCTGGAGAGTTCTGAAATTGTATCAGACTTCTTTTTTTTTGTGTTCTTCCCATGCAAATAAATAAATAAATAAATAAACGTGAGTACCAAAACATTTGCAACTGCAACAATTTTCTGAGAGAAGATTGCATTTTCTGACAAAATTGCAAGGGTGCCGATATTTTTGGCCATGACTGTATATATATTTAATTGTATATTTAATTCATTATTTCAACCAATTACTGCAAATTAGAGTCAAGCATGTAAATGTACAATTTAGCAAAGATGTAATGAATAATCGTAAAATATAATTAACAATGATCAAGGCATGCTTTCCACACTGATGATAAAAAATGATAATTTATCATTTTCATTTATAGTTACCATTTTAACAATAATAAACCTAACAACCCAGTAACAACTAGGGCTGGGTTTTGACACAAACGTCACAATTAGATTTTCTTCTTATTCAAAACCTTATGATTCGATTTGATTTGATTCAAAATCGATTATTTTGAATATATATCTGGTACATGCCAAAAAAAAAATCTCTCAACTAATTCTGTAAAATATACCTGAGAGTCAGTTGGTGGTTAAAATGAACTGATCTGTAGCCTATACAAACACTTATATTACTCTCAATCAAGTTTTTGTAATAACAAAGTTACAATTACATAATTCAATTTCTGAATGACATTGTTTACAAGCTGTTATATTGAAATCTTTGCGCAGTTGTAACACTGATTGAGACAGGATACAAATTTCATTAAGTTTTACTCTTTCTTTTAGCATAGCTCAAATGTTTATATATTTATTTTAAAGCAGAGGAGGTGATCAGTTCATGTGCGCCTCGTGCTGCCACTTCTCCTAAACTGAGGTGCTACAGCTATCTGTCACTCCACATTAAACAGCACTAAAACGTAATCTTTAGTTTAAATACTGTAATAAAATGGACAGAAAGTAACTAAGTAAAGAAAGCACAATACGTTTTGCAATTTAATGAATGGGAGGCACGCTACGATGTCAATTCTTGGGATTTAAGAAGCTATATAGTTTTGCAAAAATCAACATCATTCAAATCGAGAAACTGATTTTTTTAAACCCATTTTAATTCCTGTCATTCTTGCTTGCATTCTACTTGCAGCAATTGTACAAATCATTTTCTTTCTAAATCAGCTGCTGCAGCTATATTCTTGAAATTATAACTTCCAGACAGTAAGTTCTCATCAGGGAAGCAGCAGTGCTTTATGGGAAACTTGACTCATCTAAGAGAACATCCAGGATAACAGAGCCGCTTGTTATGAATCATTACTGCAAACACTACCACAGAGTTGATGTGGGTTGCGGTCCGCACCACACTGCTGATTAATACCTCTCAGACTGCCACTTTCCATGTGACAAATCAATACATGGGAAACTCTATTGATTAGAAAGTTACATTCCAGTGTATTCATGCCCTGAGAGAACCAGACAAGATAAGCTTCTCATTGAACTACGAAATAGGTGAGAGGTCTTGGAAAATAGACTTCATTTTCTGTTGTGTTCTGAAATAGCTATTGAAATCACTCATCCGACAATCGGCCGTGGCTGATGAGACTCCCTCACACTCCAGTGTGGGCATATGCAGGCAAAGATGTAACCATAGTGATATGCATCTTTGCTCAAGACCACAAACAAGACATGACATCTGACCACAGTTCATCATGAAAAAAAGTGACAAAAGCAAATCCTAGGGAAAATGTTGTGAAGTATCATAGATCATTTAAAATGAAAGAATATATTTGTTTTGTTTCTTTAAAAGTAGGTCTTAGGGCACTGTCACATTACCAAAAATTGAAATTTAAGAAGGTCAGTTTTCAAACTGTAATGTAATGATGATTAAAATAATTCTTAAAGTGTGGTCACTTGAACAAAATTTTGCAGAAAGGTCTGTTGTCTCTGGTAAATAGTGTACTTTTAGTGTCAAACATTTTTTAACAGTTACATTTTTAATGTTTTTTTTTAAAGAAGATTCTTATACTCACCAAGCCTGTATTTATTTGATCCAAAGTACAGCAAACACAGCGACATTTTGAAATATTTTTACTATTTAAAATAAGTGCTTTCTATTTGAATATATTTTAAAATGTAATTTATTCCTGATTTCAAAGCTGAAATTGTAGCATCATTACTCCAGTCACATGATCCTTCTGAAATCATTCTAATATTCTGATTTGCTGCTTCAAAAACATTTATTATTATTATTATTATTGTTGTTGTTATTGTTATTATTATTATTATTATTATGTTGAAAAGCTGAGTGAAATAGTTTTTCAGGTTTCTTTAAAGAATTAAAAATTCAGAAGAACAGCATTTATCTTATATTTATATATTTATTGTAACATTATAAATGTCTTTAACACCGCTTTTGATTAATTTAAAGCATCCTTGCTAAATAAAAATATTAATTTCTATCATTTTTTCCCAAAAGCAAAAAAATTATACTAACTCCAAGCTTTTAATTACTATAGTGTATAATGTTACAAAAGCTTTTTATTTCAGATAATGCTGATCTTTGGATCTTTCTATTCATCAAAGCATCTTGAAAAAAGGTACTCAACTGTTTTAAATATTGGTAATAATGATAATAATAATGATAACAATAATAATAATAAATGTTCCTTAAGCAGGATGTTTTTAATATAATATTAATATTAGAATGATTTCTGAAAGATCATGTGACACTGAAGACTGGAGTAATGATGCTGAAAGTTTAGCTTTGATCACAGGAATAAATGTAAAATATATTAAAATATAAAGCAGTTATTTTAAATAGTAAAAATATTTCACAATATTAATTGTTTTTTCTGTTTTTTTGGATCAAATAAATGCAGGCTTGGTGAACAGAAGAGAATTCTTTAAAAAACATTAAAAATCTTAAAAATCTTTGACTGGTAGTGTATCTCAAACAAAAGTAACTTTAAAACCAAACAGCAAATTTGAATAATTCAGATTCTATAAGTTTATATATAACAATTCTGACTTTTCTCACATTTTTATGTTTATATATCACAATTCCCCTCACAATTCTGAGAAAAAAAAAGTCTGAATTATGAAATATAAACCCAGAATTGCCAGATTTAAACTCAGAATTGTGGGATGTAAACTTGGAAGTGTGAGAAAAAGTCATTATATGTCACAATTCTGACTTTTTTTTCTCAGAAATGTGAGAAGTCCAGTTTGTGATATACAAAGTCATAATTATATTATCTATTATATATATTCCAGGGTGGAAAAGGGATATAGGAAAAAGGAAGGAAGTTGTGTGGATTTTGCCTAGGAAATATGGACAGAAGCATAAAATAAGTTAAAAACTAATGGTGACTTGTCCTTTAAAAATGTTCATAATAAAGAAAATATGAAACAACAGGGAATATATTGTTAGTCAAACATTTCTATGTACAACTGAATGAGTCAATCTGCACATCCTTGGAGAGCCTGAGAATTCTTAGAAATCTAAAACCATTTTCAGGAAAAAGTATGAACAAAAGATTGCTATTAACAAATTCCTGAACAGTCTAACAACAAAACCTTGAGTCCTAATTCATGCTTCTTATCACGTTATTCTATTTCATATTAGCGGAAAGTTGCCTTGACAAAAGTGGAAGCTAACACTGCAAAACAGCATATCAGTTCTACTCATCTTCACAACTGTATGTCTAACTGACACAAATGAATACACTGTTGGATAAATGCATGAATGCAAGTAACTTCATTGAAGAATTTCATTGTGAGAGGACACAATGGTCTGAACTGAATGAAGTCAGGTGACAAGGATTTAACAAGAGTGCTGAGAGACCCCATTAACAGTGCATCTCACAGGTGATTCAGGCCATTCACCATGCCTAAATTTGTGATCATACACTCTGATGGCATCAAAAGAATAGACCGCATGACCTTTAAACACAAGAGCCAGATCGTATCCATCATCAGATTTAGCCTCAAAATAAACAGCTTTAAGGATTTATAGTTCTTTAGCATACACAATAAATCCTTGTACAACCTTACTGCAGCTAAACGGTGCAAAACATTTTGAACCTGCTTAAACAGTTAGATGAAGCTACAGACAGAGAAAAAGGTTTGGAATGGCTTGCAAAGACAGATTTAAAAAATCATCCCTGTAGTTATGGATGTCTTTGTAATTACAGTTCTAGGTAAATCACTCTAGGGCAGTCATGACTTTATTATCCACATTTATTGGGTACAAATACTGTTGTATAAAATTGTATTTCTTTTTACTTCGATTTTAGTTTTTAAGTTAACTTTTTATAAAGATCACACACAGGTTCTGTGGGCCTTACCACATACCATTATTGTCATATGTAGGTTGTTTCATGATCAACTGAACAATTGATTTTACAAAAGAGGCCTTCAGAAACAGAATGAAAGTGTAAAGGTAGAGAGCAACCCATCTTTCCTGGTTCAGGCACCAGTGAACTGACAAGAAGGTGTTTTCTAGACAGAAGACACTCAGTGATGATTGAGGTGTGTGGAGTGCCATCAACAGAAAGTACAAGGACATCTCATCTAACTCAGGATGCTCAGGATGGCATCTTAAATGACCTGAAATGAACTGTCAGAAGGCTGATGGGCTCTATATGATTCTCAGACCCCAGGAATCATGAGGTTACCAGGCAGGATATTGACAGTTCACTAGCAGACGCTGTCAATAGTCAGGCCACCCTCCCCTTCCAATCTCCAATCACTTTGATCAGCAATCATGAGCTCATAGCCTACAGGCTCACATACATAACGCTCAACTTAATTAACTCACAATCAGGGTCACTGGAAAGTTAGGAATTTCGCACTTTGTAAGGTCAATGTGACTCTCACTGAAAGTTCAGTTGATGCATTTCTCAAAATGCTCTACTTTCATACTGTAATTCTTCCTTACCTATGGAACTATTTAATATTTTTACTTAATCAAATAGCTAGAATAAGAAGAAAAAGGTTGATTCTCAAACTGTCATGTGCTTTTAGAACAGAAGTATTGAGTTATTTTTGCTGTTTCATAGGCCTTGAACAATTAAATACACACACTTGTATGTCAAAATGCCTTTGCTAGTATCCTCGTAAACACAGTATTTTGTCTTAAGTGAAAGCAAACAGCTAAGAAAGTAAACATGTAACAGTATATTGGATCCGGGCAGCTCTTAAAGTGACAGCAGTCTTTCATGTTAATCAAATAACAAAAGAGACAAAATCTCTCACTACTCTTGGCTACATCACTTTTGTAAGTTTAATGAAAAGTTTTACACAGAGAGGAACATCCAGTGTTTTTATACATTTAATTACTTTATATAATGTATGTAGCATTTATTATTTACAGTTGAAGTCAAAAGTTTACACTCACACACACACACCTTGCAGAATCAAAATGTTAATTATTTTACCAAAATAAGAGGGACCATACAATATCCATGTTATTTTCTTTATAACTGACATAAATAAGATATTTCACATAAAAAACATTTACATACAGTCCACAAGTGAAAACAACAGTAGAATTTATAAAAATGACTCAGTTTAAAAGTTTACATACACTTGATTCTTAATGCTGTGTTGTTAACTGAATGATCCACAGCTGTGTGTTTGTTAGTTTTTTTTTTTTGTTTGTTTGTTTTGTTTTGTTTTGTTTTAGTGATAGTTGTTCATGAATCCCTTGTTTGCCTTGAACAGTTAACCTGTCCAGTGTTCTTCAAAAAAAATCTTTCAGGTCCCACAAATTGATTGATTTTTCAGCATTTTTGTGTATTTGAACCCTTTCCAACAATGATTGTATGATTTCTTTTCACACTGAGGACAACTGAAGGACTCATATGCTATTACAGAAGGTTTGAACGCTCACTGATGATTTGGAATTTGAAGATCAAAGTAAATTTAACTTATTTTGTTATCTGCGAAACATGTAAATATCTCCTGTAGCTTTTGAAGGGCATTACTAAATGAAAAAAAACATATGCATTGTTTTTCTGTCTGGAGCATCAGTGAGCTTTTGAACCTTCTGTAGTTGCATAGGAGTCTCTCAGTTGTCCTCAGTGTGAAAACATGGATCTCAAAATAAAACAGTCATTGTTGGAAAGGGTTCAAATACACAAAAATGCTTAAAAAAAAAAATAAAAAAAATAAAAAATTTATAAATTCAACTGTTATTTTCTCTTGTGGACTATATGTAAACTTCTTTTATGTGAAATATCTTATTCAAAACAGTACTAAATAAAAAATAACATGCATTTTGTATGATCTCTCTTATTTTGGTAAAACAATTTACATTTTGCAGATTCTACAACGTGTATGTAAACTTTTGACTTCAACTGTATTTGTTCTACTGTAGTTTTTTTCCCCTATTGCTTGTGTCAGTTTCTTATTCTTGTTTAATCACTGTTTAATCATTTATATGGTATCAAAAACTTTGATATCGTAAAGACCTTATTTAAAGCAAAAAAAAAAAAAAAAAAAAAACTGTATTGTGATATATACCGTTACCAAGAAATAAAATTACTCTATTATAGTAGAATTACTATATTGTCATATCGCCCACCCCTACGCAACATTATAAGGTCACAAATCTGAGAGATATAAAATTACTATTTCACTATATAAAGTCATACGATACTACAAGATAAATTACAAGATTAAAAAAAGCAGTTACCTTTTCTTTTTACTCTGAGACATAAACAGGCTTTCATATTTTTATTTACTCCCCAATCAGACTCTTTTCTGCATTATCCTGATGGATATTTTTCTGGATAGAGTAATTTTCTCTGCTGCATTTTCCCTAGAGCATTGTGGCTATGTATAGATCTGTCACCTCTTGTGCTGTTTGCACATGGGAATAATTGTCTCTTGAATGCACACTGCCTCAGATTCACTCTGGTCTGGAGAGAGCACGCTCGTGCGAATGCTTATCAACTGTTACAGGGCTCTAGGCTTTTGGAGCTTGGAGTTGTGAAAGGCACAGACAGATATTTATTATCCAGACCAAGAAAGTTATTTCATAATTCCTTCGAGTCAGACGCAACAAGCAAGTGTGTTTTGACTAAGTACTTGAAAAAGCATGACATTACTTCTGAGGGAACTCAGTCTGATTCTCACATGTTCTGTTATAGGGTTGTGACTACAGCACCACCTGATGGAGGCGAGGGCATATGCTAATGAGAATAGGATTATTGTTATGGCAGACTTTCTAAAACTGAAACTTGAATCTGGTCTTGTTAGGTATAAAGTTGAACTCATTCAAGGGAGCCTTGGATTTTTCCAAACTTATAACTAAACAGGAAATTATGTTTTAAAGTTTTTTTTTTTTAAACTCATGGCATTTTTCATGGCTTTTTTCTTTCATAATTTCAAAAAAACAGTGACAAGGTGATAGCCCGGCTACAGCTGTTGCTAAGCAACACAATTGCTTTGCAGTCATGAGGGAATTTTTCTGTCCTGTCTGGCTTTGGAGTTAGGCACATTGCTTTGCAGGACTCCAGCAACAGACATTCACTTCATTACCAACACTGGACTAATATCTTAATAGCTGGCTGACAATTAGAGCATGATATGCAGCGTTTTCATGTTTTCTGAACCAATGAACGTGTCCTGAGTGACAGGCATGCTGAACGCAGCAAATGAATGAATTTCCATGGAAGGCTCAGTGTATCTCTGGAAACTTATTAACATAAACTAATCATCCCGATCGCATTCACCTGCCCAAGCTACTACATTCCCAGAAGTTTTGTGAGATACTTAAGAGATAAATAACATTTTGGATGATCATAAAGTCTTATGTTACTTGTTATGATGGACTTAGACCACTAATGTCTGATTGAACATACTTGGTGTGCACTCAGCAGGATTCTCCTCCTGTTTCTACGCCATAAAACTCACCATTAATGTCGCGTTCCTGACATATTTCTGTCAAATATGGCAAAAACAGAAGAAAAGCACACAAAATGCTGCCTTTCGTTTTGAAACACCTGTTTTCACATACAAGGAATTTGTTTTAGCGTCACTGGCTTTCAGTACACAGAGACAACAACAATACAAAGACCTTATGTGGCAAATATGGCAAAAACAGAAGAAAAGCACACAAAATGCTGCCTTTCGTTTTGAAAACACCTGTTGGAAAGCTAAAATTAAGATATCATTTCATAAACTGTCTAATGATTTTAAATTTGACAAAAGGTAACTTCATAATAGAAGGTATGCATTGACGTCACTTTCCCACTGGAACACGCCCCCCTCATTCGGACTGAGTGGCATAAGAGCTGCTGAATGAATGGATTTAATAGGGAAGCTGCGAAAATGTGTGTAAAACAAACGATAATCAGTTTAAACTAAAGTTTTCCATGGATATTGATATGCAGCCAGAAAACATGTTTCCTGACATTCATATGTGTCTGATTTTGACACCGGGGAAATAAATAAAGCTAATTATTTAATTGCTGGAGTTGTTTTTATAAATTGCAGTGATCCATTTGCTTCTCTTTTCTATAATGCTCAGCAGTCTGTAAAAATACAAATTTCTTGTCAAATCTCATACAGTCAATTGCAAAGCTCATACTGGTTTTAGATGTGTTTTGTGTGTTCTGTTGCAGCATTCACGTTGAAAACCAATGCTGCTGCTCAGTCTTTTTGCCACTCAGTGGGCGGGGCCACAGACACTCCAGCTGATGGTCAAAAGACACGTCCTGCTGAGGTCAGGGAGGATAGATCTGCTCCAAGTTCATAGGGCAGGGTCTCACTGTAGCCATTTGTTGGAGAAAGCATGTATAGCAGTATGATCTGCTAACCTAGTTGTTTTTGTTGCAGTTTTAATCAATTTTAATGCCTAAATTAAGAGTGTCGCGATATAGCGGTGATAATTAGTGATATTTGAATAATGAAAATCATTACTGTATTAATTAGGGGTGTCACAATATACCGGTATTGGCAATATTTGAAAATGAGTAGTGCACATAAGACAATATGACTCATATTCAGCACCAGCATCAATATAGAGCACTAAACCAAAGACTATAGATACAAAGACGGATCACTCCTATTATCAGAATCAGAAAGAGCTTTTTTGCCAAGTTTGCTTGCACATACAAGGAATTTGTTTTAGCGTCACTGGCTTTCAGTACACAGAGACAACAACAATACAAAGACAATAAAAATAAAATGAGAATAAAAAATATAAATAGACAAAAATTGAAAAATTCATTTAAAAATAGAATATTGTGGCAGGAGCAGCAAACGACAGACACAGGGGGCGTGGCGTCAGGCCTCGGAGAGGCTTTTATTAAACAGAAATACAAAAGAAAGTGTCCAAAATTGGGGAAAATAACAGTGTCCAAAATAAAAAGGGGATCTGGTGTGCTCGTCGTGAAAGGGACGGTGAAGGAGAGGTAGTGTCCGGTGCACGAGGGGCGGCGGCGTCTTCTGCGCAGCTTCGTCCTCCCCGGCCCTTGGCACGGCCAGGCCCTCCCTGGCCGTGCCAAGGGCCGGGGAGGACGAAGCTGCGCAGAAGAATCCTGCCCAGGAATCCTGGCCCGACGGTCGTCTGGTTGGTGCAGCCCTTGTCCTTTCTCGACGCTCACCTTCCTGGACCCACGAGGACACCAGCGTGCATGCACTGGGAAGAGACCGGTCTCCTGAGGAGAGGCGCCCGCGCCATTTAAACAGCGGCAGTGATGAGGCTTACCGCACGTCATGTGCGCCTCATCACACGCCGCCAGACGTGGTTGATTGGCACCTCTCCTCTCCCACACGCCCACTCCCGTCGGGAGCCTGGTGTAGGGCGGCAATTATGGGAAAGGGTGTTGATGATAAATAGGGGGGAGGCAACTGACTCGTCACAATATATTGTATATACAGTTGTGCTTTAGATGATAGAATAGGAATAGAATAGAAAAAGATGCAGGGACGTGCTAGGATGGAGGTGGTAACAAATAAATATAAGGTTATTGCACATATTTTTATTGCACAACGGGGAGAACATTTAACTGTTCAGAAGGTAGATTGCCTGGTGGAAGAAACTGTTCTTGTGCCTGGCTGTCCTGGTATTTGGGGCTCTGTAGTGCCAGCCAGAGGGCAAAAGTTCAAAAATGGAATGGCTTGGATGTGCCGGATCCAGAGTGATTTTCTAAACCCTTTTCCTCATTTTGGATGTATACAGTTCTTGAAGGGTGGGCAGGGGATCACAAATAATCCTCTCGGCAGTCCAAACCGCTCTCTGTAATCTTCTGGTGTCTGATTCTGTACCTGAGCCAAACCAGACAGTTATTCATGTGCACAGAACAGACTTGATGATGGCTGAATAGAACTGTTTCAGCAGCTCCTGAGGCAGGTTGAATTTCCTCAGCTGGCGAAGGAAGTACAACATTTGTTGAGCCTTTTTTACAATGGAGTTCATGCAAGTGTCCCACTTCAGGTCCTGGGAGATGGTGGAGCCCAGAAACTTGAATGTCTCCACTGCAGCCACAGTGATGTCCATGATGGTGAGTGGGGAGATTGCAGGGGTATTTCCCTGAAGTCCATGATCATCTCCACTGTTTTGAGTGTGTTGAGCTCCAGGTTGTTAAGACTGAATGCACTGAATGAGGCAGATAAGGGTGGTGTCATCTGTTAACTTCAGGAGCTTGACAGAGGGGTCTTTAGAGGTGCAGTCAATGGTGTACAAGGAGAAAAGAGGTGGGGAGAGGAGCGCCAGTGTTGCCTATCCGTCAAAAAGCTAGTAATCCATTGACAGATAAAACTAGGAACAGAGAGCTTGTTTAGTTTGGTCTGGACGAGTGTTGGAATGATGGTGTTAAAGGCCGAACTGAAGTCCACAAACAGGGTTCTCACATAAGTCCCTGATTTATCCAGATGCTGCAGGATGAAGTGCAGTCCCATGTTGACTGCATCATCCACAGACCTGTTTGACAACAAATATTTGAGCCACAGGTCTGTAGTCATTAAGTTATCTTGGGTTTCTTTGGGATGGGGATGATTGTGGAACATTTGAAGCAGGAAGGGACTTCACACAGCTCCAATGATTTGTTGAAGATCTGTGAAAAGATGGGGGCCAGCTGGTCAGCACAGGTTTTCAGACTGGTTGGTGTCACACCGTCTGGGCCTGGTGCCTCTCTTCTTTTGTTCTTTCTGATATTGATATTTGATATTACTCATGAATGGGAAAAAAGTGCAATGCGCAATATGGCAGAAAATTCCCACCTTTTGAATAAAACAGCCAGTCACTGATTGGTAAAGTCACTGCAGCTCCCATTAGAAACTCTGGTCTCTAGAAACCTGAGACGTGTGCTTATAAATGGCTGGTCTTTAACGCTATTTGAGCATTAGGAACAACATTCATAGGGCAGTCCATTTCAGATTTTGTTGCTGATTTGAAATATGCAAGTTAATTGTGAGTTCAGCAGGCAGTTTTTGAGATTTCAGGATTTCCCCCATTCATTTACACATGGATTTGGTCTTGGATGCCTGAATAGCTGCCTGGAAGCATTGGAAATAGGAGTTTCCATGTGCTACAGTAGGAGTGGTATTGATCTAGTGCGCCACTATTGCAGCCGGGGTCGCACTATGCGTTTGACAGGTTCAAACTTAAATGTCTGACAGACAAGATGGCATGAGGTAAAGCTGTTTTTGTAGTAGCTTTTCAAATATGAAAATAAGAAGTCATGAATATAAGTCATTTAATGAACTGGAACAACCTACTGCAGTTTTCTTCCCACAAGATTATCATTGGCTGCTCTTGCTGCTCCTGTCACATCATAAAAACCTTCCTAAATCCTAAAACCTAGACTTTATGACTGTAAAAGACTTGACATTGAATAAAACAAAACTGTGTGACCCAGCACGAGTGTTGGGGAACATTACTTTTAAAAGTAATGCATTACAATATTTCGTTACTCCCTAAAAAAGTAACTAATTACGTTACTTAGTTACTTTTTATGGAAAGTAATGCGTTACTTTACTTTTGCGTTACTTTTGCATTACTTTTTAAATCTGGGAAGGCTTGTTTGTTTTTATTATAAAAAGTAAATTTTTTAGCAAATATAAAAGGCCTTTCACACCAAAAAGTGAAATTAATAAGCCTAAGGGTGAAGGAAAAGTAAATTCACGTCTGTACAGTAGAACTGTAGGAAAAGGAAGTTCAACACGCTTCAGCAAAATGAGAAAAATGAAGCACAAATGTTATTTAATCGAAAGGAAGTTTTGTTTATTAGTATGGTTGAATTAGATGAACAAAGGTCATCAGCAAAGTCATTGGTTAATAAAATGGGATTAAATACATTAATAAATGAAAAGTAACTATTTACAAGATATTTTCTTGTAAATAAAAAGTAATATTATTATAGTAATATTATTACGTAACTCACGCTACTTGTAATGCGTTACCCCCACTATGTCAAAAAACAACCCAGCAAATGGGTTAAGGTATAATCCAACAAGCTAGTTCAAGCTAGTGCTGGGTTGCCAAATAACCCAACCAAAAATTAATCCAGCATTTTGAGAAGAACAACAAAAAACTTACGTGATGGACATCATTGTGTTAATCTCCTTTGAAGATATCTTGTGTAAAACAGATCCATATTTAACAAAGCACATATTGAATCAACAAAAACATTACAGAATACAGAATTTTGTGCATAACCCATAGACTGCAGATACCTGTGTTGAGGTGTTAAGAGATTCCCACAATGCCAGTTAAAATGTTCACAAGACTTTGTATTGCTCAAACACTGGATGAGGATAAAACTTTCTACTGTGTCAAACAGAGTATAGTATGAAAGGTTATGCGTTTGCATCAAAGCCAAAGTATACTTCAGTTGACACACTTCAGAAGGCAACAACACACTTGTGTAGTAAAATGTGTCAGACTTAATTGAAGACGGCATAGTACTGACACCCCTGATCTACACAAATTGTCCACAATATTAGGAACTATTAATTGGGAATCCCAGATTTTCAGTGTGGTTTGATGATCCCACTATAGAGGGTATGCACGTGACATCACCGTCAGCGGAAGTGAGTTAGGCTCCACCCACTGAGTGGCAAAAAGAATGAGTGGCAGCATTGGTTTCAGCGTAAATGCCGTGACAGAACACACAAAACAAAAACACACTAAAACCAGAACTAGCTTTGTGATTGACTGTACAAAGAGATTTGACAAGAAACCTGAAATTTGCACTTCATGTTAATATGTTCAATTTTGCGGTAAAAGCATGCGCTATATATTGTATTGTCATTTCATATTGACAACCCAGCAATTAAATATATACCATCTTAAATTAAGCACACCTGGATGTTTTTAAATAAACACTGACGGAGAACTATATAAGATTTTGGGCTGGACGATATAACCATATATATATATATATATATATATATATATATATAAAACATTGATATAAGTGATTACAGGGGTTAGGACCAACCTATTTCGTATTTACAAAATGTGTTCATGGGCAAATCTGCTTTGTTTATTTCCCCGGCGTTGAATTCAGGCACATATAAATGTCAGAAAACATGATTCCTGGCTGCATATCAATATCCATGGACCACTGAATATTTGGTAAGTAAGGAACATTATATCAAGTCCAGAAAAAGGATTATCGTTTTGTTTTACTCACGTTTTCGCGGCTTCCCCATTTAAATCCATTCACGCAGCTGCTTCTTTTGCCACTCAGTACGGCTGAGGGGGCTTGTTCCGGTGGAACACAGGTAAAGATAATATGTGTGTAACAAAAAAGAAGATATATTGATAAATGTTGGGAACCAAACAAGTTGACTTTTACTTATCTTCATTTAAGTTCCACACTAGAATGAAAGTCAAACTGGTTTGGAACAACATGAGGAAGAGTAAATGATGACCATCTTTGTTTCTGTGGATGAATTGTCCCTTTACTGCTCATTTTTGGGGAAAGATTATATATACAATGATACAGCATTATATACGAGTGTCCTACTATACCTCTATTCACATTGTATTTGGGAAAATAGCTTAAGTTCCACATAAACCTCACAAAAGGGCTTTCCATGTACCTCATCCGGTTTCACTTTGGGCTGAAGTTTTAGCACCTGATTCATACTTGTTGACCCACAGAATCCAACTGTGACTCAGCTGTGAAACCTCTCTTTAATTGACCAAAGGTAAAGCCTGTGGGATTTTCTGAGAGAGTGTGCAGAGGAAGAGGAAGAGGAAAAATGTAGGTGTCTTTGTCACTGTTTAGCATGCAAGCCTCCTCACCTGCCCCTTATGGTACAATTTCCTGTGAATAAACCTGCTGTGAGATAAAAAACAAAAAGATAAATAATGAAAAGCTCAAAGAAGCAGTGGGCCAAAGAAGTCACGATTCATAGTCAGTCAAAGAGAGTAAAAATATCCCTCTGGTTTCTATTTCTCCCTTCCTCCTGTGTGAGGGATATTTTTAGCAACTCAAGACGTGTTTCATTGAGGCGGCAGACCCACTCGTCTGTGGCTGAGCGCACGTGAGGCTGTGGCACATGTAGGGATGAGGAAGAGAGAGAGGAGGGGAGACGAATCAAGTGCGCATCCAGGGCTGAATCACCAGCTACTGCATCACTTGGCTTTAAACAACTCTAAAGCTTTTGCAAGTTATACTCACATCCGTCATTCACAAGAAAACAGCACAAACGTGGTTACACACACAGCACCGACTCACACTGATGCAACAGCAGTAGGTCAACCAATAGTCGATGTTAAGTTCTTTAAAGGGGTCATGAGTTGATATTTTGTCATATAAGATGTCATTGTACTTTAAAAACATCCTTTGAGTTTGAGAATGTAAAACTTTCTTGTCATTCTAAAAAGCTTTGAAGCCAAGCTGCTAAAATGACTAGTTTTTCAATGTCACATTGTGATGTCATAGTGCAACAAAACACCGCCTCTGTAGAATGTGTGTTGACTGACACAGAAGAGAAGAAATTGTTGATTAAAATGTTTTTTTTTCTTTGTGCACTAAAAGTATTCATGTAGCGTCATTAAATTACGGTTAAACCACTGATGCCACATGGACTATTTTAATTATATTTTTTACTACCTTTCAGGCCATTAATGTTGTAGTTGTAGTTGCATTGCTGTCTATGGAGGGCCAGAAAGCTCTTGGATTTCATCAAAAATATCTTAATCTGTGTTCCAAAGATGAACGAAGGTCTTACAGGTTTGGAACAACATGCAACATGTCCTCCAATTTATACGACCAACGCAAGTCGTTTTCACAAATCCTCAAATACGTTTCTATAGAGCGTTTTCAACATTTGCTCCCTTATCAGTAACAGGTATCTAACTCAACCTTAGCATTATGTGTAGGTCAATTAGTAGCGCGTTGCACTGCGGAGTGGTATAATCATATGAACACAGGTTCGATACCAGAAAACGCATGTGTTTTCATTGTATGTTTTTTTTTTTAAAATATGCACTAGAAATCATGATTTTGCACTATTTCTGTAAGGGGTAGGTTTAGGGTGGGGTTAGGTGTGGTCATATATACGAATTACACCTAGTAAAACACGTTTAAATTACCGTGAAATCGGTATAAAAACTCATACGTCATTCCATGACGTCAGATCCAACGCGACACTGTCATTATTTTTACGACCGCTAGAGGGCGCATAACTTTAAAACGTAAACATGGGTCGTATTTGGTCGATTCAAAAGCGTACAACTGAAAACGTATTTTCTTTGAGGACAGTCTCATGACATCCCTTTAAGGCAGATGTTCTGAAAGAATTCAAACGTCTGATGAAAATGTTGTTAATTATTCAAACAAACAACCTTATATCACATAAAGACATTTACTTGCTTTGATGGGAAGATTGGATTATTTTCCTGACTTGGATCTTGTTCAGTAAAATGAATAAATCTTTATTCAAGTCATTTCATTCCTTTGAGCAGAATTAAATTAAAATGTGACATTTTCAATTGCCAAATTCTCCTACATGTCTACTTACGCAAACTTTGATCATATTCCATATTGGGAAATCATGATAGTACCAACCCAAGACAAATTACATGAAATGCTTAATGATTTTGCCCCCACTCATCTGTGTCTTTTTGTCCGAGTCACTGACTCTGAGTTATGTCCTAAAGCATTTTGTCCATAAAGGAAAGGATGTTGCACATGTGTAGTCACAATATAACTCCCTATTAGCCTAAGACATTTTCATTTGAAAACACATATTTTTTCTTTGTTTTGGCCTTCCGTCCACATTGAGGGGCTGTCTACACGACAACGTTTTCAGCCAACAACGGGAAACTTTTTAATGCATTTTTAAATGTATCCGGATTAATTACATATAGGAATCGTTCAAAATGAATCGATTATAAATGACCCATTACTACTCTTTATTCTTGTTCTATTGACTACAAGTGAAAATTACTTTAAAATAGGGTTAATTTTGTGTTCTTTTATTGTGTTTTATTGGCATAAATGTTCTCATCAGGCCTTTAAATGTCATTTCAAGGTTTGTGTCCTGACCTTGCTCGAGTTTTGTTATTGTTTAGTCTGGATTCTTATCTAAATCAAGGATATTCTCTGAACCACTCTGACTGTAACTGATTTTAATACTCAGAAAAAAGGAAAAAAAAATGGATATACTTTTATACTTCTGTTCTTTTTTTCCAGTAATCAGGAATGCTTCCTTGCTGAAAAACTAAATAACATAAGTACATTTGGTTCATCTATTTCCCTCTGGCAACTTTGAAAAGGGCATCTCAAAGCAGCAACGCATTCATAATAATGAAAAGCTTTGTTTTCCCAAGCCACATCCAGAAATTCTGCGGTGTGTGAGACACAGTTCATATGAGGATTTGCAAATGTTTCATTTTCTATCATTGTCAACTGAACTAAAGAGAAATGTGCAATTTACCAATCTTTTCAGGCATGAAAATCATTCAGCACTTGTCAAAAAAGAAAGCATTCCAGGAACACAATTCTTCCTGCAAGAAAAAAAAAAGACATAATCTTTTCTTCTGCATAAATATACTGTCACAATTTTAACACATAAAGACAAAAGAACTGCTGTATTGAACTACAGGCTCACTGCAGGGGTGTCCTTGTACCTTTACATCAGAAAAAATAAACACTGTTAAAAGGAGAGTAAATAAAAAAATAATAATATTTTGAAGACCATCTATACTGACATCTTGTGGAGGAAACTGTCTAAACAAACAGAAGTTGTGGTCATCACCTCTCATCTGTTGTTACAGTGGAGTTCCAAGAATACCTCAAGTTTTTGTAAGGATGCTTCCACTGAAGTATAAAAGTAATCAGCCAAAAAGGATTTTTCAAAAGTTGGTATGATTCTTTAGGGTCTTCATGAAATACCTGCAACATACTTTGGTTAAAATTCCTCAATGCGGTCATGTAAAACAACATATTTTTACCTTGTCAATCACAGCTCTGTTCACAGTGCATGTCTCTTTAAATGATAATGAGCTACAAGGGTCTCTTTTCTTTTTGTGTGTGTGTGTGTGTGTGTGTGTGTGTGTTCTGTGACACGTTACTAATAAACACAAAACTAATCCACTGCGTCCTTAGTGGCTCTGATGTCTGGAGAAAATAAAGACTCTTATGTTCACTTTTACATCCAACTACAAAACACCTGCATTGCTTCCGAGACACTGTTGTCGCTACGGCTGCTCAAGCGCAGAGCAAATGGCAGACAGTGAATAATTGGCTGAGGACAGGAATATGCTAATACAGGACAGATTTCTCTCCATATAATGGTTTTCTATGGTGCCCCCGAGTTTGAACTTCCAAAATGCAGTTTAAATGCAGCCTCAAAAGGCTCTAAATGGTTCCAGCTAATGAAGAAGGGTTTTATCTTGTGAAATGATCGTATATATATATTTTTTTTAAAAAAAGTTCATGACAGTTAAGGCCCGTTCACACCAAGAACGATAACGATAACTATAACTATAAAGATAACTTTCTAAAAATCGTTTCAAATTTAAGAGAATAGGAGAGTTCACACCACAACTATAACGATAACGCTGCAGGGTAAAGATATCGTTGAGATCACTTTCAGAACAACGGTTTTACAACTGATAAATTATAAAACACTTACATCTTTTGAAATGGCAGGTGGCATTGTAGAAAAGCAAACAGTAATGCACAGCAAACAGAGTAACATAAAACATAAGATTACCTCAGGGATTCAGTGCAGGGTTGTCTTGCCTCATTTGAAGGTACAGTAGAAAAGAGTCCGTATTATTTTTATTCAACTACACTGTCTACGTTATAGATCAGTTTACGCTAGCATAACTGCGTTCGAAACGTGCGTGCTGAGGACATCTACTGGTACGTCGTGTAAATGCAACAAAAACAGACAATTATCGTTCTCTGGTGTGGACGCAAATATAGCCGTTGTATTAAAAGTTATCGTTATCGTTCTTGGTGTGAATGGGCTTTTAGGGTATGTCGAAAAACTCCCATCTCAATTTCTCCTCCAACTTCAAAATCATCCTACAACGCTGCAGAAGTACCGACCCAGTGTTTACAAAGTGAACATACAAAGGTCAAATGCCCTTTACAAAAAAAGTAAAAGAGCGGTGTAAGATATATACCATAGTCCATTATATGGAGAAAAAATCCTGAAATGTTTTCCTCAAAAAAACAATTTCTTTACGACGATAATTTCTTTATTAAAATATTGTAATTTAAATTAACATTCTAAAATTTGTTTAGCAATTTCTGGGCGCAACTGGTTTCTACATAAAATACTTGTCAGCATAAAAAACCGAAGGACAGTTCATAATGTTCAATATGGAGGATGTAATAACTGACAGCCTTTATGATAATTAGTTTATTGTATGATGAGTTTCACAGTTACAGTCATGTTGTATCTCTGTTTGAAATAGCCTACACTACAAAAACATAAGCATGGCAATCGCTTTTTAGACATTTTAGTCTATACCTACTTAAGGTGGAAGCTTACCTTGAAGATCAAAATAAGTTGATTGGTAGGAATCTGTCATTGAGAGCTGCAGTGAACAGCTCCAGCCACACCGAGGCGCTGCTATATCCTCTCAACCCAAAAAGGTGGATACATTAAAATGCAATTTTATATAGACTTTGTATAATAAGACAAAAACTTTTCTATGGAGAAAAAAAAAACACTCAGACACAGAGTGTAGGCGTTTGTGCAGCGCCCCTGCTGGAGTGCATTGGTAATAACTTTATTGCAAAAATACAAGTTCACTCAACCTCAAGCATTTACAAATGAGTCCCAAATGGAAAACCTTGAAATGCCATTTCATCTTTGAGAAATCCTCTTCCCACCAGCTACAACGTGCATTCAAAGGCTGTTAACTGTACAGACATTAATAAGTAAAGATTCAACAATTCAGCAGGAAATCATTTTCTTCCTCAGTATATAGGAAAAAAAGAAAAAGTATTTGATTTTGTCCCAGTCTGACTCTTTGCTGGTAGTTCAGGAGAGAGCATTTTGCATAGCATACTCGTACACCACCTTTGCTACATTCTCAAAAATCCTTTAAATGAAAAGAAAGATGAATAAATGACCAAAAACATATCTTTGTGTTAGAGCCAATCTTTGGTTAAGACGAAGTTAAATAAGATCTAGACCTCTTTAAGTTATATCTTTTATAATCATTTTAATTTCAGCACTCAAAGGCTTTTAATGAAAAAATAATACATATCACAGCACAATATGATTAGAATGAAAAGTTAAATACTGCATTAATCATATTATAATGTGATACGAAACATCTGTTGATCAGATTTTCGTTAATATATCTCTTTACGTTTATTTAACAGTATGAAAGCATTCCTTGCTCAAGGCCCCATATACATAACACTGTCCAAATTTCAGGCTAGTGAAGCTTTGCATAAGCTTCATCCATGTGATCAGGGCCGAACATTCTTCAGCTGTGTTGATTAAAGTAAAATCTAGAAATAATATAGATTCTACAAAAATCGAATGGGATGAGACCCTTCAACTATTACAGGCCTGAAGATCCATCATGTGCCAGACTCACAGCTGTGGTTTCAGTGTCACTGCAAGTTAAAAAAAAAAAAATCGAATCAAGTAAAATAAAGAATAAAAAGGAAGCTTAACTTGGCATATCTCCCTGTATAAACGGGAGAACTGTCAATGGAATTAAAATAGCAGTTTTTCTCCAGCTTTACACTTCTGAAGTGTACTATACTTGTCTTAATGCAGATAATAATTATTACCACTAGAATTGATTAACATTCCATAACGTCATTACGTAGTTTCTCCATTCCTCTGTATATTTCTTAAGATGTCGTAGTTTTTATGTTTTTTATTAACAATAAATTTGTTCGTTAGTGTATGTTCAGTCAAACATGTACACAGTCTTTGCCTGTAACACGAGACACAAAACAGCTGTGTGCTACAGGGAATGCCCGTATCAGAGAAGTAGGAGGAAAAAGGTTAGAAGAGACAGTCTCATTCCACGCTCCACGCCAGGGCCGCAGATTTACATGCCTGCTCCGACAAAAAGCACCAGAGCTGAGAGATGACATCGTACAAAACATCTCAATTCACTTAGTACAGGTTGAAGTACTTAGCATCTACAGTACATGACAATAACCCTTCCTGCTACCAAAAAACGTTCGCAGGAGAGTTGGGAAAAAAAAAAGTTCAGCAAAGCGACGACGATTCTGGGACGTTGGTTTGCTGAGAACTTGCATCTGTGGAACAGGCGAGGAGGACGGGTAAAGAATGTTTTTTAATACACTATTAGTCAAAAGTTTGGAATAATTATGATTTTTTTCGCCTAAAAATTACAATTCTGTCATTAATTACTCACCCTTATGTCATTCCAAACCCATAAGAGTTTTTTTATTAAAGGGTTACTCAACCCCAAAATGAAAATCTTGTCATTATTGACGAATGGCTTAATTCGTCTTTGGAACACAATTTAAGATATTTTGGATGAAAACCGGGAGCTTTGTGGCTGTAACACTTAACAATAACACTTTTTGTACACAAAGAAAACAAAAACAGAGACTTTATTCAACAATTTGTCTCCTCCGTGTCACAGCAGAGCTATTTTGGAGAGTATCCACTGGACGCAAACAGCGTACACTGTTCTCTGTCAGCTGCAACACACGGATATGTTTTCAACGTTAATTTACGTTTTGATTCAAACGAAAACAGAATATCTGTGTGATACAGCTGACAGAGAACAGCATATGCTGTTTGCGTCCAGTGGATACTCTCCAAAAGGGCGCTTTCCGGTGACGCGGAAGAGACAAATTATTGAATAAAGTCATTATTTTTGTTTTCTCTTGCGTAGAGAAAGTATTCTTATAGCTTTGTAAAATTATGGTTGAACCACTGATGGCAGATGGACTAATTTGATGACGTCTTTCATACTTTTCTGGGCCTTGACAGTGTTATTTACTTGGCAGTCAATGGAACAGCCACAAAGCTCTCGATTTTTATCCAAAATATCTTAAATTGTGTTCTGAAGACGAACAAAGCTTTCACAGGTTTGGAACGACATGGGGGTAAGTGATTAATGACAACATTTTCATTATGGGGTGGAGTAACCCTTTAATCTTCAGAAGACAAATTAAGATATTTTTGGTGAAATCCAAGAGCTTTTTGACCTTGCATAGACAGCAACGAAACTACCACGTTCAAAGCCCAGAAAGGTAGTAAGGACCATCGTTAAAATGGTCCATGTGACATCAGTGGTTCAACCGTAATGTTAATGTTATCAAGCTATGAGAATACCTTTTGTGTGCAAAAAAAAATTAAAATAGCGACTTTGGTTAACAGTCTTCGACACGTGTTTACAAGAGTATCACGAGTCACGCCGCATCCATGTGGTTCTGCTGGCGCAGGAGGCAGCGCTTTGATGTAGAAAGTCCATTTCTCTTTGTTCATTGTCTGTATATTCTGGATCAAATAACGAAGGCTGGGCAAATAATTGCAAGTCATCTTCTCTGTTGAAATCTTTAGACGTGCTTACTAAGACTGTTTTATGTACAGCATGTGTTAGAGCTGCACGATTCTGGAAAAACTGAGAATCACGATTTTTTTTGTCTCAAATAAATATCATGATACTCCCACGATTCTGAACTAAAAATAATGTGTAGTGGAAAAAATAACTACTGCATTCTATTTAAAAGTGATTAATTGATTAGAATGAATTAATCAACATTTTAATATATATGTATTTAAAATATATTTAATACACCATTTTTATATAAAAATTATGAAAAAGTGGTTTGAATGAATGATTCAGTGACTCATAAATATTTAACCTGTTTCATTACTGGATGAATCAGTACTTCTATCAGCACTTTTGAAAAAATCTCTTGAATGACATCTACATTTTTTTAGTAGTCACTAGTTGCCACCTAGTGATGAAACAATGTAATCGACACAAATGTTATTTGAAGTGCCAGTTAGTTTGAAAAGATGACTCGCTCTATTTAAATCGCTACCATAGACATCTGTGTATATCCGAACTATGACCTTTAATCCCAGTATTTCTGTGAAAACATGAATGACTGTAAGACAGATAATGACTGTGTAGTAGAAAAGACTGTTTGTAAAGCTGTTTTTTTCCCTAAACATGGTAACTGTTTGCTCTCTGTGTCAGTGGCAGTGCGAACGCAGATTTGAATGTTCTGGTATGACTTTTTCAAAGATTTAATAGACAGTGGGAATCATAGTCATTTAGAAATTAGGTCTTGGGGGGTTTGAATTGAGACTGCGATCTTTTAAAGATTATTTGTGCAGCTCTAGTGCGTGTCTTTTTCTGCTTGTAGCGCATCCAGGTTCTACGTCAGAACATCGGCTCTTGCGTCAGCAGCACCACATGCATCGTGGGGCTCTCATGAGTGCAAAAATACCTAAAACAGGAAGAGAGGAAATTTATAAATAAAGTTATTTTTGTTTTCTTTGTGCACAAAAAGTGTTCTTGTGACTTCATAAAATGAAGGTTGAACTACTGATGTCACATGGACTATTTTAATAATGTCATTACTACCTTTCTGGGCCTTGAACATTTCAGTTTCGGTCTATGCAGGGTCAGAAAGCTCTTGGATTTCATCAAAAATATCTTAATTTGTGTTCCGGAGATGAACAAAGGTCTTACGGGTTTGAAACAACATGAGGGTGAGTAATTAATGACAGAATTTAGATTTTTGGGTGAACTATTCCTTTAAGCTCAATCATGCTGCATTTATTTGATTAAAAATACAATTAAAACACTATGAAACATTATTACAATTTAAGTAAACTTTTATATTTAAAATTAATTTTAGAGTGTCATTTATTCTTGTGATGGCATAGCCGAATTTCCACCAGCCATTACTCCAGTCTTCAGTGTCACATGATCCTTCAGAAATCATTCTAATATGCTGATTTATTATGTAAGAAACAGTTATTATTATCATGCTGCTTAATATTTCTTTTGAAATATATTCAAATGGAAAACTGTTTGCAATAATATTTGACAATATTTGTTTTTACTGTATTTTTGATCAAATAAGAGACATCTTTCAAAAACTTAAAAAAATCTAAATCATTCCAAACTTTTGACCAGTAGCATAAATGAGGGCAGGGTTACAATAAGCCCCTCTCCTTTTACCACCCAACACATGCACACACGCATACACACAAACAAACATTTACCGTCTAGTGCAGCAAGGAGGTACCGTATGCTTCTCCTCTGCAATTAATTAAATGTTGGAGTTAATTAAGTTAAGTGCTCTGGGTTGGATGGCTCACTGTGGGAGTCCGAATCTGGACCCCACGCTCCTATCATTGCATGCTGCAGGTTTGACCATAGGTTAGTCATACACACACACCTCAGCCCCAAAGAATCACTCCATCCCAGTGCTCATAAAGAAAAAAAAATATTGGTTTCAGTGTCTCTTTCCGTCATGCTGTGGATCGAGCTTCAGGGGCTTCTGCATGGAAAGATTTACCAACTACAGCAGGGTAATGGAAGGGCATCATCCCAGGAACAATACAGAGCGCAGGGTGATTGAAGATGGCATCCGGTCTCGGGACATGCTCCTTCCAGTTCTCCAGGAAGCTGTGAAGAGAATGGGATGGGGTGTGCAGAAGGGTTGTCCAACTGCATCCAGGGCTGGAGAACCTGGTCCAAAGCCAATTGGTTGGGGTGAGAACTTCAGAGAGGATGTCTTCCAATACACCTCAGTGCTGGACCGTAGCGCTTCCCACTGGAGAGAGCTTGACGCCGGTCAAACACAGCCAGAAACTTGGAGAACCTCTGGAGACGTCCTGCAGTGGGGTAGGATGGAGTGTGAAGGACAGGATCCAGACCAATCAAAGAAAAAAAGCAACAACGAAAGAGGAGCTTTTTCAACAGCAGGAAACGAAAATGAAGCGAATGCAGACTGTTTAGCAAGGGGGGAGCCACTGGCACCTGGACTCAATTGCAATGCAATGGCGGAAACATGAATGAGGAACAAGTGGGAAACAAGTGGCCCTTTGAATGGAGGAGGTGGTTATGGTAGTGGAAAACGAGAGTGAGTTTTACCTGGGGCCTCTCTGCAAGGCCCAGGCTGCTGAGACGAGGATGAAGATGAAGGAAGGAGATGAAGACAGCTGGGTTGGAGCAGATGGAGGTCTGAATGAGACAATGGAAACTGAAGGCAACTAGGTGAGTACATGGAGGTGTGATGTGACGTAACCCCGGAGTCCCCCAGCTAGGTACACACACACAACACACATACATTGATATGCACAAGGAAAAACACAAGTGCATTCAGTCAAAAGAGAGAAAAGAGGGGTGGGATGGGGAGAGGGGAAGAGATGAGGAGCACAAAAGTAAGGCACGAAAAGAATCAGGGGCCTCATTTATAAAATGCACACAAGATCAGATTTGATCCCAAGTCAAAAATGAGGAACAAATTGAGATTTATTAAAGCGATAGTTCGCCCAAAAATGTCATCATCTGTCATCATTTACTCACTCTCCTATGGTTTCAAACCTGAATGACTGACTTTCTTTCTTTCTTCTGTGGAAAAAATATAATTCTTTACTATATTTTGTACCCTAGTGCATTTATGTATAGACCAAAGCAGTTGAAACAGTCTTAAAATTGATTTTCTGTCAATAATGTCGACTTGAATGTTGACAGAGCTGGGCATGACATCTCTGAATCAATGATGAACTGATCTTAACATGACATGAAAAATGTGTTTGCTATTGTCCTCTTGCATAATCGACATACTGTTTTCCTGTAAGGCTGCTTTGACACAATCTGTATTAAAAACGTTATGTAAATAAAGCTGACTTGACTTGAAAATATCAGCAGAAGAAAGAAAGTCATACTGGTTAGGATTGAAGTGAGGGTGAGTACATGATCATAATTTTCATTTTTGGGTGATCTTTCCCTTTAAAGGCAACTGATGTGAAAATGTTCTTATATGAACGGCAAGTGCAAAGCAGCAGTACAAGCTGTTTTTGTGATCGCACACTGGTATGCCAGTGCACGCTGACATGATTTTCTAAACATTTCAAGTGATGCAAGAGCAATAAGTCAGTGAGTGAATGAATGAAATGAGTTACATGCACAATAATATACAGGGTGTGATTTGTGAAAAAAGCAGAGGGGGGGATGCTTTTGAAAACTTTTTTTCCATAGGCGGTGGTTGACCCAACTCTAGTAAGGCTATAAGTAACCTAATGTTAGTGCAGGGGTTCCCAAACTTTTCAGCTCACGACCCCCAAAATAACAGTGCCAGTACCACGGGACCCCCACTTTCCTAAAGTATACGAACGTTTTGCAAAACGCATAATGACAACACAAAGCAACACAACAGTCTTATAACCACAATAATATTTTATAGTTATTTACTCATTATTTACATTTGAACATTAATCTTACCTAATGAGCTGGGTGGGCAACATGCTGGATTTTTATTTTTAATTCACCTTATATTTTTTATTTATTGGTAAAATATGCTATTTCTAATGCTTTAAAAACTATCTGATTTCTGGAAATCATCTTGCGACCCCTACTTTGGGAACCCCTGTGTTAGTGTAATCTGTTAACAACGCACATTATATACCCGTCTTTTTAAGGCAAGTACCGGATAATGAGTGTCATATGTCATGAAATGTTTTTAATACAATGGAAACCGTGTCTAACGCGATCACAATTTAATAAAAACATTGTAAGTTAGGCCTATTAATTGTAACGATTTAATTTCAAACAACAAATAAATTAATATAGAGAAAGCGAGCACAGATCACAGTAGTCTATCAGCTGAGCTTTTTGAAACTTAGAATCAGTAAACCACTGCGTTGTAAAATGATTCACTGTTTTGAAGCACTTCAATTGGTTTGATTTAAAATGGGACATCAAAGCACTATCGCGAATCATCTGATTTAAAACGGGATTAGAAAGCGAGTATGGCGAATCATTTGATTCAGAACCGGAGAATCCCCCCCGGCAAATCGCACCCTGTATATATAAATGTATACGTTTGTGTATATACAATGCCGTTTAAAAGTTTGGGATCAGTAAGATTTGTAATGTTTTTTTTTTGTTTGTTTTTTAAGAGTTCTCTTATTCTCATCAAAGCAAATTTACCTAATCAACAATACAGAAAACAAAGTTATATTGTGAAATATTATTACAGTTTATATATATATATGACACCAGCCATTACACCAGTCTTCTTACATGATCCTTCAGAAATCATTCTAATTTATTACTTTTATTATCAATGTTGGAAACTGTTGTGCTGCTTAATTTTTTAGGAACCTGTGATTCCTTTTTCAGGATTCCTTTATGAATACAAAGAACAGCATTAATTAAAAATAGAAGTCTTTGATATAACTTTTTATCGGTTTAACACATCTTTTCTTTCAGAAAAAGAAAATAAAAATTTCACAGGTTCCAACAAAATATTAAACAGCACAACTGGCCTATATTCACATAGAAAACAGTTATTTGACATTGAAATAATATTTCACAATATTACAGATTTTTCTATATTACAGATTTTGAGCAAATAAATGCAGTTTATACACACACACACACACATATATATATATATATATATATATATATATATATATATATATTTAAACCTACAAGAAAAAATCAAAGCAGAAAACAAAATTTTAAAAAGCAACTATTTTATATTTACAAAAAGGAGGCCAATATTTTCCAATTCATACCTCAACTTACTGTCTGCTATTGTTGAGGGCTTGAACGACAAGGAATTATTTGATTAAATTATTAAGAATGCGACGTGATAAATGGCAAAAGTGGGGACTGGTGAATAGTGAAAAATAATGTCCTATTCATTTCCTATTTATTTGAAACTCTTAAATAGCTGAACACTCTCTGGAGCGTGTAAAGGTTTAATGAGAACATGGTCTGAAAAATAATGTGCATGTAAATGAGATGAATGAAAAATTGATAAAAATGGATCACTGACAAGATAATAAATTAAATATGTATATACACAGTATAGCCAGAAACTAGTTTTATGTAACCAAATTACCTTCATATGCACTCAGGCGAGAAGAATTTGGGAACATTTTAAGAATGCATTTGGGAAGATGACTTTATAAATGAGACTCTTTTCAAATGTAATGAAGTTACAGCATATGGACACAGGATGGCAGTATGACTCAATAAAACAAAGAGAACTTGTGCATGTGTATTTGAGTGTCCTTGCCTGCCACAGTGCACGTGGATGTCATGTGACAATACAGTTATACATTCATATATTTCTGGCATACATATTAGAAATGAATTAATGTCAAAACAGCACTCTATATACACCAAACAGCTTTGATAGACAGCATCTGCTATGAAAATAACTGTAAATGTAAATGCAAAGTGTACATCAAATGACCTAAAGCTCAGCAGTGATTGACAAGGGACAGGCAGCACACACAGATCAGACTAAAGTGGCAGTAGCTGTGTGTTAGCACTCTTCTGCATAGGTGACAGCGCTCTTATCGGGTTTCTAGGACAGATATCTGATTCCTCCCCCCTCCTTTGGCTCCTCTAGCAGACTCTTGAATGCCAGTAGTCATTAGCCCCACTATTTCACTCATATTTTAATCATTAGTTAGCTCCTTGGAATAAATAAGATAGTCAGAGATATTTTAGTGTTATTCATGTGTGGGATACTTACGAAGCTTCGGGAGACGGCAAGACGGTTCTGGCGACGCCCGATGACAGTTCCACTCAGGCTGCGAGCAATACGGCGCAGGTGATCCGCATCATACTGGTCTTCCTCTCCTGACTGAGGCTCTTGATGGGCCACTGACAGGGGCTACAGAGAACAAAGAGTTACTGCAGTAAAAACGAAAGTCTGGATAAAACCATACACAACACCCAAACAAAAGCAACATGTGCTAACAGATTGTGCACTGTATGAAAAACAAGCTCTGATGTCGAGAGAGCCAGACATAACAAAAAAAAGTGGAGAGACAGCCATCCCTCATCAAAGAACTAGTAAATAAACTAATCTAATGAAGCCATAATGAACGCTACACAATTTTAAGCCAATTTTTATCTCAAACTGCTGACAAAAACCTGAAATCTGAAGCAAATTGGTGCTTGTTTAAGTGAGGGATGATTGCTTTATGTGGACTTTTTAAGATGAAATCTGAGATACCAACAGATGCCCAAGAAACATTTAGGAGGTTAAATATCTAGACATATAATATCTAGGCAACTACAGACTGTTGCGTTGTTAGAAAACAACAGCAGCTCAAGGAATATTCATGTATCCCTCTCTCTCATAGCTACATGGTGAGTAGATAAATCCCATCATTTTGAGGTAAATGTTTAAAAAAAAAAAAAAATGTGTGTGTAACTTTAAGTAACGTCACAACCAAACACCTTTATTCTGCAATAAGCTCATTTTTTTTGGCAGTTATTCCATAACATTTATTTTTTTATGTGTGTACAACTGTTCAGAACTGTGCTAGCTAACCATGTGCTGATAAGCATCTTTATTTTTTTGGGTGTTATTCCATAAAATTGTCAAAAGGGAACACATAATTCTTTATTTCTGGGAAATAAGCAAAGTTTTAGTACATTTTTGCAAATTTTTAGCATTTAGTATGTTTTAGTAGCGTTTTAGAATGTGAGTTAAAATTCTGTAATGTAATATGGTCACTACCAAAACATTACTGTCACTACCGAAAGTGTGCAGTCACACCCAAAACAAGGGACTGACATTTTTTCAAAAAATAATGTTGATGTTATGATAGTGTTTGGTTTAATGTATACAGAATCTAATGATTCCTTAAATTTGAAATCAGTGTGACCAATGTATGCCTTTTTACAAGAAAGACTGAATTCAAAATGCAACAAATCTCATACATTTGCTTGAAATGTTGTTAAAATTGTATGTTATTGATTTACCTGTGAAAGCTTTTTTAATAAATAAACAAAAATATATTTACAAAGTAGATGTGAACAAAATCTTAGTAAGTCAATATAACCTCTCTTATATAAATATATATTACTGTTGTTTCGGTAGTGACAAATTTGGGGAGAGGAAAAATATTCCAAAGATTTCAGAAAATATAATATGAGAATTAACTGCACAGTTACTAGAAATGTGTACCTTGGCTATTATATAATTTGCATACATACAACATTTGTGAAAAAATACTTTTTTTTTTCAAGATGTTTCCAACTCTGACTTTGAACAAATTCTTTAGAATGGCCCATAAATTAAATTATAATATTAGGTACTTGTTGACAAGTCTAAAGGTTATAGCATGAGACTCCACAAAATGCAGAGAAAGAAAACAGGAATGATTTGAACAAAGAATGAAAAAGGAAGCACCACATATCTTACCATGTTCATATATCCAGTAGGGCTGCAACAACCTGGTGGTCCATAAGCGGTTCTCTCAAGCTCAGCCGTGGGGGTCCGAGAGCGTCCAACTCCAGTGAGCAGCTTTCGTGCAGCAGGAGGTACTGTTTGAGAAAATCAGGTTTGACAATAATGATATTTTCACAACATATGGTTCAATTTGTTAGTGTTAGTCATCATAAACAAAAACATTTTACAATGTTTATATTTATAGATATGTTTATGTGTAGTCAATTTAAGATGATGATACACAGGGCAATTTTTTGAACAACGTTGCTATCAACGGGCAACCAGGTGAGACACGGCCCTTGACTGATCTGAAGTATCCAGATATACTTGGTTGCCCATTCTCAATCGGAAAGTGCCCAAGCAACACTGCTCAAAAAAATTGCCTAACAACATTGCTCCAAAAAGTTGCCCCATGTGTCATCAGCCTTAAAATGAGACGATTTACCTGTTCTCACAACAGCAGGTGAGCTGGTACCACGCAGGGCTCGGCCAGGTCCCGGACCAGCCTGCAGACTGGCCTGGTAAAGTGAATCCAATTCAGAAAGTTCCTGGTCCTCTGCCTCTGTGGGTTCCAACTCCATGCTCTGGAAGTTTGAGTACTTAGGGATGTTCTTCTTCCTGGTGCTCATGGGACTGTGAGGAGCAAGGTGTCTTCCAGGTGTGTGCTGAGAGAGGGTACATCCTGTCCGCTGGTTCTGGTCAGGAGGTGTGTCGTAGGGGTTCACAACAGCATCAGGGCGGTCTAGGCTCCAAGACGACCAATGACGGGCAGCAACAGGAGGGGTCAATTTGGTGCAGGGCTGGGAAGATCCAGACAGGGGCTGCCATATGGGGGCTCGTCGGGGCACCGGCCCCTTCTCCTCAACAAGTGGACTGGGATTGCTGGATTGGGGTATCCGGTCTGGACTATCCACAGTGCCCTGCCACAAAGGAGGATTTGGAGATTGAGGGTGCTGACAGGTAGAGACCTCTTCGTCCTCTCCCAATACACCCCAGAAGTCAAGGGGCAAAGAGGGTAGTGATATGGCAAGGTGCTTGCGTATGGGCATAATCCGGATGCCTGATGCCTGGAGAACATCTGATAATCTGATGCCACCCCATTCGTCCTCATTCTGGGTCGACCAATTGCTGCGCTCATCACGGTCTTGGGGCTGTGGCTGAGAAGAGGCAGGCCGGGGATTGAGCGATGGGCGGCTAGAAGGCTGAGATGGGGAGTTTGTACAAGAGGAGGGTGATTTCATGTGTTGAGGAGAGGGTGGGCCAAGCACAGAATCCTGATTGGTCTCCCAGACCTCATCCTGATTGTCTGTCAACAATACTTGGACCGGGCCAGGCTGTTCACTGAAGAGGCGAGAAAAGCAAGAGAAGGGTTTTGGGTTAGACACTCTATGAAAAACGAACATGGTTATCTGAAATTAGTACGGTCCCATTAAACATGATCACTCAGTTAATGTCACTAATTAAATTATGGCTAAATGAATTTATTTAATGGCATAATTACATGAATTATTGGAAAAATTAACTTCAACATTAAAGGGTTAGTTCCCCCAAAAATGAAAATTCTGTGATTAATTACTCACCCTCATGTCGTTCCAAACCCGTAAGACCTTCATTCATCTTCGGAACACAAATGTTTGATAATATTTTTTGATGAAATCCCAGAGCTCTCTAACCCTCCATAGACAGCAAGGGTCCTTCCACATTCATGGTACAGAAACATTGTAAGGACATGGTTAAAATAGTCAGTGTGACATCAGTGGTTCAACCATAATTTTATGAGGCTACAAGAATACTTTTTGTGTGCAAAGAAAACAAAAATGGCGCAACGCAAGCGAGTTCTACGTCAGTAACACGTGTATGTGTGGTACTCTATAATGGTCTCGGGGGAGAAGAAACTGTTGAATAAATGTATTTTTGTTTTCAATGCGTGCAAAAAGTATTCTTGCAGCTTCATAAAATTAAGGATGCACCACTGATGATGTCACATGGAATATTTTATTGACGTTCTTACAATGTTTCTGGACCTTGAATGTGGAAATATCTTAATTTGTATTCCGAAGATGAACAAAGGTCTTTCAGGTTTGGAGTGACATGAGGGCGAGTAATTAATAACAGAATTTTCATTTTTGGGTCAACTGCATCTTTAAGGACTAAAATGAAAAGATTTAATAACAGTTTTTTTGTTGATATACAGCTAAAAATATATATAAATATATAAAGATCACACTAAAGACATGAAATTGAAAAAAAAAAAAGTAATTAAAACCTGTTGAATTACATAAGTTTGTACCCCGTAATGAACAATTTTATAGCTACTGTCACACATAAAATACATACACATTTGAGATATATTTTATATTCCCACAAATATGTATTATGTACTTATTTATTCATGCAAACTAAACATAAAACGGGTCTTTGATAAGTGTTATATTTGTAAAAATACACATTCATTTCAAAATATTCTTTTTTTAAAAAATCCAATTATACCTGAAAATGGCTTTGCTGCATGAAACCCATTCTAACACATTTTCTAACTCAGAAAGGTTACGATGCAGCCAAGGACCAAATTCAAGGAGACCTGCGTCCTTCACACCAGTATTCATGAGCCACTTCTCATACAATACACACACACAGTCCCCACGTGCTTTCCACAGCTGACGCACTACACGACCTTGACATCATTTTCATAGTTGTCGTATAAACCAGAGTTACAGCAGCCATAAATACGCCCAAAAGCTCCCCAGAAGTGGAGTGCACGAGAATGAGAGTTGGCTTTGCTCCAGAAGGGATACCTGCTTGCTATCTGCATTCACCTCTAATAAAGCAGAGCAGAGTATCCATCAGAACACCATCAATCCTCCTTCATCTCTACTGGCCCTCAGCAACCCACCGATGACCCGTGTGACAGATTAATCTTCAGATAAATCTTTATCTAATACAAGTAAAAAGCCTCTGAAAGATGCAAACACACAATTCTCAGTGTTTTCACTGCATTGAGCAGTTGATTCGGATCCCTAATCTGACACTGTTAACATTCCTGGCATCTGATAATGGGTTTTCAATGTATATTAGTTTTTTAATTGGATATGACAGACTTAAGCATGCTTAAAAAGTCTGGAAAACTATCTTTCTGATCAGAGATATTCCATTTTTATTGTTCTTAAGGTCCTTGCACACTTGTTGAAATTCTTGTCCAAAATTTCATGTTAAAAAATAAATACACACTGTCTCCGAAACTTTCGTCAGTCATAAAAAAATTCTGATTGGGTTAAATTTTCAGCATTTTTCGCATCTGTAGCAAGCATTTTGAAAGGTGGTCTGACAATTTTGAGCCACCGTGACAAATTTTGACGAATAACATAAAAACGCATATGAAAATTTCGGACCTTTAGAGACACATATGGGATCCGTCAATAAGGCAAGTTAAGCACCTCTTCGTTGCCATTAAACCAGAAATGTGTTCTTATCTAATCGTTTTGCATAATGATTTATATTTTGAGCTACTCACATTTAACACAAAACAATAAATACTGTGGTTAAAACTGTTTAAATAGCTACATATTAAAAACATTGGAGTATTACATACTGGAGAAACTATACAATCTAATGTTATAACAACATTAAGCTGCTGTTTAAGGTTGGTTTGATTATTTGAGACATTTGATGTGCACCGAATCCGAATATCATGTTTAGAAAGAAAACAAACAGGAATAAATATGAGATGGGAAGAAAAAATGTGACCCTGAACCACAAATCCAGTATTAAGTAGCATGGGTATATGTGTAGGAATAGCAAAAAATACAAATGTATGGATCAAAATTATAAATGGTTCTTTTATGCTAAAAATCATTAGGATATTGAGTAAAGATTATGTTCCATAAAGATATTTTGTAAATTTCCTACCTTAAAACTTTTTTGTTTAGTAATATGCATTTCTAAGAACTTCATTTGGACAACTTTAAAGGCGATTTCCTCAGTATTTTGATTTTTGTGCACCCTCAGATTCCAGATTTTCAAATAATTTTATCTCATCCTATCTTAGCATACCATACATCAATGGAAAGCTTATTGATTCACCTTTCAGGTGATGTTTAAATCTCAATTTCAACAAATTAACCTTTATGACTGGTTTTGTTGACCAGGGTCTCAAATATATTACTATTAGTCATCTCTCCTTACTTTATGTGGTAAATATATTTTATGTACTGTAAAGTATCACGCTTCCGCTAGCAAGCGGTTAACCAGTGTCCCTTTAGTGGCTCCGTAGAAAGTATTATTCATTTTCTATGCCTTTCCAAATACGGATTCACTGCTGCTGCATGCCCTAGAGTGGGTATAGAGGCAAGTGAACTGGGAGAAGTTCGGTACAGAGGTAAACATCCCTGATTAATGTGCTCGAGTGCTCATTTACTGTAAATACTTCCTGAAGCACTACATTGGGTAATTACCCAAGGGGCTTTGGCCAGGTCAGGCCATACATCACATCAACGCCTTTAATCGATGGAGGGGAAAGAGAAAGCAGGAAGCAAGAAAAAATAAAGAAATAAAACAACCGCATTCCACGGGACACATTGCCGCAGTGACCGTTGTATTGTTTTACTTTATTAGTGAAGTGGCATGCCATGTGTATGTAATAACGGTGGGCAGCCATTCGCTAGCTTGAGTTTGCCAATAACTCAGCCAACTGCACCCTGGCTTCCAATACTCAGTCTTATTGGGAATCTATAACACCCGTCCTGTCTGTATGTGTGATTTTAAATTAGAAATTAACCTCCAAAAGCTCTGGAAAACAAACAACAAAGCCCAAAGCAACCATAGCATAATCATAATGAGAGTAAAATGTCATGGCATTCTGACAAACTGATCAGTTAGATAATGTATGAACGGTAGGTCTTTTAAACGATTAGTTCACTTGTAGAATAAAAATTTTCTGATAATTTACTCACCCCCATTACATCCAAGATGTTCACATCTTCCTTTTTTTCAGTTGAAAAATAAGGTTTTTGAAGAAAACTTTCCAGGATTTTTCTCCATATAGTAGACTTCAATGGGAGCCATTTGTGGTTAAAAAGTACATTAATTTTTTTAAATGACCAATTGTTTCGTTAGGTAAGACCCTTATTCCTTAGCTGGGATTGTGTAGAGCCTTTAAAGCTGCATTGAAACTACAACTACTGAAGTCCACTATATGGAGAAAAATCCTGGAAAGTTTTCCTTAAAAAAATATTTTCAACTGAGGAAAGAAAGACATGAACATCTTGGACGACATGGGGTGAGTAAATTATTAGGAATGTTTTATTTTGGAAGTGAACTAATCCTTTAAGCTAGAACTGCATCACAATCACAGAAATATAACCGTAAGACAAAGCTCATTACAACTTTTCCAAATAAATAAATTAAAAAGAACAGACACAAGGGTTAGCTTTAAGACCAAAATTTTGACTTCAGTACAATACCAGCCTTTGTACTTGAATATCAACATTAGGTAGACTATTATATTATGCATGACAGATTTCCATATCATGTAAATGAAAATGAACATGAGATTTATTAGAAAAGTTCCATTTTTAAATCAAGTAGTACCATGGAATTAACAACTAACATATAAAACATAAAACATATATTAATGTATTTTTAAATAAATCTATAAATCTTATTAAATCAAAGTATTCTAGTGCATAAAGGTAATATATCAAAACATATTTTGCTCAAATGGATGTCAAAAACCCAAACTACATTCTTTTTTTCCCTTAGTCCTGCATTAATTGGTGTTACTATACTATCAATTATAATAATTTAATTTTTTGTTTCACAAATGTGACCCTGACCACAAAAACAGTCATAAGGGTTAATTATTTGAAACAGTGAATGAATAAGCTTTCCATTGATGTCTGGTTTTATAGGATAGGACAATTTTAGCTGAGATACAACTATTTGAAAATCTGGAATCTGAGGGTGCAAAAAAAACTTAATATTGAGAAATTCGCCTTTAAAAGTTATCCAAATGAAGTTCTTAGCTATGCATATTACTAATCAAAAATTAAGTTTTGATATATTTATGCTAGGAAATTTACAAAATATCTCCATGGAACATGATCTTTATTTAATATCCTAATGATTTTTTGGCATAAAAGAAAACTTATTATTATAGTACTTTTGGCTACTACTACAAATATACCCGTGCTACTTAAGACTGGCTTTGTGATCCAGGGTCACAAATGACGTCTGTATGCTGGTACTGTACTGTTTTCAAACTTTTGGTACCACGTTACTGATTATGCATCGTTATACCACACAACCCTAACAGACTTAACGGTCTGAGAGAGTACAGATCTGAACAAGCGGTTAAGCTGGACACACAGGGTGACAGTACAGGTACCTGGTGGGCCCCTGTGGGCGGCTGGGCTCCTGCTGCTGCTCTTGCTGTTGCTGCATGCGCTGCTGTAGGCCCCGCGCTCTCCTCATGCATTTTTGCAGCTTGGCGTCAGCAGCCATAGTCCTGCTATGAGTGTTAGCACTGCCCTCATGCATGGAAAATCTTAGTTTAGCTATAATGCAAAAGAACAACAAAAAGGGAAAGGAAAGAAGAGCAGAAGAAAAGAAAATGCAGAAAAGAAAAAGAAAGAGCTGAGTTATGAGGGGCCGGCATGCGGACCATTTCTTTGTTATAGAAACGACAAAGTAGTGAAATTGAAAGAAAGAAGAGGGGGTGATGGTGGGACATATCCCACCTTTCACCCCAGAGTGAGCTCAAGGCTGTTCAATAGGCAAAGCTTTGCACATTAGTTCATTAAAGTTGACACACAGTTGACTGCATGTAATGGGTCCATAACAGTAGACTGCATCAAAGGTGTCATGCCAATTTTTTTAATTTTTCAAAATACACTTTTATAATTAAAATAGTAGGTAAAATAAAACTGCCAGAAATCACCCGTATAATCTATATTACTACCATTAATAATAACAACAAAACAATATTTTATATATTATTTCTTTGCACAGCATTTTTATATTTATATTATTTTTAATTTTTATATTATATTTACAACACAAAGTACACAAAGGTGTTATCACAAGGTAACTAATTTTAATACAGCAAAAATGCATTGTGATTGCTGGCTGTCAAGTTCAACTGAACTTCGGCTTGGTTTATTAAAACAAAAATTGTATATTAGGTCTGAATTTTAACATGTCCCCTTGCACATTAAAATATGGATAAGAACTGGATAAATTCAGAAATTTTTTGTCTCAAATAGAGATTATGATTCTCCCACGATTCTGAACTAAACAAAATAATGTCTAATTTACTAGAGGTTATGAAGTCAGAATTGCGAGACATAAACTCAACACAAACATTATTTGAAGCGAATATTACTTTCAAAAGGTGATTTGCTTTATTTAATGGAAGCCCATTTCTGCCAATTCTGAGAAATGAAGTCAGAATTGTAAGATATAAACTCACAAATCTGACTTTTTTTTATAATTTGCGAGTTTATATCTTGTGAGTTATAATGTCAGAAATATTATTTGAAGTGAAAATTACTTTCAAAAGGTGATTTGCTCCATTTAATTGAAGCCCATTTCCACAGATGAATAAATTTTTTTTAAAAGGAATTGCAACCCTTTATCTTACAATTCAGACTTTTATTCTAATTCAGAGGTTTTTTTTCTCAGAATTACATGATACAAACTCGCAATTCTGACTTTTTTCTTTAAGTCAGTAACTCGACACAAATGTTATTGGAAGTGAAAATTTCAAAAACTTTCAAAAGGTGATTTGCTCTATGGAAGCCAATTTCCGGCAATTAATAATAAAAAAAAAAAAAAAAGGTAACTGCGACTTTTTATCTCAAAATTCTAACTTCTTCTTGCACTTGCGAGTTTACATCTTACAATTCGGACTTTTTTTCTTGATACAACTTTGCAATTTTGACTTTTTTTTTATCACGAATTACGTGATAAAGACTCACAATTCTGACATTTTTTCCTCAGAATTGTGATATAAACTTGCAATTCTGAAAAATGAAGTCAAAATTGCATGATATAAACTTGCAATTGTGAGTTATAAAGTCAGAATTTTAAAATATAAACTCACAAATCAGACTTTTTCCTCAGGATTGTGTGATATAAACAATTCTGACTTTTTCTCTGAATTACATGATAAAGACAATTCTGACTTTTTTTCCTCGGAAATGTGATATTAACTTGCAATTCTGAGAAATGAAGTCAGAATTGCTTAGTATATACTCGCAATTGCGAGTTATAAAGTCGGAATTGCGAGACAAATTTGCAATTCTGAGAAATAATGTCAGAATTGCATGATATTAACTCGCAGTTGCAAGTTATTAAGTCAGAATTGTGAGATATAAACTCGATATATTTCTCGCTTTTCCGCTTTGGTAAAAAAATAATTGATGTCACAATTCTAAAAAAAAAAATAAATAAATGTAGAAATGGGAGATTTAAACTTACAATTATGAGAAAAAAACTCTGAATTGTGAGTTTCTATCTTAAAAGTCTGACTCTATAACCTGCAATTGCGTGTTTATATTACGCAATTCTGAAAAAAAGTCAGAACTGTGACATAAAAAGTCGCAATAAACTCATTTATTGCGCACAGCTCTAATATGGATCTGGAACTGCTCAAACAAATAGGTGCATGACACCCCTGAGTTCAATAATTTCCACAATGCCTTTTTAAAAACACATCACCTGCTGTTGTGCAGTATTTTGCTTACTGAACAAACCCATTCACAATGAGTGACATAAACAGAGTTCAGAAAGATCATAATATGGAGAAGCACTGGGCTGCTCTGCTGAACGACAAGAGAGAAACCAACGACTGTGATTGAGCTTTTAAGCCCTCGTTCGCAAAGTGTACTAAACAACATGTTGAGATCCATCACACTGATTAACTGTTAATTGCATTCCAAAATGAGTTCGCATTAGGAAACAGTTGATTTGGTTGCTCTCCCGTCTGGGGCTGTTACATGGAAAACCGCATGGGAGGTTAGTGTTGCCATGGTTCCCTTTAACCTGTTTCGTTTAAGTCTGGTTTAGCATTAATTCTGCCTATCATAAAAATGCTATTTTCAGAACATTTACTGCTGTCAACACCAGCTGCGCCTGAGCTAGCTTTAACTGCAGATGACGCGCATCGCTTTCAATGGGCTGAAAAGGAGCTGACGGCATTCTGGCAGATGCAAAGGGGCAAAGTTTTAGGACGGCACACCACAGACTGAAGACACAGGAAGCAGGAGCGACAGCCAGGACAGACACACAAACGTAGACACACACAAAACCAATGATGGATTGCAGGGTTGTGGCAGGCGTTGCTTTTGTTCGGCCAGAGGAACAGGAAAGTAGTCTTCTATGTAGTGAAGGCATGACCTTATAGGCTGCCACTGGATCTTAGAGGCCTGTATGCGCTTTGGGCCAAATCGGATCTGTCTCGACGAGACAGTGAAAGCACTGTGGGGATGTGAAGACTGGAAATATTTACAAAACCTGTCTTCCCTTTACATATATTAGTGCTGTGCCTCACATTTACAGACATGCACACACATACCGTAAGCAAAGCGAGACAGAGATGGAGGGTTTGCCGACCTGGATAGTGGTTTGCGAGCGGTATAAATAGCTTTGTGGAGAGTTTTGCATGGCTGAAATTGTTCTCTGCTCATTAATCATTCAAGCAGGTATGCTAGCGCTTCAGACAAAAATGCTGTTGTTCCAGGTAAGCGTGAGATACGTAGCCACCTTTTTTGTTTTAATTTGGAGAGTGCTGAGAGATTTAGGAAGGATCGTGCGCCAGTGTCCACACACAACCGCTCAGCACAATCACAATCCAATCCTTCCACCAAATAGGATTTATAGAGGTCGGGAATGTTATGATTGTGAATCCAGAATGGATTTAAGTTTGCGTGTGGCTGTGGGTGAGGCCCATTCAAATGGTGTTCCAAATGAACAGAATAAAATGTTCAAATAAAAAAGGATTAAAATTGTTCCAGCCTCTGTCTGGCACAGATCAGGGCTCTGAAATGGCCAAAGCCGAGCGCTTTTCAATAGCACGCCACTATCAGCGGTATTAACAATCAACAGGCAGAGCCACATGCCCAGTCATCCAATCAGATTGTGAAAATCTGACTCTGATCACAGCACTAAGAGAACAGAAACAGGGATGCACTGAATAATAAATTTAAAAAGTAAAAAAAAATAAAAAAAAATAATTTCAAATAGCTAAATATTGTTTTCATGTTGTCAATAACTCATAAATTTCATACTATTTTGTCTAAATCATTTTAAAAAATAAAAAACTAGAAACGAAATGAAAGATTCAAATACTTAAAATGATAGTTCACCCAAAAAATGAAAATTCTTACCCTAATGCCGTTCCAAACCCGTAAGACCTTTGTTCATCTTTTGAACACAAATTAAGATATTTTGATGAAATTCTGAGCTTTCTAACCTTGCATAGACAGCAATGCAACATCCATGTTCAAGGACCAAAAAAGTAGTAAAGACACTGGTAAAATAGTCCATGTGGCATCAGTGGTTCAACCGTAATTTTATGACGCTACGAGAATTCTTTTTGTGCGCAAAGAACAGTTTCTACTATTTTAACCAGGGATGTAAAAACTGTCTCAATATCATTGTGGTTACATGGTGATATCAAACGATAGGTTTTCTGGGCAAAAAGTGTAGCTTTTAAAATATATTTCATATAAATAACATAAAAGGACTTTAAAGTGTTTTGGGCCATTATACTTTGCCATCTGTCAAGCGAACTAAAACCGAAAGTGCAATATGGCTTAATCCCTTCATCAAGTCTTCGCTGTTTTCGCTGCACATTTCAAAGCGAAGCGCACACTTCGTCTAGGCGATCAGCTTGTGATCCGGTGTTTTCCATGCCTCAGAACGGCTCAGTTGACAGTGAATGCAGTGAACTTGTTTACTGCATGTGCTGCGAGTTTAGCGCGTTTGAAAACGCAATGGCCACCAGTTAAGCTTATTTTTTTAAGCTGGAGTTTTCCGTCAAAATAAAAGTTTGTCTACCATTTTCGTCCAAATAAAAGCTGAAAATTTCAGTATAAATTGCTGACAGCTAGTGGTTTAAATGGGTAACCTTACTGCAGTCCTAATTCAAAATATCTCTTTTAAGTGTAGAAATTAGGAAGGAAGTATTGTAATTTCCCTATTGTAGTGTAAAGCAAAAATAACATACCTATGAAATATTCATTTTAATTTATTTTAGTGCAACTGTTTTACAATATAGGGCTATTATTGTCATAGTATAATAACTATAATATAAAATTGTTGTTATTATTATTATTATATTCTAATTTGTTTGGTTTGCTAAAACACCCGAATGTACCAGACAGACAGCATACCACAAATAAAAAGAGGGTTGAGTCCCCTTTAAAGTTCAAGTGCAAGTCAATTCACTGATATTTTTCTGACTTAAGTTTTCTTAGTTAAGAACATGGGTTGGAGCTCTTAATTTTGAACTCTCAAAGTGCATTAGATAGAATAATTTAACTTTGAACAAAATTCTTCATTTGCCTTACCATATCATGGATTTCGTATTGAGATATTATCGTGAGATTTTGATATAGATTAAGATATTGTGAGATTGATGATACCTTTCTTAGCCTTCAACATGGTAGTTGCATTGCTGTCTATACAGGGTCAAAAAGCTCTTGGATTTCATCAAAAATATCATCATTTGTATTCTGAAGATGAACGAAGGTCTTACAGGTTTGGAACGACATACTTGAGGGTAAGTAATTAATAAACATTTTAATAATATTTTACCACCCCTTTAAAGTTAATTTAGGCATAAAAACATTGTAATGTACAGTATGAAAAATTGATATATTTTGAGATTTGTTTATTACAATTAGCTGTGTTATTAAATTATTTGTGTTTTTAAATAAAAATGTCATTTAAAAATAAGGGAAAACAGCATGCAAAAATAATTATCACATTTCTATTTAAAAAAAATGTAATACCAATATATTGTGCATCCCTAGACAAAACAAAAGACAGGGTAATGAAAAATAATATGTCACACACGTAAACAAGGAGAACAGGCGCACAGAGAGACAAATAGAAGCAAACACACACACACACACACACACACACAGGGTGCTGCAGGAAGGGAAGGCAGTGTTGGGTTATTACTGGTGGGTTTGTGTTGCGAGGACATGAATGTTTTTGGAAGCTGCTTTCTTACCAAACAGACCTAGAAAGTGCATATATTGGGTAAGTGACGGTTACCCGAGCGGACAGCGTAGGAGTTGGGCGTAGCAAGCAGAGGCAGGTTAGAATTACTTACACACAGCGTGGTGGGAGAGCGCCAGGGCTGTAGCTGTATCCCCAGCTTGCTCCAGGCGCAGCGACTGCTCTAACAGAGAGTCAGCCTCCGCCAGGCAGTGCTCAAAACTGCCCCCCTTCCCTGCAATTAACACACCAAGGCCAGGCCTCTGAGAACACGCTCATACACGCACAAACACTGCTCACAGGAGCCCTCCGCGTGTTGCCGGGAACACGCCACTCACGTTTGCACGGCTTACCGGGAATGAAGACGTCCACTGACACACAAGCGCACACAGTCTAATGACTGCCATCAACACAACTCAAACACAATTAGACATGTTTGTACGCACAACATGCACACTGACTAGGGAGAATTCTGATTCAAGATTAAAAATGTAAGATTTGAGTGTATAGGTGTGTTTTTGGTGTTATGGCTCCCATCTACAATATTTGTATTACAATACAATGTTACAATGATATTTAATTTTTTTTATTTTTTAAAGATCCCAAGACATTGCATTACTTCTAGAGTTGAGAAGACAGAAGGGTTAACTTTTACATCCAAACTATCCCAACTGGAAAAAAGTTTGAACCAGCCTGAATTGGTTTCACTGGCTGCTGATTTGAACTGGTTTGCTGGTCTCCCAGTACAACTGAGGTCAAAAGTTTACATTCCCCTTTCAGAATCTGCGAAATGTTAATTATTTTACCAAAATAAGAGGGATCATACAAAATGCATGTTATTGTTTATTTATTACTGACCTGAATAAGATATTTTACAGAAAAGATGTTTACATATAGTCCACAAGAGAAAATAATAGTTGAATTTATAAAAATGAACCTGTTTAAAAGTTAACATACACTTGATTCTTAAGACTGCCTTGTTACATGAATGATCCACAGTTTTGTTTTTGTTTGTTTAGTGATAGGCCCTTGTTTGTCCTGAACAGTTAAACTGCCTGTCGTTCTTCAAAAAAAAAAAAATAATTCTTCAGGTCGCACAAATTCTTTGGTATGATGATTTTATGATTTTGAGATCCATCTTTTCACACTGAGGACAACTGAGAGACATATGCATCTATTACAGAAGGTTCAAATGCTCACCAGAAGGAATAAACATGCATTAAGAGCCAGGGGTGAAAACTTTTGAACAGAATGGAGTTGTGTACATTTTTCTTATTTTGCCTAAATATAATATTTTTTTCATTTAGTACTGCCCTTCGGAGGCTACAGAAGATAGTTACATGTTTCCCAGAAGACAAAATAAGTTAAATTTACCCTGATCTTCAAATTTAAAAAGTTTCAAATAGTTGAATATGAGTCCCTCAGTTTTCCCCAGTGTGAAAAGATGTATCTCAAAATCAAAAATGCTGGAAAACCAAAGAATTTTAGTATTAAGAATCAAGTGTATGTAAACTTTTGAATGGGGTAATTTTTTTTTTATTCAACTATTATTTTCTCTTGTGGACTATATGTAAACAACTTTTATGTGAAATATCTTATTCAGGTCGGTATTAAATAAAAAATAACATGCATTTTGTATGATACATCTTATTTTTGTAAAATAATTCAAATTTTCCAACATTTATTAAGTTGGTTTGGCTGTTCAGTTGGCCTGATCAGGTCAGAAGTATATAAACACCCACATCAGAAGCATTAAATGAGACCAGCCTAAACAGCTATATTAAAAAATCTCTAATATCAATATCACCATAACCAATCTGGTACCAATAAATTATGCATCCCTAGAAACAAGCCTAAAGTAATTTGCTGATGTTATCTGTTGCCGGTTGCATAAAATTTGCAGATTTTTTTTTATTCAGTTACAAAAAAAATGTAGAATGGTCTAAGTTGAATCCAAAAAATAAGACTGATTACCCTTTGGTTAACTGATAGTTTGTCAAACTATTACTTAAGACACTGTCTTAACATAGATGCTAAGTTTATGCATTAAATCAGACGAGCCTAAACAGCTTAGCCAGCCATCAAAAAAAAAAAAAATAAATAAAAAAAACATTTCTAATATCAACCGATATTGATGTACTGATGTAGTGGGCATCCCTGGAAACCAGCCTAAAGTGGTGGTTATAGGTGGTTTAAACTGGTCTCCCAGTTGTTGTTAAATTGGTCTAGCTGGTGTCCCTAGCTGGTGTCCCTATGGTAAAGAGATAATTCACCCAGAAATGAAAAGTCTGTCATTAATTACTCACCTTCATGTCGTTCCAAACCTATAAGACCTTAGTTCATCTCTGGAGCACAAATTAAGATATTTTTGATGAAATTCTGACCCTGCATAGAAAGCAATGCAACTACCACATTCAAGGCCCAGAAAGGTAGTAAGGACATTGTTAAAATAGTCCATGTGACATCAGTGGTTCAACCTTAATTTAATGAACCTACAAGAATACTTTTTGTGTGCAAAGAAAATAAAAACAACAACTTACCCTAACCATAACCATAAACCTACCTTTCTGGGCTTTGAACGTGGAACGTGAACTTGGAATTCATCAAAAATATCTTAATTTGTGTTCCAAAGACGAACAAAGGTCTTACGGTTTTGGAACGCCATGAGTGTAAGTAATTAATGAAAGAGTTTTCGTTTTTGGGTGAACAATAACTTTAAGTTGGTTTAACTGGACGGTTGGCCTGTTCAGGGGAAAACTGGACAAAACCCCCTACAAGCATGAAAACAGACCGATCTAAACAGCTTAGCCAGTCATCAAAATGAACTATTTAAAAAATGTCTAACTTCAATGGATGATCAATACCACTTTAGGCTGGTTTAAGCTGGTTTTTGTTGAAGGGATTACCCATAATACAAAACTGTGCCAGTTCTGCCAGCTCTCTCTTTAAATACAAATTCTAGGTTCCTTTCATTTGGTTTCTGAATGTTTGGCCCTGAGTTACATTTACCCTGGTGCTGAAGTTCGTCCAGGTCCATGAACTTGCTGGGTCTGGGGTTGAAGCCCTGCGCTGCTTCTCTCTCCTTCTCCTTCTTCCTCTGGAGCTCCTGCTGCCTGGCCCTGCGAGCAACTTCCTCTTGCAATTCATCCAGCTCACTGCGTTCCTCTCCTACACATACGCAAAGACATAAATAAGTAACTGTAATATTCATGTCTCAGTTAAACACTTGACATGAACACCTTGTAGCAGTAGCGGGTAAATGCACACAGGCAAAGACCGGTGGTGACTCACCCAAACTCAATGGAGTGCTGCTCCAGGTGGGTGATTTGAGGTCTTGCAGGATGGCACTGCTGCTTTTGGACTTGGGCACTGTCCGCCAAGAGGGCCCAGACGTCACGGGTCTCTTACTGCCACTGTCCCTGAGGGGAAGAAGAGCATATGGCATTCAATCAAACATCATGAGAGAATCCCAGTGTCTATGTAGTAAATGTGTCTATGTATATTACAACATTGAAGGATTAGTTCACTTCCAGAATTAAAACTTTCCTGATAATTTACCCCATGTCATCCAAGATGTTCATGTCTTTCTTTCTTCAGAAAAAAAAAAAAAGATTTTTGAGGAAAACATTCCTGTTTTTTTCCCCATTTAGTGGACTTGAATGGCGTCCAATAGATTGAAGGTCCAAATTGCAGTTTCAATGCAGCTTCAAAGGGCTATACACAATCCCAGCCAAGGAATAAGGGTCTTACCTAGAGAAATGACCTGTCTTTTTTATATATACTTTTTAACCAAGAATGCTCGTCTTGCACTGGCTCAACCTCATGCATTATGTAATCACGCATGTGTGACGTAGGCAGAAGTACTGACTCAGTGTTTACAAAGGGCTTGTGCAAACAAAGTCAAACGCCCTTTACAAAAAAAGGTAAAACGATGTTGGACGATTTTAAGTTGAAGGAGAAAATGAAATGTTTTTCGCCCTACCCAACTTTTTTGAACACAGAAGATCTAAGCCTACATGAATTTTCCAACGTGTTTACACAATGCGCATCACAGAGCTAGCACAAAATTAGCATTTGTGGTTGAAAAGTATATTCATTTTTATTTTTTTAGAAAATGACCAATTGTTTCCCTACATAAGACCCTTATTCCTCAGCTGCGATTGTGTAGAGCTCTTTGAAGCTGCACTGAAACTGCAAGTTGGACATTCAGCCTGTTGGTCCCATTTGAAGTCCACTATATGGAGAAAAGTCCTGGAATGTTTTCCTTAAAAACCTTAATTTCGACTGAGGAAAGAAAGACATGAACATCTTGGATGACATGGGGTGAGTAAATTATCAGAATTTTTTCTGATAATTCTGAAGTAATCCTTGAAGGCTTATGGTACAAGCCTGGACAGATATTTATGACATATTTAATAGTGTTTTCTTGTTAATTCAATTAACTAACATTGTCAATATTAACACCATCAGAAACAATTTATGAAATCAATTGTTGTACAGACAGAGCACAGAGCAAGTCTGGGTGATGCTTGCTTATTTCTGCTAACTTAATATTTCATACATTATTTACAATAATATAATATTGAAAATATAAAATATTAAGCAGCAGGTATTAGTGTTATATTATTCACTGTTGTAATGCATTTTGTGACATATTATATCCACAAAAAAAGGTAATCAAATCATAAAATTTAATTAAGGCTGCATTTACTATTTGATAAAAATGACAGTAAAACAGTAATATTGTGAAATTCTGTATTCTGTATCCTATGTTATTCACTTTTAAATAATTTTTAAATTTAAATCAAGTTAGTTTTGCATCAAATACATTGTGATTTTTGGTCATCGAAATCTGGGGGCAGCAAAAACACATTGTTCTGTGTGGACGAGCAAATTCACAGACAGTTTTTGAAGAGTTCAGATGCAAAACCAGCTAAAAGCCATCTCGGTCAAAAATAAAATAATGATACTGAATGAATGCTCTTTTACTTCAAACTCACTAAAATCCCACCCTTAGCCCAATCAGAAGTACCAGTACTTACATAGAAACCTATATATCGAAGCCTGATAAAAATGCATTTTTTAAAGAAAGATGCCAGATGGATTTAGAGGCTTTTCCATCTGAACTCCTCATTTGTTGTGCATGAAATCACCCACATGCCAACAAACCAATGAGAACAAGAAACAATAATGACGATTCATAGTAACAGAGCATAGGTGCCAAAAATATTGTCGATCTGCTTACCTCAATCCCTCCATAACTGGCACATATTTTGCAGATTTGCCATGGTTTGGCAAATAAATACATTCCAGACCATTACCTACATGTGAGTTTCATATTACACCTTAGATGACAAGGGAATTTACAGTAACATTAATACTGAAAAGCTAGTCTCTAAACTCATCATCGCAAACGGCTTGGGTATGCAGAGCATTCACAGCTTATATAAACTATAAACTTATATAAACGGTCATAAGGGTCAAGTTTCGAAATTGAGACTTATACATCATCTGAAAGCTGAATAAATAAGCGTTCCAATGATGATTTGTTAGGATTGATTTGTTAGGATAGGACAATATGGCTGAGATACAACTGAAAATCTGGAAAGTGAGGGTGCAAAAAATTCTAAATACTAAGAAAATCGCCTTTAAAGTTGTTGAAATGAAGTTCTTAGCGATGCATTTTAATAATAAAAAATTCAGTTTCAATATTTTTTTTACACGATAGGAAATGTACAAAATAAAAGAAAAATGTATAATTTTGACTCATACAATGTATTTTTGGCTATTGCTACAAATATACCGGTGCTACTTAAGATCGGTTTTGTGGTCCAGGGTCACATATAGGTTAGATAGTTTGGGTGAGTTGCTGTATTACCTGTGAGCACTGGTGCTGAGGTTGTCGCTGAGAGGCATGTCCATGCTGATGGGGCTGTTGCTGTTCCTCTCACTACTTTCGTAGCCGCTTTCCATCCTCTGGATCAGCCGAGGCTGCTGTTCCATGCCTCTTAAAGGTGGCGGGATCGGTAGATGCTCCACTCCCGTTTCTGGCACGCCCCCTGAGCCATCGATCATGCCCGCCGTCTCTGCTGCTGCAATGTTTGAACCCTCTGCCGCAGCCCCTGAGACCAGCTCACTGTGTCCTGGTGACATCGGGTCCTCTGGCAGCGGGGAATGTCCGAGCGTGGCGTAGCCGGCCGGCCGATGCTTTTCCCGGCTGAAGATACTGTCAATGTTCAGGGCCTCTCTTCTGGGTCTCCATGTGGGCCGATAGCGTCCTCCACTGGAGCTGGACTTGGACTCGCTGCTGGTGCTCTCATCTTCCCAATCTCTTGCCCGTGCCCCAGCCTCCGAGCCACCCACCCCTGAGCTAGAGGACGATGAGAGGGGTCTGCTGTGAATCATATTCACAGTCTCTTTATAGTCCTGCAGATGGCCAGTAGATGAGGGCCTTGACGTACAAAGAGGAGTGGCCTGGTCTTTAAGAACCTCCCCTGAGGAAAAAAATAAAAACTTTTACATTTATGAAAGTTAGATTAGGTTTTGACAGGACACGTGCCTTCTCGGTTTGATTTAGCATGACGCTTTTGCTAGTGGAATTTATATCAGAGAGCGTGTGTTTGTTAAAAAACCTGCAGTGTCCATGCTGTTCTGGGAACCGCTGCTGTCCTGATTACACACCACAGTTCCCTGAGAGTCAGAAGAGAAATGGGAGGCCATGGACTCATGGTGTGATCGAGAGTGCTTGTAGCTGTAGCTGTCTGTGGAAGAGTCTGTGCGTGTGTCACTTGAAATTGAGGGCTCCCTCCCTGACGACGACAACAACAACAGCAGAAAGGGCATTTAGAAATAGAGAAAGTTCACTTCAGCTATCCAACAGCAACTGCTGAAAGGTCAGATTTTAAAGCGATAGTTCACCCAAAAATGTAAATCCTGTCAAACCTGTATGACTTTCATTCTGCCATAAAAGAAGAAAATTTTTGATATAATCACAATCAGTGTGGACTGAAGCTTTCAGGATACAAAAAGGATGTAAAAACTCCATAAAGGTTGTTAATATTATCATTGTATTGTCATATTATCATGCTATTTGCTATGGTGTGAAATTCCAAGTTTTCTAATGCAATGGTTCTCAACCAGGGAGCCAGGGCCCACTAGGGGGCCTCAGCAAACTTCCAAGAGGGCCTAAAGATTACTTAAAACAAGACAAAACAAGCATTAAAGGGATAGTTCACCCAAAAATGAAATTTACCCTATGATTTACTGATCCTGAAGCCATCTTAGGTGTACATGACTTTATCTTTTCAGACAAATACAATCAGAGTTATATTAAAAAATTCTGGCTCTACCAAACTTTATAATGGCAGTAAATGGGAGATTTTGAGATTATGGAGCCCAAAAAAGACATCCATCCATCATACAAAGTACTCCACACAGCTTCGGGGGGTAATAAAGTCCTTTTGAAGTGAAAGTGATAGATGCAATTTTTTGAGCTTCAAAATCTTTACACCCATTCACTGCAATTATAAAGCTTGGAAGAGTCAAGACTTTTTAAAATATAACTCCAGTTGTATTCGTCTGAAAGAAGAAAGTCATATACACCTAGGATGGCTTGATGGTGAATAAATCATGGGGTAATTTTCATTTTTGGGTGAACTATCCCTTTAATATACAGAAAAACAAGTAAAAAGATATAGCTTTTCCATTCAGGAAACCTGGAAATATAGTATGGGGCCTAATTTTTTAAAGTGTATTTTTCAGATGTTGGAAAACAAGATCATCTCATTGAAAAGATCTGATTTAAAAGAATTATTCAGACATTGCTACATCTCTCATGAATGCGCCAAGGGCAGCTTATGATGTTTTGGAAACTTGAAAACTTCAAATCTAAAAGAATGGAAAAGCTCCCATTAAAATCTAAACAAAAAAAAGCTTTTTTGTGTTTCATGTTTCATATGGACTTGGATTGACTATTTAAATTTTTAGGTGAACTATTCCTAAATCAGTTTCTAAGAATACGCAACAATAAGTATTATTGTTCCTTTTTTGTTTAACCCTCTACCTCTCCGTCCCACCTCTCACTTCCTCTTAGTCTCACCGGAGTCTTCGCTGTCATAGCCGGCCTTGCTGCTGTGGTGCAAGTCCAGCTGCGCTGCCAGCATGTCTTGCGATGACACGGGCGTCCCTCGGGGGTCAGCGTACAGCAGCAGGAGTGGCTGGTAGTGGCCTTTTATACATCTTGACACCACATCCTTCCACTTAGGTCCAATCTGTGACGGTTTGGTTCATTCAGAGTTAACCACGCACTCCATTCACAATTAGAAACACTAGAATCAGCTGCCAGAGACAGATGTGTCATTACCTCCTTCACATGTGCGTCATCAAAGTACATCCACTTGCGTATCTTGGTCTGGAAGAAGAAGGTGGAGTAATGCTTGCCGTAGTAGCAAACCATGCCTACAAGGTAGAGCTCCGATTGCTTGGCCCGCTCATCCGTCACACGGTAGAACAGCTGGAGGGTGGGCAACATAAAGAGAATTGTTTGTAAGGAGCAATCACATTTAGAGTTTACTCATACTATTCTGGAGTGAACAATAAAACCATTCTAACTAAATATTGACTTGGCAGCACTAGCAGAGCCTATTATTTTATTATAAGATAAAAATAAATAAATAAATCATCACAGTTACAGGGGGCATTTTGAATTAGATGTAATTGATGTAATTTAAATTGCAATGACATGAGGAATTAACTGAATTGCAATAAAAAAAAAATATTTATTTTAACACATTATTTTAGTACCAAAACATAAACAGGGGTTCAAGCACATAAAGCTTGTAATCGTTAGAATAGCCAAGGATCAGCAATCTCCATGTAAAACTGGTTGTGCAGACCAAAGCGTAAGTCGTAGGGACTTGAAACTTGGAGGGATGTTAGTACTCACACCGAACTAGCCCTAGGTTTTTTGCCCAGTTGGAACGAAACCAGTGCAGAAAGATTCTCTGGAAAGTGAATATCAATAATTATCCAAAAAAGTTTAACTTTCGCCACACCTTCACAAAGGGACACCAAAACAGTACCTATAACGGAATGAGATAACTTTGCCAAATTTAAGCACTTAAGCAACACAACAACACAAAAGCAAAATTGCAGAGCTTGGCCACTTAGTGGTGCTATAAGAGGAAAAAACATAAAAATGCTATACCTACACACTTTTGTCTTATCAACATGAAAATTGCTGAGCACGGTCTTGGTCTAAAGTGCCACAAGTGTCTTTAGGACAAGCTCCCATTAAAATCTAAACAAAAAAAAAGCTTTTTTGTGTTTCATGTTTCATATGGGCTTGGATTGACTATTTAAATTTTTAGGTGAACTATTCCTAAATCAGTTTCTAAGAATACGCAACAATAAGTATTATTGTTCCTTTTTTGTTTAACCCTCTACCTCTCCGTCCCACCTCAAAAGCAAAATTGCAGAGCTTGGCCACTTAGTGGTGCTATAAGAGGAAAAAAACATAAAAATGCTATACCTAGACACTTTTGTCTTATCAACATGAAAATTGCTGAGCACGGTCTTGGTTTAAAGTGCCACAAATCTTTAGGACATTTGCATATCTCAAAAAAATGACAAGGTTAATGGAGGCCGATCAGAACAAAACTTAGTGTGTCTGTTTGTCTCACAGGCCCAAAGAACCACTTAGGGGCAATATCGCATTTTTAAAAGACGTAAACAATTGTACATTGCACATTTTTTTGCACATACATGCGTTATTTGTATCATATGATAGAACTCCTCATTCTGGGCAACTTTGCCTCTAGAACCACTGCTGTCAATCAAATTGTTTGTTAAATGATTGAGAAGATGTAAAAAAAAAAAACACTTTTGTGAACTAGTCGTAGGTTTTTTGCTTCGTCTTGAAAAAACACTGCAGTGCAGTTCTCTGGACTCTCTAGGTCAATTATTATAAAAAAAAAATGTTTACATGTTTACCCTTTGGGAAGCTATAACAGAGTCATTTAGAAAAGGGACCTGTTCAAAATTACCCAAAGTCCTTTGGTAAAGGCTTGCTACATGATGTCTTTTTTTATATGTGCTCAAATGCTTTTTTTTTATAAAGTGCTTGCAGCTATATTTATATCATTCATTTTGGCTAATTATGCAAATGTATTTTAATTTAAGATCAAAAGAGGAGTATAAATATAGATTTCAATTATGTATAATGGCACAAAATGCAACCAAGTGTCACATTACATTTTTTTTTTATTTAGTACATAATATATGAAGTAAATAATATAATTTTGGCAAACTAAGTGTTCTAATTAATAATGTCAATATAGAATTTAATAAATATAATATGTACATTAACAAATATAATACAAGTCATTATTATTATCATCATTTACTCCCTAATGCTCACCAAGGCTGCATTTATTTAATGAAAAATGTAGTAAAACTGTAATATTGTGAAAGCTGATTACAACTATTTTAATACATTTTAAAATGTATTTATTCCTGTGATGCAAAAGCTGAATTGTAGGCAGCCACTACTCCATATGCTGCGTGTATGACAACACTTGTTATATTAGTCTTGTTGAATTTTATTTTATTCTTATACACTTAAATTCAAGTTCTGCATTCTGTGTAACAGAATGGCACACAACCTTGCTGTGAAGTATGCAAGAATGCTGTAACACTAGTGGAGCACAGATATATTGAAAGTGACAAAGAGTACACTGTGTTTCCTCCTCTTGTCCTGAACTGTGCATAAGAGAGGGGGAGCTGGAAGCTCAAGGTTACTGCATTGAAGTAGTGACAAAAAGGAACAATGATAGTGTGTTGTCCGTGCATGCAAGAGTCTTACATCACCCAACCGCAGGCACGTGCCCAGGCTGTGGATGACGTCTTCGGCTAGATCAGAGTGATCCGAGTCCCACACCAGGCCGATGCTGATGATCTCGGGGCAGTTCATCAGAACCCGCCGAATCCGCAACATCTCGCCACAGTTACTCTAAAACAATGAGACAAAAAAGAGAGCATCTTGATCACATGTGCATGCGTGTGTGAGAGAGAAAAGGTGAAGGAGAGATGAAAGGAACGCTTCAAACAGGGCAACACAGTCCAGCAGGGCCTTATGTTCGGCACCCAATGTTCTAGCTGTGCTCTTTGAGTCACCGCCCTCTGTTGAGCGCTTTGGCAGCGGTATACGGAAACAGGCTCTGGCGACGAGCACCACTGCCAGCCTGACCCCTTCCCTCAACGTACAAAAACCTAGCCGGGCACTGTCTTTGTGGAGCGGGCAGCGGGTGGCAAACAGGCTGGCACCAGACCTGGGCAGGAAGGGATTAGACAAAGAGCCCAGTTCTCAGAACTGGCCTCTCTCTCTCTTCGCCTCAGCCGTTCCATCACAGACAAACACACACAAACAAGGCAGCCAATGAACAGCCAGCAGCGGCAGCACTGCTGAGCTTTGGGACAGACACACAGTGTCCCATTAGAGATCATTGTTAGCCTCAGCTCCGCAGTCTGTCCTGCCAAGCGCTGGGAATCCAGACAAACACATGCTTTCAGGGCCAGACGACTAAGCTTCTAAAGAGCAGTGACGTTACAGACTACCAATCTCTGTTGCATTTCAATAAAGTCATTTCAGGGAATCGACAAATGGAAAATTACTGGAAATGAAAGCATGGGTTTCAGCTTGACTGAATTTTGACTCATTTTGCTGATTTGGTACAGAGCAGAGTGTAAAAAGCTGACATGGGTTTCTCCATAAGCATGCTGAATGATGCCGGAGCATGTTTAGGTTGATGAAATCAGCCGCCTCCTGTGGCGGGGTGAGGGTGCGCAGTGTGTGGTAAGAGCTGATCAGCAGCTGGTGTGTAATAGGGTAAGACTGTGTGTGTGCGCGAGTGTGTGTTGGGGGTCTTTCATCTGTAAAAAGGAGAGGAGCAGTGAGCAAAACACTCTCTCGGGTGAAGAACAGACGGTCTTTATGCTTCCACATGAACAGCAGAGCTTAAATGAGTATCTGGGTGGATTGAAAAAGGGTTTGTCATTATTCTGTCATTAATTACTCACTCTCATGTTGTTTGGAACACAAATGAAGATATTTTTGCTGAAATCCAAGAGCTTTCTGACCCTGCATAGACAGCAACACAACTGACACATTCAAGGCCCAGAAAGGTAGTAAGTACATTGTTAAAATAGTCCATGTAAATAACGTTATTTTTCTTTTCTGTGCACAAAAAAATGTCTTTGCAATTTCTAATATCTTCATAAAATTACGGTTGAGCCACTGATGTCACATGGACTATTTTAACAATGTCCTTACTACCTTTCTGAGTCTTGAATGTGTCAGTTGCGTTGCAGTCTATACAGGGTCAGAAACAGTGTTGGGGGTAACACATTGCAAGTAACGCAAGTTACGTAATCAGATGACGTTTTTTCAAGTGACTAGTAAAGTAACAAATTCCTTTTTCATTTACAAGAAAATATCTGAGTTCCTTTATGTATTTAATCCCATTTTATTAGCCAATGTCTTTGCTGCTGACCTTTGTTGATCCAATTCAACCATACTATATATAGTATGCAAAGCAAAACTCACTTTGGATTAACTAACATTTCTGCTTCTGCTTCTTTTTTCACATTGGCTAAAGAGTGTTGGACTCCCTTTTCCTGCGTTCTACTGTATAGACATGAATTTACTTTTCTTACAGCCTTAGGCTTATTCATTTCACTTATTAGTGTGAAAAGGCTTTTACATTTGCTAAACATCATACTTTTTATATTAAAAACAAACAAGCAAGCTCTGCCCAGATTTAAAAAGTAACGGAGAAGTAATGCAAAAGTAATGTATTGCATTACTTTCCATTAAAAATAATTAGTTACTTTTTTTAGGGAGTAACACAATATTGTAATGCATTACTTTTAAAAGTAACTTTCCCCAACACTGGTCAGAAAGCTCTTGGATTTCATCAAAAAAGTCTTAACTTTTGTTTCAAAGATGAACAAAGGTCTTATGGGTTGGAAATGACATGAGGACAAGTCATTTTTAGGTGAACTATCCCTTTAATGGGCAAAATCTAAAACAAACAAAGTGACATAGACTTTTGAAATTATACAGGCATGACTAAAATTTAGCCAATGGGATTTGACTGGATATTGGATTATTTTATTAAAGGACAATATTGCACTTTGTGGCATACTTGATTCTGATTGGTCTATAAGCTAACTTGTTTTCCCAGATATACTTCCAGTATTGCTGTGATTGTATGGAGGACTAGGAGAGACACTTAAAAATAAAATGAAAGAACAAGATATTACTTTAAACATAAAAAAAAAAAAAATGAAAAAAATAAAATAAAATAATAATAATAATAATAATATTATATATATATATATATATATATATACATACACACTACCGTTCAAAAGTTTGGGGTCAGAAAATGTTTATTCATTCTTTTTTTTGAAAGAAATGAATAAATTGTTACATTAATAAAAATTGACATAATAGATTTACATTGCTAGAAAAGATTTATAGTTTGAATAAATGTTGTTCTTGAAAGAAAAAAATACAGGTTCAAAAAAAAAAAAAAAAACATTGGCGTCACAACTGTTTCCAAAACTGATAATTCTACTAATAATTCAAAATTTCAGAATGATTTCTGAGAGATCATGTGACACTTAAGCCTGGGAAACTGAGTAACAGCTGATGAAAAATCAGCATTGCATCACAGGAATAAATTATATTTTAAAGTATATGAAAATAAAAACCATTATTTTCTATTGTAATAACATTTTGTAATATTACAGTTGATTTTCTGTATTTTGGATAAAATAAATGCAGCCTTGACTTCATTAATAAAAAATTGCAAGTCTTACTGACCCCAAACTTTTGAACGGTAGTGTATATATATATATAGATCAAGTTTAAAACAGATCCTTTAATTTACGCTTTAAAATGTAATTAAATAAAAGTGCATTTTGAGTGGTTCCTAAAACAGTTTACCCCCAAAACAGAACTGCCCAATGGCAATTTGTATTCATCTTATTTAAAATGATCATTAACTTACTATTTTATTGTTTTAACTACATTGTAAAACATTTATTTCTCAAATTAAAAAAGTTATATTAATTTATTAGCTCATTTAAAATACATTTTAATTCAACAGAAATAAACCATTTTTAAATACTTACTCATTTGTCCATTTAAAAGTGATTTATTTATTTCCATTTGATGTTTGGATTATTAAATTGATAACTAATTCCTTCATTTTATTTTACATGTTACTCCTAGTCCTCCATATGCTTGTTTCATGCCTCATCTAGCACTCCAGAGTGTCTTTATTCTCACAGAAAAGATTCATTTTATTTACACTGCAAAAAAGGCTTATCTTAGTATTTTTGTCTTGTTGCTAGTCAAAAAATTCAATGAATTTACTAGATAAGCGAAATGACAAGGTTTTTAATCTTGTTTTAAGCAAAATGCACTTAATTTAGTTTCCCTCCCTGGAAACAAGTAAAATGATCTGAAAGTGGGGTAAGTAAAATATTATTTTAAACCAAAATATTCTATTTTACTTACCCCACTGGCAGATAATTTGACTTATTTTAAGCAAACTGCACTTAATTAGTCATTTAGCTTATTTATTAAATACATCTTAATTTAAGAATTTTTAGAAAAAAGAAGACAAAAATACTAAGTAAGATTTTTGCAGTTTTTTGGGTTTTAGTTTACATTGTTAAACTACCTAACAAACAGATATGAAAACTTTAGAGAGACGTTAAGAATTAAAAAACGGTGAGGTAGACAAAACCCAATGAGGAGGTAGACGTGTGTGCGTTTGTACTCACCGGACAGTTTCGCAGGTCGCCCATGGTGCTGGCGTTGCGGAGAAGCTCTCCAAACATGTCAGGTGTGGGCTTCTCCTTACATTCCAGCATTCGCACAGCTTGGTTACTGCAGCAGAGGGAATAAGAGACAGACGTGTCCTCAAGCACCAGTGTTAAAACCGCTGACAGAAAACACAAACACAACTTCACATACAATAATATACATTTTCATAAAAAAGTATAATACAGCTCAGTGTTACATCTTTTCAGCTGCTTAAAAACATTAATCCACACAGATTTTATATATCATCACTACATAGTCACTTTTCCCTAGAAGACTTCAGAAACTAATGTAGCAGCACTCATTCTCTGTTCCATCTCCACATGGTCTCCATCAGGACAGAAGCCGCAGGCCTGTGCAGAAATCAGCGTACTTTACTGGCTAACGTTTCCTTAAGCTAAGCGTGATAGCATCCATTTGACATGCAGCATATCTGCACACATGAAGCGTCTGTCAGCACGTCCGCATGGAGGAAATGTGCCGAGACAGTCCCTCGAGGGCTAAATACAACCTATACGCAGACACTAATTTACATCAGACAGACAGGTCTACCCTTTTTCTCGCTGTCTTACTTTCAGCATTATTCACTGTGCTCTACTTGGAAATGATGGTCATACTGAAAAGAAAGCAAAAAGTAAACATACTGAAATAGCCACCTTGACCTTGAATTACACTTGACATTGTTTAGCATGAGTGTCTATGATCTCAGATTACCACTCATCACATTCAACACATTAATAATGATGTGGAAGGTGGATGGCATCATCTTTTTTCTTTTCTGGCATGTTTCCTGCACATTCATCCATCAATATAATCTATCACATGAATTATCATTCACAGGGTGACACATAATGGACAATTTGCAAAAAGTTATGTTTGATTTACGAGTTACAGAAAATTTCTGATTGATTCGGATGTCCAGACCACTTTATGTTATGGGTGTGGTGATATAACTATTAAAAAGTTACACGGTTGTTTGGCATTATAGCTTTATTTATTCAGGTTTCCATTTAATTAGTTATCTATTTATTCTCAGGGATGATTAAAAAGTATGGTGTAATTTGAACTGCAACAGTTCTATGTAAATGTGACCTGGCAAACAATTGAATAAACAAACCTTGAATAAAATTATGCACATGATAACAAGTTTAACATGCATTTCATTTCGATTTCATTGGAATCTCAAATGTGCAGTTTACAGTGTACAATTGTAAATCAGTTCTTTCAGAATGACAAATTTAAGCCTTGCAGCACAGGCAACCCTGTCTGATCTGTTTCACAAAAGAGAGAAATAAATTTTCCATTGTTTTTCGTGATATGTGCAAGCTTGGTTTAGCAGCTTTGTTTTCGGATGAAAAACACTGAGTTAGGATTTTGAGCATATTGCGTAGTCTTTGTTTTCTGGTGTGAGTTTGCGTATTCATGTGGACGTGGCTTCCTACTGAGAGTGCGTGCGTGTTCATATGAAAGGTGTCGTGTGAAAATTCAAGGCTGTGCAGGGGTACACGCATCCAGGAGTGAAGGAACACATTGTACTGTCATTTACTCCCATACGGCCACGTGGCAAAGCACACGATTTACTGCGGAGTGTGAGAGTGTGTGTGTGTGTGTGTGTGTGTGTGTGAGCGCAAGAGAGGACAGGGACTGCTCTTTATGAACGTGTGCAATGCAAAGGCAGCAAACTGTGTGTGAAATGGTAAAGGTTGATGAGTATTCAGCAATTTGACGTGAAAACTCTGAATGTGCATGAGCTTCTATTATCCTTTTTCAAACATGGAGAATTATTGCTTTCATATCTGATATAGAAATCAATGAAGGATGTCTAAATCTGCTTTTTTTTCCTCAGACTGTCACAACACATCCTTGAGTGGCTTTTGTGGGATTTTAACATCCAACTTTTTTGACTCATGTGAAGTAAAATGCTTCTGTATCAATGAAAACCCTGACCTACATGCGCACTAATACTGCCCTGGGCAAGGTCTTAAAATAAGACACAAAATAAGACAAAGATGATAAAAGGTTTGCGTGTGTATGTAAAAATGCATTCAAACTTAAAAGTATGATATTAGTAAATGCATAAATATTAATGTATTTAATATGTGTTATCATGCTATCAAGTTTCTATAAATATATTACATATATTATAAATAAATTTACAAAAAAAAAAAAAAACATTTTTTTTTGTCCAAACCCACTACTTTTCAGAAAAAAGTTGGTATTGTGCCTTTACAGTATGTGTACTTATTCTACAAAATACTGCTGTTACTTAGTACACATACAGTTTAACAGATGGCACATTAGTACCCTTTATTTGGGATCTCAATAAATCAGGGCCTTAGTGGGGGGTCAGATTATTCTATTATTTGGCAATACATAATAAATCAAGAAAGTGCAATTCTGGGAACCTCAGATGGCCGAGATGCTGATAGGCAATTTTTCTGATGTCCTATAGAGTGGGCATAATGAAGGGGCCGGGGACAAGATTCCACAGGGAGTTATGGGTAATGGGTAATGTCCTATCTGTGTCATATGGAAGCCTGTTTCCTCCACTGAATAAGAAAAAAAAAAGGTAATTGCAACTTTTTTCTTGCAATTCTGACTTTTTTTCTCTGAACTGTGTGATACAAACTCGCAATTCTGAGAAATATCAGAATTGCAAGACATAAACTTGTAGTTCTGACTTTTTCTCAGAACTAAATGATATAAACTCACAATTCTGTGAAATAAAAGTCACAATTCTGAGAAATTAAGTCAGAATAGAGAGATATAAACTCACAATTCCAAGAAATATTTGCAGTTCTGACTTTTTTTTCAGAATTCTGTAATATAAACTCGCAATTGCAAGTTATAAAGTCAGAATTGCAAGATATAAACTCACAATTCAGAGAATTAAAGTCAGAACTGCAAAATGTAAACTCGCAGTTCTGACTTTTTTTTCAGAATTCTGTAATATAAACACGCAATTGCAAGTTATAAAGTTAGAATTGCAAGATATAAACTCACAATTCAGAGAATTAAAGTCAGAACTGCAAGATGTAAACTTACAGTTCTGACTTTTTTCTCAGAATTCTGTAATATAAACTCACAAATGAAAGTTATAAAGTCAGAATGGCAAGATATAAACTCGCAATTCAGAGAATTAAAGTCAGAACTGCAAAATGTAAACTCGCAGTTCTGACTTTTTCTTCAATATGGCATGATATAAACTTGCAATTGCCAGTGAAAACTCAAAATTGTAAGATTAAAATGTGCAATTCTGAGAAACAAAGTCACAATTCTGAGAAATAAAGTCAGAATTGCAAGATATTGTCAATTCTGAGAAATAAAGTCGCAATTCTGAGAAAACTCACATCAGCTCACAGTTCTGACTTTTTCCTCTGTATTGCGTGATATGAACTTACAATTCTGAGAAATAGTCAGAATTGAGAGATATAAATGTGCAATTTTGAGAAATAAAGTCAGAATTGCAAGATATTGTCAATTTTGAGAAATAAAGTCGCAATTCTGGGAAAAAAGTCAGAATTGTGAGATATAAACTCACAGTTCTGACTTTTTCCTCTGTATTGCGTGATATGAACTTGCAATTCTGAGAAATAGTCAGAATTGAGAGATATAAATGTGCAATTTTGAGAAATAAAGTCAGAATTGCAAGATATTGTCAATTTTGAGAAATAAAGTCGCAATTCTGGGAAAAAAGTCAGAATTGTGAGATATAAACTCACAGTTCTGACTTTTTCCTCAGTATTGCGTGATATAAACCCACAATTTTGAGAGATAGTCGCAATTCTGAGAAATAAAGTCAGATTTCAGAGATATAAACTCCCAGTTCTGAGAAAAAGTCACAATTCTGAGAAATAAAGTCACAAAACAAATTTGCAATATATTAACTAGCATCTCTGTAAAATAAAGTTGCAATTCTTCAGAATTGCAAAACGTAAACTATAACTATAAACTACAATTACCTTTTATTCAGTCGCAGAAATGGCCTTCCATAGTGTTCGCAGTGGTTCACTTTCTCATTAAAGAAATTGTATTATCATGGTCTAAACATCAGATGGCTCTCAGAATGAAATACAGCAGGTAAGACAGTTTTCAGAAAGCTGTAAGAGCAGGTGTGTGTGCATATATGTGGGATTTATATGTTGGAACATGGGGACGGATAAAGAGAGAAAAAGACATAAAATATGGCAGACGAAGGTTGCACGTGTATGTAACAATCCATATACTAGAGTGGGATAATAGGACATGAGGGAGAGGTTTGGGGAGGGCAGATTTCCTGTACACAGCTCTAGCAGATGGCTCTCACGGGTCTGATATGTACGATGACAGCTAATAACCCATGATATAGAGCCTCATTCCAGCCCAGCAGGTCGGCTTTAGCATTCAGTTGGAGCTGGAGGCTCACTTACCCAATAAACACTGTGGAAGTTACCTTCAGTTCCCAGTCTAATGTGTAAATCGAAACCCTCACTCAACATCAAGATGACAGGAGTCACAATCGTCCGTTTCCACTGCTAAATGCCGTAGACACAGTTGCACACCCCGCAAAGTCCTTACAGATCACCCTCAACCATAAGAGTATCCATAATTTTTTCAGCACAAGGCAAACTGAACCAAAATACACTGAAGTGCAAGACAATGGTTGGAGATAGTATTGCGAGTTATAAAGTCATGATTGTGAGATATGAACTCAAAGTTCTGACTTTCCTCAGTATTGCATGATATAAACCTGCAACTGCAAGAAAAAAAAACAGAATTGCAAGATTTAAATTCGCAGTTCTGTGAAATAAAGTTACAATTCTGAGAAATAATGTCAGAGTTGCGAGATATAAACTCAGTTCTGACTTTTTTCTTGAAATTCTGTGATATAAACTCACAATTGCGAGTTATAAAGTCATGATTGTGAGGTATAGTCAATATTTTCAGAAATAAAGTCAGATTTGTCAGATATGAACTCAAAGTTCTGACTTTCCTCAGTATTGCATGATATAAACCTGCAACTGCAAGAAAAAAAACAGAATTGCAAGATTTAAATTCGCAATTCTGTGAAATAAAGTTACAATTTTGAGAAATAATGTCAGAGTTGCGAGATATAAACTCAGTTCTGACTTTTTTCTTGAAATTCTGCGATATAAACTCGCAATTGCGAGTTATAAAGTCAGAATTGTGAGATATAGTCAATATTCTAAGAAATAAAGTCAGAATTGTGAGATATGAACTCAAAGTTCTGACTTTCCTCAGTATTGCATGATATAAACCTGCAACTGCAAGAAAGCTGCAGGTTTTAAACTCACAATTCTGTGAAATAAAGTCACAATTCTAAAAAATAATGTCAGAGTTGCAAGATATAAACTCAGTTCTGACTTTTTTCTTGAAATTCTGTGATATAAACTCGAAATTGCTAGTTATAAAGTCAGAATTGTGAGATATAGTCGATATTCTAAGAAATAAAGTCAGAATTGTGAGATATGAACTCAAAGTTCTGACTTTCCTCAGTATTGCATGATATAGTGCCTAACCCAGGTTTATGTCTTCTTAATGACGATTCTAACTTTTGTATAAGTTCATTAAAGAAGAGAATGTTGTTTGCTGGTTTTACAGCTGCAAAGAAGGCAATAATACAAAATTGGTTTACCCTGCACATGTCTACAAAAATATTTTGGATTCACAGCCTTCTTAAAATAGTGTCTTATGAATGCATAACACCATGAATTAACAAGGCTAAACCTAGTACCATTGATGCATGGCAATGTTTTTCTTCCAGCATTTTGGACTATATAAAGGAACAATCATAAGTATTTATTATTTTAATTTTTTTTTTTTTTCCTCAGATTGTAAGATTACTGATAATGCGTCTGTTGCTCCCCTTTTTCTGTTTGTTTGTGTGTACGAATGGATGTTTTTTTTTTTGTTAATCTAAAGACAATAAAAAATTGATCACAAAAAAAAGTATTGCATGATATAAACCTGCAACTGCAAGAAAAAAACAGAATTGCCAGATCTAAACTCACAATTCTGTGAAATAAAGTCACAATTCTGAGAAATAATGTCAGAGTTGCAAGATATAAACTCAGTTCTGACTTTTTTCTTGAAATTCTTTGATATAAACTCGCAATTGCGAGTTATAAAGTCAGAATTGTGAGATATGAACTCAAAGTTCTGACTTTCCTCAGTATTGCATGATATAAACCTGCAACTGCAAGAAAAAAAAACAGAATTGCCAGATCTAAACTCACAATTCTGTGAAATAAAGTCACAATTCTGAGAAATAACGTCAGAGCTGCAAGATATAAACTCAGTTCTGACTTTTTTCTTGAAATTCTTTGATATAAACTTGCAATTGCGAGTTATAAAGTCAGAATTGTGAGATATAGTCGATATTCTAAGAAATAAAGTCAGAATTGTGAGATATGAACTCAAAGTTCTGACTTCCCTCATTATTGCATGATTTAAACCTACAACTGCGAGAATAAAAATCAGAATTGCCAGATTTAAACTCGCAATTCTGAGAAATAATGTCAGAGTTGCAAGATATAAACTCAGTTCTGAATTTTTTCACAAAATTCTGTGATGTAAATTCGCAATTGCGAGTTTTAAAGTCAGAATTGTGAGATAAAGTCACAATTCTGAGAAATAAAGTCATAATTGCGAGATTTAAACTCACAGTACTGACTTTTTGAAAGAAGGAAGTCATATACAGTATACCTAGGATGGTTTGAGGATGAGTAAATCATGAGGTAATTGTCATTTTTGGGTGAACTATCCCTTTAATTTCTTTCAACAAAAAAAAAAAAAAATGTAAGAATTAATGCTAATTAGTCTGCTATGAGCAGAAACATATGTACTGTATGGATTTGTTCTGTTTATACGAAAACATGGTCCTCCACTTACCATAGAGAGGTGGTGGAGATGTAGTGCACCATCTGAATGAAGGGGAGAGGATCTGACGTGGCTCCACAATTATTACAAACGCACTGGAGGAGAAAGTAAATACAAAATTACAATACAAAATGCCCCACACAAAATGCACTAAAAAACTGATATAACCCCCACCAACCTGTTCAAAAAGTGTCATGGCAAACTTCTGGTGTGGGATGCAGTGTTTGGCCGTGCAGATGTCCTCCTTGGTCTCATCCGAGATGTGGAAGTGGATCCGCATCAGAAGGTTCTCCTGGAGAAAACACATACAGACAGTTTGGATCTTTTCTAGTGTGTGTTTGAGCCCATTGGCTTTCTCGTTCCTTTGATCTGGCTCTGATAAACAATTCTGGAACAAGATGTCTAGCTCCAATGCAATACGGCGCGCTGGCTATTTCTGCAGCGTTTAAACAGCGAGGCATCTTTGAACGGTTGTTTGTGTATGTGTGTCAGATCGAGTGAGTTGTGTGGTCCGGCTCTTATATTCATTTTTCTCTGTCAGCACTCACTTCACGTTAATCTGATCAAGTGAGAACAACACATCTATTTTTCATAAGAGTCCTTTTGATTCCCTGGCTGAACAAATTTAAAATCAATCGATCACACTGCAAGTTCCTGACAAAGGAATACAGGGTGAATGAGGGAGTGGGAGAGAAAGTGAGAGAGGTGAATAAGACCATACATCAAATCTCTAGTTCCCTTCCTTTCATCTCGCTAACAGCAGCGGACCACGCCTGCAACGCCCCTATAACTACCACTGCTGGAGAAACTACTTTAAAAACTGAAGCTCCCCACTTAATTTTAATCAATAGTTAAACTACAGTCAAGCTGCAAATTTAGAAAATGTAGGAACGGCGATCCAAGGAACAGCAGCTTCATTAAATCTAAGGCAACAAAACTGTTTTATATATAACTAATAAATAATAAAAATTACTTTTAAAATCAGAGTGTGGTTTACCAGGGACAGAAATATTAAGGGTGACAGCATTAAATTTACAAAATATGTATACTAAAACTTGAAAACTACTTCATAGGGAAATAGAGTTGTGAGAGTGAAGCACCCATTTGTGCATAAGTCAATCCCAAAATTGAATATGGATCTTAATTACAAACACAACGTATGTTGAGAGATTTAATTATGAGTTTCACATGTGTACATATTGGTGATAAATGAAATAAAAAAAGACTTGTCTGACAATACAATGTCTATCTATCTATCTATCTATCTATCTATCTATCTATCTATCTATCTATCTATCTATCTATCTATCTATCTATCTATCCATCTATCTATCTATCTATCTTCTTTCTTCCTGCTTTTTCTTTCTTTCTTTCTATGTTCAGTCTAACTATGTATCTTTGTTCTTTCTTTCTTTTTCTTTCTTTCTTTCCTTCTTTCCTTCTTTCTTTCTATCATCCATTCATCTTTCTATGTTATATCTATCTATCTATCTATCTATATATCTATCTTTCTTTCTTTCTTTTTTTATCTATCTATCTATCTATCTATCTATCTATCTATCTATCTATCTATCTATCTTTCCATCTTTCCATCCATCCATCCACCCATCTTTCTATCCATCTATCTATCTATCTATCTATCTATCTATCTATCTATCTATCTATCTATCTATCTATCCACCCATCTATCTATCTATCTATCCACCCATCTATCCATCTATCTATCTATCTATCTATCTATCTATCTATCTATCTATCTATCTATCTATCTATCTATCTATCTATCTATCTATCTATCTATCTATCCATCTATCCATCCATCTCCAATTTGATTAGTTTATTACTATTTTAAAGTAGCTTTTATATATATATATATATATATATATATATATATATATATATATCAAATGCGGCAGTCAAACAAATGGGAGAAATCATGGCAGCTCCATTCAACAGATTATTTTAACTGATTATAATTTTAATTAATTTAAACTTAAACTGATTTTATTTCAGGTAGTTTCCAAAGTTACATTTTTCATGCAGTTTTTTTTTTTCTTCAGTTTTATTGCAATTAGCAACATTTTATATATATATATATATATATATATATATATATATATATATAGTTTTAGGGAATAACACTGCAACTGAAAAAAATATATATTAATCATCTTGAATGGCAAGATGCATTTGTTGTAAAGAAATAAAGCAAAAACTGGTAACACATTAAGATAAAAGTATTTGCAATTTCAATTTCACTCAGCTAGAAAGTTTTGTGTGTGAGCAACAAAGTTAAGCACATTGTCATACTACTCTTAGCAAAAAAAGTTTTCTTGAGGACTTGAAACAGTCAAGCTAGTCACACAAATAAAAAAATCTAGGTATCTACTTCCCAACACTAATAACTCTGAGTTCAGCGAGCTTGTAAATAGACTCTTCACATACTGCATTCAAACTAATTTTTCACTCTGAAAAATATCACATCTCACGCTCGCCGCTAGACACTTCTCATTGAGTATCACACAACAAATCATTAGTGTATGGAGCGTTTCATTTCCTGCTCAGATAATAACGCAGCTATTTATGCAGGGGTGCAGATGTGCAGAGGAGCGAGGCAGAAATGAAGAGTTGGCATTTCACTAATGTACTGCCTGTCGTCTGGTGCACGTGAGAAGAGGGGTCGCGTCTAAAAGCGAAGACGGATGGCGCGCCGAGCGTTTTGGCCCCGTGCCTGCGTCTGCCTCGCAAATGCGGCAGTCAAACAAATGGGAGAAATCATGGCAGCTCCATTCAACAGATCCTCGGCTAAAAATAATGGGCCCACGACAGAAACAGACCTTTGTTACCGAACTGCAGACGAGGTGCTAATTGAACTAAATAACACTTTGATGATGCTGTCTTTTGTGACCTTATGAGTAAGCACAGCTGCATTCACAGATCTATGGCAGAAAAGCCCTGACATAGACAGTACTGGCTGCATATAAATGGGTATTTAAGATGGAGCCAATCACAGGGTCTCTCGCCGAGCGATCTCGACTGGACAGCTCAGCCGCTCGCCGGTGAATGATCGTTCAATTGCTTATTTGCTTAAAAGCAATTATCTGTATTGATGCTCACGCGCTGTGTCCTTTAAGGACATAAATGTGAGATAAACACAATCTATGGTCCTTAATCAGGTCCGGGCCGAATAATCAGGTCTGGGGATTAGAGGAGTGGGTTGAGGAGTACAGGAAGACCTTATAGAAAGCTTCCACATCCTTAATGATCCTATCCGAGCTCATTTAAACCAACAGCAGGGCCCGTATATATACCTGCCAACTCCTGCTGCCATATGCCTGTAAAGCCCATGACACCAACAGCCATAAATCTAAATATCCACTTAAAAACAGCTCAATGAGTGTGTGAGCGGTCTACCAGTCTACATACGCAACTACCTTATGTACGATGTGTTCTTAACAGTGCTGTCAAACGCAGGCGTTTAATTTTTCCAGTTTAACGGCGCTAATATTTTTAACACGGGGTGGAGCTAGGGTTGGCCACTCCACTCACAACTGCTGCTTCTGTCTGTTTTTTATCTTGACAAGAAGTGCCTTTATCGCAGAACGTCTTCACAACAATTTCAAATGGGAGACTTTTCAGACACGCACTCCAACTTCACCTCAGCAAACAAGCGTGGAAACGTACAGGTGACCTGGAAGCCTCAGTAGAACAACAGCGAACTGCAGTCAGATGAGATGTTTTCAGGCCATATGTCAGTAAAAAACAATTGACCTGTCCTATCAGCCGTTATACTGTGCTCATAGCACACACGCTTCAATTGCATGCACAAATGTGGCAGCGCATGCACTAAAATTAAAACTAAAAATTTGTTTTAAAGTGCAAATGAAACTAATAGTATGCATGTCAGATCGCCGTCTTGTTTAGCAGCAACAGCTCTTAAAGTAATAGCAGCCAAATAAGCTAATAACCCAGCTGTGGTGATGTCTGTTAATCAAAGAACAAAATTAAGTAGTCTGAAGAGTGTTTTGTGATGAAGTTCACATAATTTAGATATTGTTATTTTTTAAAGCCTAATAAATGGGAAAATCCAGCCTTATGGATGTGACATTTTGCGTTATGGATGTGACATATAAATGCATAGAGAATGTATGTGTTACCAATATACTAAACCATCTGTTTATATTATTTATAGTAAACCCTTGTCTAAACATCTGAAAAATATCAGTCTTTGCACAAGTTTTTCTATGTTAAAAAAGGAAATAATCATGTGTTATGGATGTGACAAAAAAGGACACCATTTTTGAGAGACTACATACTTTGTAGGATTTCTGCGAATTAAAATGCACCAACTAGACGCGATAATACCCAACACATAGAGAAGCGGTGGCTCTTTACAGATTCACACAATTGTTACTTTATTTTAATTTTGATGTGTCTATTTATGAGGAATATGTACTGAAATTACTAACCAGACTATGAAAAATCATGCACTAAAAAAAATGCTTTAAAAACTTTAAGAGAGACCTCAGATGTGTATTTGAACCACCAAATGTTGACATCTGTGCTATCAGTATAGTAAAATGTAATGGTTAGGTTGACAATTGCATGGAATTACCCAAATGTTAAAACTGATAGATCTCAATTATACTGTAATGTTAAATGGCTATAGTCAATAGTTAAATATTAGGAAAATAAGAACAATTTCCTAGAGACATCAGCAATATTGGTATCTGTGACACTCATCTTCATGCATAAAAAATATTTAAAGAATGTGACCCTAAGTAGCACAGGAATATTTGTAGCAATAGCCAAAAATACATTGTATGGATCAGTTATCGATTTTTATTTTATGCCAAAATTCATTAGAATATTAAGTAAAGATCATGTTCCATGGAGATATTTTCTAAATTTCCTAGCTTAAATATATCAAAACTTTAATTTTTATTAGCAATATGCATTGCTAAGAACTCATTCAACAACTTTAAAGGTGATTTTCTGAGTATTAAATTTTTTTGGCACCTTCAGATTCCAGATATTCAAATAGTACCTCAGCCAAATATTGTCCTATCCTAACAAGCCGTACATCAATGGAAAGCTTTTTTTTTTTTCAGCTTTTCTCAAATGGACCCTTATGACTGGTTTTGTTGTCCAGGGTCACAAATATTAAAAATATACTGTTTTATGTTGTTTCTACATTCATTTGAAGGCTGAATGTGACATTGTTGCAATATAAAAGAATATTTAAAAACTTTAACGTTAGGAGGAGTTCTTCAGAAAGAAAAAAGTGTGATTAATTAGTTCATTTTTTAAATTGACTGACAACACTAGTTCTTAGATTGATGTGAACTGTAATTGGTCTAAATTGTGCATGTAATCTGAATCCATCTAGCAGTTCTTAACACAAGAAAACATCTTGTTATTAACTTTTTTCTGAACATTTAACTGTAATAAAAAGAAAAATAACTAGGGTGAAAAAACTAAAATCAAATAAAAAAAATGTATAAAGTTAGCCAAAATAGTTTTTGATAAAGTGTATATTACAAAACCACTGTAAAACTTGGAATTTTAATAATACTAGAACATGCTGAGAAATTTAACATTGGAAAACAACTTTGCCTGCTTTAAAATAAACAAGATTGATAAAGTCAACAAAACTCAACCAAATTGAAAAGATTCATTAAAAATAAAAAAAAGGCAGAAATACTGAAATGTATTGAAAATGAAACTGACTCGAAACTTTCTGAGACCACTGTATCCTTCTTGGACGAGGTAATCCTAGAATGCGTTGTGACAAGCTCAGTAAAAAAAAATTCAATTAATATGTTTTATTCAGCACAAAGTAGTTTGATCTAACTAAAATAGAGTATTTTATGCAGTATGTGTGTGCTATGTATCTTCATTGCTTTTTGATTATCAAGTTGTTAACTCAGCCACACCTGTGAGTGTTAGTTATACCTCTCTTGCATTTCATTTGATGAATATTAATGGACTTTTTGTAAAAACATTTTACTGAGCTTGTCGCAACAGATTCTAGCATTGCCTCATCTAAGAAATATACAGTGTTCCCACAAAACTTTTTGGATGGAAAAGTCTTAAAAAATGTATAATGCATAACCTAATAAAATATAAAACAAAGTAGCATTTAAAAAAAGAAATGTAGCTCTTTTTAGGCATTTCAAATGTTCCAAAGAGTATCTTCCCAAAAAACATATCTGGCTATACTGCTTGGGGAAATTGGCTATTAAAACCATTAAAATTCACTTGGTGGTTAAAAGTCACTGCATGATAGCTCAGAATTGTGAAGTTAATTGTCATTTGTTTGCAAATGTGACTTGATTGATTTTTTTTATGACATTTAGACATTTTAAGTGTGGTTTAAGTCTATAAATACTTTTTGTTGCCTCTGTTTACATTGCTGTATGTTGGAATGCTCTAAACACAGTAAGAATTGACATAGGATCATACTACATGGTAGACAAAATCTGTCTCCCAACAACGGAAGGAAATAAAACCCATCCATTACTTTACAGTTAAATATGAATCAACCGTAGATGGCTTTATTTAAAGTCTCATCGCATTCTCAGAGAATCCTATCAGCCAGCCATTCTGAATCAAATATACTTATGAAAGATACGCCAACACGTCCTAGCAGAAACATCACGGAGACACATCTTTTTCACTGCATATATGAATATTACAAAAAGTTGTCAAACTTCAGCTGTCTACTTTCCTCCGGAGTTATTTTTCCTACACTGCTCAGACTTCATGTTTGCATTTCTACCACTCTTCAAACCACACAAGGATGAGCACAAGCAGCAATGCTTGAAATTCAACACCTAACATCTCTGGAATCTAAGATCAAGGTTGACAAAATCCAAGTGAGGAGCGGAAAAAGACAGAAATTGAGAGAGGGGACGCGAGGAGAGACGAAAGCAGGGTTGAGGAGAGGTGAGAGGAGGAAATGCCTGAGAAAGAGAGATGAGATAGGTGCAGCTCATCAATGTGTCAGCAAAAACAGAAAGTAACTTATAAGGAGAAAGTGTTGGAAAAAAGGGGTGAAATGGGGATAAAACAAAAGTCTTACGAAACACTCGGCCGCGTCGTCCATGATGCCCAGCTGGAAGCGCTGCTCGTCTTGGAAGGTTTTGGCCAGAGCGCTGCGCAGAGCGTCCGATGGGAGCACCTTCTCACTGCTGAACTGGAACTGGGCGAAGATGCTCTGAAACCACAAAGGGAAACAGCACCCCAATGTAAGAACGAGAAACTGATGCAACTAAGATACGCCACAGCACACAACAGCTTTCGTCAGCCTGCCTGCTCGCTGTGAAGAGGATACACACGTCGAGAGAGGAGGGCTGACATACTGTACTGTAAAAACATTACACTGCAATACAACCAATCACAGACTCTGTGAAACCCACAGGCTGTGTTTCAAAAACCTAGTGACTTGCCTAATTAGTCCTTGGAAAGCATTTGTATGTGACGGCCAAAAATGCAGTCTAGCTATGTAGATTAGCAGCAACATGCCAACATAACTGTAATAACCCTTAAGAAAATTAACTATAGATTTACTACAAAAAACATGGTTACTTTAGTTAAACCATGGTACCATGGTACCTACTCTAACCATAGGTAAACCATAGTATGTGTAGTAAAACTGTGGTTATACAAATAGTAAATAATACACCAAGAAAACATGGTTTCTACACTTTTACTACAATAAAACTATGGCTAATGCAACCACATACACTACCAGTCAACAAGTTTTTGAACAGTTACGTTTTTAAATATGTTTAAAATAGCTGTTTTCTATTTGAATATATTGTAAAATATAATTTATTCCTGTGATTTCAAAGCTGTATTTTTAGCATCATTAATATTCTGATTTGCTGCTCAACAAAACATTTACTATTATTACGATGTTGAAAGCATAAGTAGAGTTTTTTCAGGTTTCTTTGAATAGAAAGTTTAGAAGAACAGCAATAATATGAAATAGAATATATTTAACTTCATAAATGTCTTTATCGTCACTTTTGATCAATTTAAAGCCTTTAATTTAATTGAAATCAATTTTAGCCATGCTAAATAAAAGTATTAATTTCTATAATTTCTTAAAAAAAAAAGTACTGACATGCTTTTGAACGATATAGTATAATAATGATATATGATATAGTATAATGTTACAAAAGCTTTTTATTTGGGATAAATGCTGAACTTTGGATCTTGCTAATCAAAGAACCCTGAAAAAATATACTCAACTGTATTAAATACTGATAATAATAAATGTTTCTTGAAGAGCAAATCAGCATGAGAGAATCAGAATGATTTCTGAAGGATCATGTGACACTGAAGACTGGAGTAATGATGCTAAAAAATTAGCTTTGATCACAGGAATAAATTACATTTTAAAATACATTCAAATAGAAAGCAGTTATGTTAAATAGTCTAACTATTTCACAATATTACTACTTTTGCTGTATTTTGGATCAAAGAAATGCAGGCTTGGTGAGCAGAAGATGTTTAAAAAACATTACAAATCAACCTGTTCAAAAACTTTTGACTATTAGAGTAAATGTCCTCAAAAATCTGAGGGAAAAAATACAAACATATCAAATTCAAAATTATTTAAGAAAGGAAAATACAAAACATAAAATGTAGTTTAGGCAACCACTACACTTAAAAAAATGACTAAGTAGGAAGCTCTCCAGGTTTTTGTTGTTGTTTTTAACAGCTAGTGTTTAAACAGATTTGAAATGTCCAATAAAGCCAAGAAAATGTTCCAGCGTGCCCACTAATTCTGTCCAAATGGGCATCTCAGTAGGTTTTGAAACACAGCAAACGTTCAAATGTGCCTAAATAGGCAGCTAACAAAATTTGAAGACAGCTAATATTGGAACATGTCCAATAGTGCCCCAAAAATGTTGTCTAGGTAGACAGCTACATTAGACTTTTAAACAACTAATCTATGCATGATGATCATTATCATACAAAATATGGGGTTTGTTAAGAATTTTTAAATGCTTTTTAAAGAACAATTCTTTTATTTTCTGATCATAAAGGTTAGCTCACCCAGAACTGAAATTTCTGTCATTAATTACTCACCCTCATGTCATTCTAAACCAACCTTTGTGCATCATCAGAACACAAATTAACACATTTTTGATGAAATCTGACTCTGTAAGACAGAAACGCAACTGATACGTTCAAGGCCCAGATAGGTACTAAGGACACTGTTAAAATATCCATGTGACATCAGTGGTTCAATTTAATTTTATGGTAGTTGCACTGCTGTCTATGCTGGGACAGAAAGCTCTCGGATTTCATCAAATATGTCTTAATTTGTGTTCTGAAGATAAACAAAGGTCTTTAGGGTTTGGAACGACCTGAGGGTGAGGGTGAATTTTTATTTTTGGGTCAACTATCCTTTTAAGCAGTTAAGTAGAAACTCATTAGCTCTTGAAATGGCGATCAAATGGGTCCAAAAACGTTATTTAGGTAGGTTTTTAAAACTATGTGGACATTAGAGCATGCCTAAATACTGTACACACAGATAGTTCACTACAACACAGCGATCCAATCAACCTGATTTATGCCAACTTTCTCACTTTGCCAACTTAAAATTTTGTGAAGTTTCACTTTACTCTTTCGATTGGACAAGCTCGTTCCAGTAGCAGTGGTTTGGAGACATCTGACTAAGATACTGAGCTCATTAACAGTGAACATTCAAACAATCGCAGAGTCCTAAAAGCCTGCGGTGGAATCTATTCTCCTGTCCATCAGCATTGGCACTGTTATTGAACCCAATGAACAATGACTGCAACACAATGCTCTCTCACCAGAGGACATCCTGATAAGCTGAACAAATGGACTCGGGGCGAAACTCATAGTCCAAAGGCAAATATTTGCTGCAGCTGCAAACACACACACACTGCAGTTTTAAAACCCTCATATATGCACTGGGCACACTGCCCAAGGCAGCCCCCCTATATATGGAGGTGGGATGGGGGGTTTTCCCCTGAGCGGGACGGGCCGGTGGCTTTGGAACAGGTAATGCAGTGTGCTGACTGCACTGCGCCAAGGAGAGAAAGAAAGAGGATGGAGGGAGGGTGGAAGAAAATGAGAGAAAGAGTGGGAGGGACAGACGTAGAGGGTTATGTACCCCACTGAGGAAACTCGATGAGAGGAAAATTCAGCCACTGCATCATTTCCCCATGCAGCCCTAATCACACACTGCTCAGCCCAGCTAAGAGCCTGGAGTGATTTTCGCCTATGGACATATTTTAATGTCCTCTTCCTTTCCCATCTCTCTCTCTCTCTCTCTGAGCTGATGAAACACTCAGGACAGATAAGGGCCAAATGGAAGTCTGGTGTGTGTACGCAGCAAATATATCACTCGGGCAATCAGTGCCCAACCAAACTGCAGCTCTGTTCTGCTCTCCTCAGCGTGAGCAGGGCGGCAGCACACACCCTCACACGCTCATGACAACTCTGCGCTCAGATCTGATATAGCAGAATATGTTTATCTAAAGAAATCTGTTCTTAAAGTTTTAGACACTAGTTTCCATGTACTACTTTGTCCTTAGACAGGTAAAGTTTGTCTAGCTGACAAACTCAAGCCATCACTCGTTATGTTTTATCTGAAGTGCCATTGCTGGTCTGTGTTGAAAACACTGAAGAAACCATTGGAAATGTGCATAAACTTTGTAATCAGAATTCTGGTTCATCCAAAAGTAATAACACCACTGAAAAAGTGCTTAAACCAGCCTAAACTGGTTTGCAGCTCTTAGCTAGTTTAAGCTGGTCTTCAAGGCTCAGGTGTACTTCATTTTCAATGTTCTGTTGCACAGTTGCGCACACAAACCCTTTAAGGCAGCGGTGCCCAAACTTGGTCCTGGAAGACCACTGTCCACACTAGACCATTAGACACACCTCAACCAGCTAATCAAGCTCTTACTAGGCATACTAAAACTTCCAAGCAAGTGTGTTGAGGCAAATTGGAGCTAAATGAAAAGAAATGAAGGTTTCTGAGAAAAACATTCCAGGATTTGTCTCCATGTAGTGGACTTCAATTGGATCCAACAGTTTTTGGATCCAACAAGGTCCAAATTGCAGATTCAATACAACTTCAAAGAGCTCTACATGATCCCAACTGAGGAATAAGGGTCTTTCCTAAAAATATAAATAAAAAAATAAAATACTTCTTAACCACAAATGCTCATCTTGCACTAGCTCTGTGATGCGTATCCGTGACTTCACACATTACGCAACTACGTTGGAAATGTAATGCATGGTTAGTTCTTTGTCTATGTACTATGTTACTTCTGCCTAAGTCACACATGACCTTTTAAATGTAACTACATAATGTCTGCATTCAAGCTAGTGGAAGACAAGTATTTGTGGCTAATAAGTATATAAATAGAAAGATTTACTAAAGAGGGCAAATTAGCATAAGAGTGTAATTCCAAAACAGCGCAGATGTGCGTGGAAATTTCTGCAGGTGATTAACTGACAATGCGCAAATTATAGAAAACAGGCGCAACACCTTTTACATCTTTTAACGCTCTTTTACATATCGATCAATGAAATATACCAAGCACAGTGGAAATTAAAAATAACATGGCTTTGCAAATGATATGTTTGAATAATGTGTTCTGGAATTCCAAATAAATTAACACTTGTAGGAAAAATCCTCTCCCTTCTACCACACACTCTCTGTTCTCTGCGATGCCATCTCCAAGCAACAACAACTGCAGCCGTTTCATGCGCAAAATAGTTTGAGACATGCTTTTTTTGGGAGTTAAATAATGGGGCAAATGCCAGTAATTTGACGAGGACAAGTGTCCACACTTTTTCAGCTCTAATTTTTCACTGCGCCTGTTTAGTGAATCCTGGCAGTACTATTTTAATGCAAAAAAAAACGGTTTGCGCTGGTGTTAGCAGTAAATCTGACCCTTAGTCCTCGGTTGGGATCACCCTGCTGAAAAAAAAACAGCTAAAACCAGCCTAGGCTGGTTGGCTGGTTTTAGCTGGTCAACCAGGCTGGTTTAACCTGGTCACAGCTGGCCAGCAGGCTGGTTTTAGAGGGGTTTTGGCCACTTTCCCAGCCTGGCCAGCATTGAAACTGCAATTTAGACCTTCAGCCCATTGGCTCCCATTGAAGTCCATTATATGGAGAAAAACCCTAGAATGTTTTCCTCAAAGAACCTTAATTTCTTTAATGACATGGGGGTAAGTAAATTATCATTACATTTTTATTCTGAAACTGAACTAAACCTTTAAGGCCAAAAGTCGACTGTTGGGCCATCGTTTAGAGTTTTTGGGGTGTATTCCACACTGGCTTTTTTCAGCAGATTGAGCATGTTTGCAGAGAAGTCCATTGGTGCAAAAGATCACACTGATTGGCTGCTCTTATTGAACCAGTGACAAAATGCAGCTTTAAGCAAATTCTGCTTTATTTACAGTTTTTAAAGTTTGCTTCGGTACAATACCAGAATGTAACACCTCTGTTCCGATACTAAATTGATACCATAGGTGACAAATAAACAGCCTCAAAAGAGAAGTAAATTGAAAACAATTTAGTAAGTATTGTTAACATACTAAAAATGTATTAGTTCATTTATCATTTTCAACAAATTATTGGCCTAGAATAATAAGTGCTGTAATACTGTTAGGTCAGCTTACCTAAAGAATTTTAACAAAGGTTGCTTTACTGTAAAGTGTTATTCTAACAGGCAAAGTATTCAAAAGCACATTATTATCTCTCTCTCTCTCTCTCTCTCTCTCTCTCTCTCTTTCAAATTGTTTTCAGATTTCGCCAAAGAAAAAGCATTAAATACATCGGCTGCTTCATATTAGCAATTGACAGCGTGGAAGAAACAATCCCTCATGTTATTGATACTAAAATTAATATAGCAAAACTCTTGCTTCATTTAAATTCAATTGATATTTGATTGTTTGAAATGAAAGTGCTAATATTATGTGACCAAACTAAACTGATAACATGTCACACACGCACATGTGAGCTTTCACGTTTACTCTGTATCACATCTTAGGTATGTGCGCTGATTGGTTGTAAATAAAAGTTAATTGAACCTTAATTTATGAATGATGAACTCACCTGTCGATTTTTTTAATTAAACATCAGGATGAGCAAGTGACAAATGCTTGGCAAGATTTGATGTATGCCTCCTGTGGCAACAAATAATTTATTATAGCAATGCTTACATACAGGTGCAGTAAGGTTAGCTCGTTCACCTTTATCATCTGTTTTGTATGCAAAAATATGCCATATTTCACTTCTACTGTTGTTTTTATTTACTAGTTTGGAGCGCATTGATGGAGTTTCATCTGTTTGATGATCAATCGTTGTTCTGTTGTCACGTTTGCCTGTTTCGCAGCTATTTGAGAAGCACTTCCGCCTACAGGTGAACTTCAGAACAGCAGCGTATAAAACTGATCAAAATGATAATATTGAACCATTTGAAACAAAAGATTTTTGATATTTTTCCAGTACCGGTATACCGCGCATCCCTAGTCCTAGCTCTTTCCAGTTTTCCTTTTTGAATGATGAAGCAAACTACTGCTGGTATGGAGAGTTATTTCCTCTCACACAGGTGCAAAACATTCATACTAGTTTGCCAATGGCTGTAGTCTCTGCGGTGTGTTCAAGCACAACTTATCAGCCAAGACCCAAGTAACATGATACAAAAGTACTGACTTTCATTGTCACTAGTTCTTTGATGATGGTTTGGTTTGTCTAGGCTATTATAGTCCTGGCCAAGCTGGTCTTCAGCTTTAGCTAGCTAAAGAGTGCCCAAAACCCCTCCAAAATCAGCAAACAGACCAGTCTAATTAAGAGTGGAGACAAGTAAACCAGATTTCTCAACAAAACTGATTATTTTACAAAAACAAAGTGGAAAATTCAATTCTGCTCAGGGATATCTAGTTAACCTGATTCTTGCCGCAAAAAAAACTCTTGAGTTTCTTTGAAAGACATGATGCAACTAAACTGAAAAATCTTCACAAATCCAGTGATTAGTTCACTCCCAGTCTAACTTAACAAGCTAAATTTCCCCAGTCAACAAGCTTCACTACAAAGCCCATTGTGAGTACTATCTGAATCTGAACTAACTTTGTGACCATTAAAAAAGTATGTTCTACAGTATATGTGACGCAGGACCACAAAACCAGTCATAAGGGTCACTTTATATACATTATCTAAAAGCTGAATAAATAAGCTTTCCATTGATGTATGATTTGTTAGGATAGAACAATATTTGATACAACTATTTTAAAAAAATCTAGAATCTGAGGGTGCAAAAAATCACCTTTAAAGTTGTCCAAATTAAGTTCTTAGCAATGCATATTACTAATCAAAATTTAAGTTTGAATATATTTATAGTGGGAAATTTACAAAATATTTCTTCATGAAACATAATCTTTACTTAATATCCTAATGATTTTATAGTACATATAGTATGAATATGGGTAGCATGAATGAAATCAGGATGTACTGCATTGCCATGTTCAAGTGGTCAGTAAAGTGTCCATTGAATGTGTACTTGCCAAAAGTAGGTCATGCAGTTATATTTTGCTGTTTTTCTGTTTTTCAAATACTATGGATTTGGACATGCTACTCTTTTACTGTTTTTTACATACTATATAGTAGAGAAGTATACGATTTGGGACGCAACACATTTTTTTAAAGCTGGCCAAATAGCTATCTGACACATATAAACCAGTCTGACCTTCCCAATAAGGACATTCAAATAAACTTCCCCAGGTTCAGCCACAAACCGCCTTGAGCCTTTATATTATATTACAGATTGTGTAGAACTGGGAATCCCATTTGAGGGTTGAGTGGTCCATGGGTGTAATAGCAGGCGATGTAAAGTGTGGCAGTGATGTAAAGTCTGGTATGTAAAGTCCTTCTCGGCTCAAAGAAGGACATGGAACCCAACTGGCCTGGCTATACACAAAACATGCAAGTCCAGTCATACACATACATACACATACACAAACAAACCACCAGAGATTGTGTTGTCAGCTGCGAGCCCTGAGGCGTAGCCTGTGAAATGAGACATTAACCTCCACTCAAAGACACAAGACACAGTCCTCAGCAGTGACACATATCATCTGCACTGCTCAAAACTCACAAGGGCAATGAGTACACATATGCACACGCACCCTCACAGGAGCAGCAATCTTGTGACGCACGTAAATATATTAATATTAAACACTCCCCAGGCTCAGTTTTCAAATTGCAGAGGGATTGAATCTCATGCTGATTATGAGTTTGTAATTGGGTTTAACTCAATCGCTGGCTCTCACTACATAAAACGCCACAAACATCGAGGTGTCACTGGAGCTTCTATAATAGGAAACATCATCGTAATAGAGGTGGCGGCTTGTGTGAGTGACTGTGACTTTGCATTTATTTCGTTTGTGTGTGTGAGTGTGTGTGTGTTTGTTGCCTCCAGCGCTGCAGTTCCTCAGTGGGGCTGATGCTTGGTAGAGGTCACCAACCTCAAGGCACTATCACACCTCATGAAGTGGCAGTAATGTGGGCCTTCGCCACCCAATGTCACACTACGGCCTCTCTCCTGACAAACATTATAGGCTTAAAAATATGGTCAGACCATTCAAATTATTTAGCTAGCACAGGAACACTGCATTAAAGTATACGACTACAACAGTGAGTTTGTCTGTCGATGGTCTCTTTTAGACATCTAAAAAAAAAAACTATACACATATATATATATATATATGAACAGACAAACTTTAATTATTTTTAAAATAATTATCTTCTGCTCACAAAGCCTGCATTTATTTGATCCAAAGTACATCAAAAACTAAATATTTTACTATTTAAAATAACTGCTTTCTATGTGAATATATTTTAAAATGTAATTTATTCCTATGATCAAAGCTAAATTTTCAGCATCTTTACCCCAGTTTTCAGTGTCACATGATCCTTCAGAAAACATTTAACATAAGAAACATTTAAGAAACAGTTGAGTACATTTCTTTCAGGATTCTTTGATGAATAGAAAGATCTAATCTGAAATAAATAGCTTTTGTAACATTATACACTATACCATTCAAAACCTTGTAGTCAGTTATTTATTGATTGATTTATTTTTATGCTTTAAATTGATCAAAAGTGATGATAAATAAAAATGTATATTTCAGATAAATGCTGTTCTTCCAAACTTGAAAAATCTACTCAGCATTTTTCAACATAATAATAATAATAATAATAATAATAATAATAATACATGTTTTTGAGCAGCAAATTAGAATTAGAATGATTTCTGAAGGACCATATGACTGGAGTAATAATGCAAAAAAAATCAGCTTTGAAATCACAGGAATAAATTACATTTTCAAATAGAAAAGAGAATTTTGAAATAGTAAAATTATTTACATTTGTTTTAATGTTTTTGTTTTTTATGTACAGAGACTTCTGTAAAAAAAGATTCAAAATCTTACTGTTCCAAAACTTTTGACAGTTAGTGTATTTAAATATTATTTAATATATATATATATATATATATATATATATATAGCAACTGAGATTTAAGTTTATTTTTGAAAGAAATGTGACAGAAAAGACATTTGAAGTGTTATAAAATATTTCCATTTCAAATAAATTCTTCTTTTGAACCTATCATAAAAAAACAATGTATCAGTTTCCATAAAAACATTAAGCTGTGCAACTGTTGTTAACATTTCTAATAATAATAAATGTTTCTTGAGTACCAATCAGCATATTAGAATGATTTCTAAATGATCATGTGACACACCTGTGCCATCACAGGTATAAGTGACATTTTAAAATATATTTAAATTGAAAAAAGACTGTTTTAACCTCCAAAAATAACCAAACCCAAAACTTTCAACAGTAGTATATCAAAATTTCATTCAGAAAATGACAAAATACCAGTAATTGATCAATTTAAACTAGTAGTTAAGTTGAAAATGCAATGAAATCAAACAACGCAATCAGTAAATAATATTGCCAAAGTGTTACTTGTGCATACTTGTACAAACAATCAATGATTTTTCCATCTTCATACCCCTCAGCTAATTTGCATCTCAGTAAATGAACATGATATTCCCTACAGTGAGAATGCTTTCAAATAAACACATTTGAAGAATTCAGCGGTTCCCAGAAAGGAACGGTGTGGCGAGGGCATATTTCAGCACTCATTAGTAGCGTTAGATCATTAAATTTCAATAACATGGCTGGCAAGCAGGCGGCTGGCGGGCGGCACGCGTGAGGAACTCTCAGAACTGATGGGCCGAAACTAACGTTTCTCCATTAAAAATGAGAAAGGTGACGTAATGCATGCCAGTCAAGGCTATGGCAGGGGACAGATCACATGCCACAAGTCCACAGAGGGTTTGACAGGAAAAGAGCTCAGGCTAAGACCTGAGGGACAGGAATCCGCCATTGAGTATCACTGGACTTAAACAGAAATGTGTTTCCTTATGCTTTTAAGAGGAAATACCAATGCTGTCTAAACCCTGCTGAAAAATTATGCAGTCAGCTCAACAGCATTTTTCATTTCAGGTTCTGCGAGACAAATTATTTTGAGGAGCATAGTCATTCCTTTCTGCTTTCAAACATAATGGAGCTTTACAGGTTGTTTGTTTGGACATGATTAAAATTAAAGGTCTGTTCCATGTTTGTTTTCTTCTGAATGCATCACCTGGATGATTTTAGTCCCGAATGAATTAACAGTAAATAGGAACAGAGCTAAATTTAACAACAGGTTTAATATGGTGAGAAAACAGGAGCGGTGAGTGTGTGAGTGACGATGAAAGAATGGAAGAGCAGAAGGACAGGAAGAACAGTTCCTGTTGAATGGTCATAAATCCTGGCAAATATGTTAAAGCATTCTCATGATATGGCTCTGTGTCACCACAGCAGTGTGATTTCTGATGCCTCAGCACTTCACACACACTTCATTTACAGAGGGAGAGAGAGCATGTTTCAATCACTGTGATGGATTTCACACAGGGCATTTGTGTTTCATATCAACAAAGTAGCCCAGAGACAACAGGACAAGAACACATGGCAATGAGATTCTATCTATTCCATGCATTCATCCATTCATCCATTCATCCATTCATCTATCCTTTGAGCATCTGCAGTGTTTCCCCTGGGTTTTATGGTTTTGGGGGGGTGGGGGTTAATAAAGATGAGCATTATTCTGTACAAAAGTAATACAAGAGCAATATATTTTTGTTAAACGTCAAACCGTACTTTTATTTTGACAGGTTGCCGTGAAGTTTCTGTGTGTATACAGTATGATGCTAAACTAGTTTTCTCAAATGAAACGGTAAAATTATCATGAAGTGACTGTCACAGCAGCTCTAGAGATTAAGTTTGTGTGTTAATGTCGTCCTATACAGGTGCTGGTCATATAATTAGAATATAATCAAAAAGCTGATTTCACTAATTCCATCCAAAAAGTGAAACTTGTATATTATATTCATTCATTACACACAGACTGATATATTTCAAATGTTTATTTCTTTTAATTTTGATGATTATAACTGACAACTAATGAAAACCCCAAATTCAGTATCTCAGAAAATTAGAATATTATGAAAAGGTTCAATATTGAAGACACCTGATGCCACACTCTAATCAGCTAATTAACTCAAAACGCCTGCAAAGGCCTTTAAATGGTCTCTCAGTCTAGTTCTGTAGTCTACACAATCATGGGGAAGACTGCTGACTTGACAGTTGTCCAAAAGACAACCACTGACACCTTGCACAAGGAGGGCAAGACACAAAAGGTCATTGCAAAAGAGGATGGCTGTTCACAGAGCTCTGAGTCCAAGCACATTAATAGAGAGGCGAACGGAAGGAAAAAGATGTGGTAGAAAAAAAGTGTAAAAGCAATAGGGATAACCGCACTCTAGAGAGGATTGTGAAACAAAACCCATTCAAAAATGTAGGGGAGATTCACAAAGAGTGGACTGCAGCTGGTATCAGTGCTTCAAGAACCACTACGCACAGACATATGCAAGACATGGTTTCAGCTGTTGCACTCCTTGTGTCAAGCCACTCTTAAACAACAGACAGCGTCAGAAGCGTCTCGCCTGGGCTAAAGACAAAAAGGACTGGACTGCTGCTGAGTGGTCCAAAGTTATGTTCTCTGATGAAAGTAAATTTTGCATTTCCTTTGGAAATCAGGGTCCCAGAGTCTGGAAGAAGAGAGGTGAGGAACAGGATCCACGTTGCTTGAGGTCCAGTGTAAAGTTTCCACAGTCAGTGATGGTTTGGGGTGCCATTTCATCTGCTGGTGTTGGTCCACTGTGTTTTCTGAGGTCCAAGGTCAACGCAGCCATATACCAGGAAGTTTTAGAGCACTTGCACGTGTTTCCCATACGTTGATTTATTTGTGGCGAGCCACCACAATAATCAACATCGACTGCCACAAATACCCACTGTCCGCTGCCATCACTGTTCGCTGCCATCACATGTCTCACACATGTGAGCGTGACTTCAGCACAATATCTAGCAACTTTCAGACCCTTTTGCCGTTTTTTTCCCATAACGGGTACATACTGACAAACCTAGCAAATTTTTTGCGAATTCTGTGGCATTCCGCGCTACAGAGTATTCCGTTTTTATGAATGGATTTGATCTCGTCCATGTTTTCTTGGAGGAGAAATTGCGCGCAACCATGTAGAGACAGAAATGACATGCCGCCATGTAAATAAACAAGGTATAGGCCTGTTCTATGAGAAAGGTAACCTAAAATGACTTCTGCTGTGATCTGGCACTATATAGAAAATAAAACTAACTCGACCTTCAAGGGGGGCGGGGGTGCCGTTGGGGTCTATCCACCCATCTACCTATTGAGCCATCTGTCTGTCTATCTGTCTATTCACTTTTTCACCTATCCATCTATCTTTCAAGCTCTAAAGCCCTATTTGGGCAGTAAATGTATCACATGGATGGCTGTAAAAATAAATTTACATATCACCTCAGTGGAGATTGTGGCGAGTGGAGAAGCGAGTTCTGTGATCCTACAAACCCGGGAATGCACTGCTCACATGGCCACTCACATGATTGTCTGCTATAAATCAAATAAATTTTATTTACAAATTTATTCTTATTATTGTGTAAAATGTATTGTTATGTAAAAGGTATTCATCAATTGCTTCTCGTAAACTGAGATGTTGATTTGGCAATTAAATTACAACACGTCCTTGGTGTTTGTCAAAAACAGTAGGTAATTCGGCCAGGGAATTTTACGAGGGTGGTGAGAGAAAAACATCGACATCCTGGATTCGGACGGCAATTAAATCACAGACTACCCCCTGTAAATGGTGAAAATCACTTACGTCGCCATGAGAAATAATTACCATCCGAATAGGGCTTAAGTCTATCGGTCTATCCATCCATCACATAATTAAACCGGTCACTTGAAAAATTATTCTCACTGGTCAACTGCAAAATTGCAAAACAAACCCAGACAAGGTCATCAGGGCTCCTATCTTTCTATTTATCACCTACACTACCAGTCAAAAAATGTTTAAACAGTAAGATTTTTAATGCTTTTTTTTTTAAGAAGCCTGCGTTTATTTGATCCAAAGTACAGCGAAAACAGTAACATTTTGAAATATTTTTACTATTTAAAGCTGAATTTTAGCATCATTACTCCAGTTACATGATCCTTCAGAAATCATTCTAATGTGCTGGTTTGCTGTTCAAGAAACATGTATTTATTATCAATATCAATATCTAAAACAGCTGAGTACTTTTTTTTTTTTTCAACAATTTTTGGTGAATAGAAAGTTTGGTAGAACAGCATTTATCTGAAACAGAAATCTTTTGTAACATTTTTTATCACCCCATTTGATCAATTTAAAGCATTCTTGCTAAATAAAAGTATTAATTTCTATAATTTCTTACCCAATAAAAAATACTAATTCCAAACTTTTGAATGGTATAGTCATAGTGTATAATGGTAAAAGCTTTTTATTTCAGAAAAATGCTGATCTTTGGATCTTTCTATTCATCAAAGAATTATGAAAAAAAATGTACTCAACTGTTTTAGATATTGATATTAATAATAAATGTTTCTTGAACAGCAAATCAGCACATTAGAATGATTTCTGAAGGATCATGTGACACTGAAGACTGGAGTAATGACGCTGAAAACGTAGCTTTGATCACAGGAATATATTCCATTTTAAAATATATTAAAATATAAAGCAGTTATTTTAAAAAGGAAACATATTTCACAATGTTATTGCTTTTGCTATATTTTGGATCAAATAAATCCAGTTTTATTTAAAAAAACATTAAGAATCTTACATGGCAAATTTTCTGAAGGAAAAAACATTTTAACTAAAATTGTAAAATATATATGAGAGTCAGTTAAGTACTGCATTTAACTGATTTGTATACAAACACTTAAACTACACTCAGTTAAGTTCTTATAATATTAAAGTTTAACTTATCCTTTAAATTACACAATTATATTTCTAGAATAAAACTTGAAGAACCTAAATTAAATACTGAAGAACAGTATAATGAATATGCTATATGGTGCATATATTTAGCAAAATGCTCCTCTCTAGAGTGAATTTTTCTCTCTGACTAACAACTTTATGCTCACTGCATATGTTTTTTTTCCCTTAGGTAAATGTGTCGTTATGTGACATATTGTTTACAAGCTGTTATTCTGACATCTTTCCACTGTTGAAACACTGATTGAGTGATTACATGAGACAGGATACAGATTTCAGTAAGCTTTACTCTCTTTTAACAAACCTTCAGATTTTTTATTTATGTTTATTTCATCCCAAAACTGTATCAGAGCAGAGGACATGATCAGTTTACGAGCGCTTTGCACTGGCACTTCTATTGAACTGAGGCGCTACAGCGATCTGTCCCTCATTAAACAGTACCAAAATGACATTAATTTGAATATTGTAATAAAATGGACAGAATTTGAATTCTGAGACTTTGTTTCATATCAAAAGCAGCAAAGCACAAAGCTTATTACGATTTATTGGACGTAATGTGCACTACATGTTCCGTTCATTAACTGAAAACAGGTTAGACTAATCGATTCTTGGGATTTAAGAATCAATATCGTTTCATAAAAACAAGACCTGAATTAAATACTCATGGCCATAGAGTTTTTAGACATAGAGGCAGCAGTATTAATTAATCTCAATTTGACTTGATTCTACAAAAGCCAACAGACCACCAATGTCGAATCTCACAACTAAAGACAATCAACTCCAAGGAAACCAACACCAAAAGGCACAGACTGCTTTTATGGCGTCACATGGGCGTGACAATTGGCCATCAGAGCACAGAGTAGCCAAGGTAACAGGTAGCCGTGGAAACAATGGAGCAGGACCTATGCATCAGCAGAGAAAGCAAAGCGTTCAGTTGAGAGAGAACAAGATGCCTGGATATAAAATAAAGAGGTAAATCACCCAACACCAGAACAAGATTAGACCAGACACAAAGTAGAGAAAGAAAAAGACCTCTCAATCTATCAGGCTATTTGTACCTCTCCTTTTCTCTCAGGCACAAACACAGCAAGAAGCGCTGGTATTTTTGGAAACAAATGTCCAAGTACAAAATCTGACGGCAAAGATTTTCTTTTAACACAAAACAAGGAGCCTCTTAAAGAAATGTGTCAGTTTTGTGACTTCTTACTGGTATGTGACACCTTTAAATAGCACAGCTACTTTTAGCCTGAGGGCGACTAGAGAACAGGATATTGTTTGAGTGAGAGGCCTTTGCTTGTTATTTAAAAAGAGACCCGAGTTGCTTTTCCAAGCATATATCTCCCTCTCCTCCTCCTCCCATCTCTATCAGCCGCCAGGCAGGAAATTAAAAAGACTTCCTCGAAAAAGACCGACAGAGAGCTCTCGATGTTGAGAATCTCATTTTTATTCTGTTCCTGTGCTACAGTAAGGTCAGCGAGGAAGTCAATTAGTCCAAGCAGCCTCTACCCTTACCTTGCTGGATCATTAGAAGAGCAGCCTGGGCACTCTAGGAGATTCCTGCAGCCTCAAGCTACTTTTCTGAGAAGGCCATACTAACGGGTAGCACCTCTTGAACTGGCGTGCACAACTGGGTCAATTTTTTTTTTTTTTTCTTTTCAGAAAGCACCTGGTAACACTCACCTTCAGAGCGCAGAAGATGCACGAGTCCTCCATGCACTTGTGGGTGTTCAGTTGCCGGAAGCTTCGGCGGAAGATGTCGAGATGCCAAAGGACCTGTGGTCAAGAGAACAGAAGGGTTATGTCAACTAAGTCCTCATGTCACCCTCATGAAAAAGCATTCTCGTAGCTTCATAAAATTAAGATTGAACCACTGATATCACATGGATTTTTGATTGATGTCCTTACTACCTTTCTGGGCTCTGGGTCTATGCAGGGTCAGAAAGCTCTTGGATTTCATCAAAAATATCTTAATCTGTGCTCTGAAGATGAACGATGACGGTACACTCTTAAAAATAAAGGATACCATAGAAGAACCTTTTTTGTTAATCTTTAACATCTGTAGAACCTTTTTGTTTCACAACAGGTTCTTTGTGACGAAAGAAGGTTCTTCAGATTATAAAAAAGGTAAGAAAGAGATGGTTCTTTAAAGAACCTTTGACAGAATGGTTCTTTGTGGAACCAAAAATGGTTCTTCTATGGCATCGCTGTGAAGAACCTTTTAAAGCACCTTTATTTAAACAGAAATATCTCATAAACTGCCCAAACTTTCAAGAGAAACCATCGCCATTCCGGCTGAAAAGACCAGCATGTTGTGTTTTGGATGTTACCATCTTAAGATGCAAATAAGAACAGTAAGACGTCATTGACTTTCTCCAGAAAAGACCATGGTGGTCGACCAGTATTTTTGGTGGTAAACCTCATGGTGGTCCACCTGCACCGAATCAGCAAGGACAAATAATAACCAGCAGAATCAAAAGCCCCTATACTTCCAAAATTGCTGAAGAGTCACACTAGCATCACCAAACGGCATTGAAAAATGACAGTTTTCAAAAACACTTTACCCGTTTCCACAGTTCAGATTAAACAAACAGGTCCCATCCCAAACTCTATTAGTCTAGCTTTTTAGGATACCCAGGTAAACAAAACAACACTGAACACACCGCATAGACAAAGTCCCTACTTTTTTGGGAATATTGCTTTCTTAGATGACTCCGCACAGAAAGCTGGGATAGCATTAAGTAATTTAACATCGAAAAGATGACAGACTTCGGCTCTCACTCACCCTCGGGGCAGGTTTTCACATTACACAAAACAGCCCGGAGGCTTCCTGGCCCCGTCCCGCAGCGCTCGGCCAATATCTGCACAATCTTCCAATCCTCTCAATAAATACGAGCCAGTCCTGGCTGCCGCTCTCACTCTGATCATCTGCCAGCTGTCCACTCCACTTAATCCTCTCGGCAGACCAGGAATCCAGCACTTCCAGTGGCCGTACCGGTTTCGGACCGAGAACGAGATGGAGAGGTGGAGCGGAAGACAGCAAGAAACAGAGATGTGAGGACACAAACTGTCTGGAAGAGAGAGGTGCGATCGCACATGAGGAAGAGAGATGGAGCAAAGGAAGGGGAGGGGGGAAAGATAGAGCGAGGGAGAGAGAGAGAGAGAGAGATATGGAGAAGTACGTAAGAATAAGAGCGCGTGTGGAGCGCAGAGGGGGAGATTGCTGCAGAGATATGAAGCTATGAATTACTGAGACCGAACATGCGGTACACGCTGCGGATCAGAGTAGTTTGGAGTTCACCTGCCCCGGGCACGACTCGCACTCATCATATAGAGCGAGACGTAGAGAAACTGCAGAACTAAAGTGGAACAAACAGCGAGACTGCACCTTTACCCGCAAGCAACCATCTGGACCCGAACACACAGACACACCTCAGCGATGATCAAAGCTTTATCCGTTCCTAATGCTTCCACCATTGCCAACTGGGCCCGAAAACAAACCCATAACATCGTCATCATCCAAAACCAGGCTTATACACACACACGCAGACCACACACATAACAGATCAGCATTGTTCTTCAGTAAAGCAACAACAAGAAAAAAGACAACAATGCAGAAAAGCTGCAAAAATCTCACTGTGTGGAAATCAGTTGTATCTGCTAGCAATGCAGGAATGCTTGGGAAGCTGTGCTTTGTTATTTTTTTGTAGGGCTTGTGATCATATAACAGTTTGTCCATACCTGCAACTAATGCACTGGCCCTGTACAATAAATCCTCAGGCATATTAGGTCATCATCAAAGCACATTTGGGCCTAGATAGAGTGTTAGACATGAAATGAAATAGCAACCGTTTAATTTCCTAGTAGGCGACGACACTAAATAACTTCGTATTTACTTTTTATCAGCAGGTATTAATGCAAGCCAATATGTCTAATTTTTAGCTGATTTTAATTATTTTAAAATGATGGTTAGATCATAGATGTTTTAAGAATAAAACCAAATTATTAAGGGCTGTGCCAAAACAAAAAGCAGAGCACAACACAATAAAAAAAAAAAAAAAGAAAATCACCAAACTAAACAACAAAACAAAACTAGAGCTGTGGCAAGATATATAAAATAGTGAAATAAAAATAAATTAAACAAAACAAAATAAAACTAAGCAAAACTAACTAAACAAAACATAAAATGAAACAAAACACAAAACATAAAACAAAATTAAACTGTGGCAAGATAAATAAAATAAAATAAAAACACACAACATAAAACAAAATACAAAGCAACACAAAATAAAACAAAAAGAAAATGAAACAAAACCCCAAACAAAACAAAACTAGAGCTGCGGCAAGATAAATAAAATAAAATTTAAAACAAAACAAAAGTAAGCACAAAGCATTTAAAATTAAACAAAACATACAATACAAAACGAAACGAAACACAAAACATAGAACACAAAGCTAAATTAAACAAAACAAAAAATACTGAATAAAACTAGAGCTGTGGCAAGATAAATAAAATAAAATAATAAAATAAAATGAACAAAACACAAAGCAAAACAAAATGAAACAAAACAAAACTGAGCAAAATGAAACAAAACAAAACTAGAGCTGTGGCAAGATAAAAAAAAATAAAATAAAAATATAAAATAAAATAACACAAAACAAAACAAAGGTAAACACAAAGCAATGAAACAAAATTTAACAAAACAAAATACAAAAAATAAAACTAGAGCTGTGGCAAGATAAATAAAATAAATTAAACAAAATAAAACAAAACACAAAGCAACACAAAAGATAGATAAATAAAAGATAAATAAAACAATATAATATAAAAACAAAACAAAATGAAACAAAACACAAAACAAAATAAAACTAGAGCTCTGTCAAAATAAATAAAATAAAACAAATAAAACTAAACATAAAACAAAGCAAAAAGAAACAAAACTAAATAAAACAAAACAAATGAACAATACATAAAACACAACACAAGAGCTGTGGCAAGATTACAAATAAAATAAAATAATTACTGCAATACACCACATTGTTCTTTTTATTGCATTTTGAATATTGCAGTTCCTCAGTTTCCTTGGCTTTATGAAACAGCAAAGTGTTAACTGACTGCCCAAGTTCTCAGATGCAATGTTCACCTACTATATCATGAACATTCTGACGTCCTATTTGACATATTCCTTTTTGCATATCTGGACGCAGGGTGTGTGATGACAGAAATCTATAGCAACCTGCTGTGATTCCTCATGCGGTGACACATTTGCTGGCCCCTGTGCTGCAGCAAGCCATCGCATCAACCTGTGCGTGCGGCTCTAAACCGCAGCTACTCTCCTCTGAAAAAAGGCAGAGACAAACAAACGGAAATAATCACAAACAAATCGCTAAGTGCAGGACTCCCCTGAGACCGGCGGGAAAATAAATAGATGTGTTTCATAACTAATACACAAAGCATCTGCATTAGGTCCGAGGAACAAAGAACACTAAAGCCCCTTTGATTGGGCTAAATATGTGGAAGGGGATTATATAATGCTTTTTTTCTTCTTTATCTCCTGCTATGTCGAACATTCACAATCTTTTCAAGCACCCACTTTATGTCTCTTAGCGTTATGAAATGATCCTTCGGGTCTTTACCTAGAGTCAGGTCAGAGATAAACAGACTTACACCCCTATCCTTAACAAGCATCAAACACTAACACACAGGGTCACACACAAACATAAACATATTTAAACATGCACACGCAAACAAAGCAAAGCTCTGGAGTCTCAGCTCTCTTCTCTGTTCCCAAAAGCCCCGTGGCAGCACTACGTGATTGTCAGTTCAGTCTCGGGGCAGATTTGCTTCTAGTCTCCGCAGCTCTTAAGCCTGGCCTGGTTTCATCTCAGTACATCCTCAAAGAGCTCTGCGCTCGTGTGTTCCGACCTGCCTGCCCTTGCTTTTTGCTCATTTCAACTCTCTCACTTTGTTTCTCTAAAAAACATTCCAGCAACTCTCATAAAGTAACAAAGGACACTAAAACATTAGACATACATGCACACATACCAGGCAAGGGAGGTGGTGCCTCTTTAAAATACTGGATGAGAAAAAAAAAATAGTTCAAAAATAAAACACCAATATTACAAAATATAGCATTAAAAAGTGTATGAATCAGTTGTTTTTGTAAAGAAACATTGTCCAACAGTGATACCAGCAGGTAAAGGAACAGCAAGTGTCCGAGTCTCTCTCGCCTCCCCTAAGCCCTTTGAGTTTTAACAGACCAGGGTTCGTACAGGTTTTGTAAAACAAAATTCCAGAACTTTCAAGCACTTTTCAAGCACTGCTTTTTTGATTTTCAATGACTTCAATCTGAGATCTCACATATTAAACAATGTCATCTCTTTCAAATTCTAAAAAAGATAAATAAATAAAAATATACTAATAAAACTAAATGGCAAACATAAAGTTAAGCCCAACCCCAAGTATTGCCAAAGACTATAGAATACCAAAGACGTGTCACTTTTGAATGGGGAAAAATGCAACGCTCATTATGGCCGCGAAGCCCCGCCTTCTTAATGAAAGAGCCAATCGTTGATTAGTAAAGTCAGTGCGTCACTGCAGCTGCCGTTAGAAGTCTCGGTTGCTATAGAAGCAATCAGCGTTCTAAGACGTGCGCTCAGTACTGCACATGCATACTGGCTAATCTAGCCTGAAAAATAAACGCTATTGGAGCACAAGGAACCATATTTATGAGGCAGTTCTTGTCAGATTTCACTGGTGATTTCAAATATGAAATTTAATCATAAACTTGGTGAACAGTTTTGGAGAATTTGATGTTTCCCCATTAAAAGAGATAGGAGCTGCACTTGCATGTCCGAGAGGCATTTCAAAGATGGCCACCGAGTGGAATGACTTGCCTTAAAGGGACTTTGGTATTGCTACTAAAGTATTACAAAGTTTACTACACTTTTAAAGTTTACGGTTAATTTTTTCTTTTCTATATGAAATGATATCCATATCTATATCAAATCGTTCTGAATAATGATTCGCGAACCATAATTTCACATCAAGAATCGGAGGGCAGATAGCAAATCATTTGACTTTGAACGGAAAAATCATTTAATTTAGATCAGGACTTCAAATTGTGTATCATGAATCATTTGATTTAAATTATTCAATTTGCGAAATGATTCATGAACCCATTTCGATCTAAATTAAATGATTTGTGATACACAAAGTCCCAATCTAAATCAAGTGATTCACGATCAGTACATCAAAGTTTCGATCTAAAGCAAAAGATTCACGACCCTGCCCAAAGTTCCAAACTATATCAAATTATATCTATATATCAAATTGTTCTGAATAATGATTCGCAAACCATAATTTCCCATCAAGAATCAGAGGGCGGATCGCAAATCATTTAACTTAGACTGGAAGAATCACTTGATTTAGATCAGGACTTCAAATTGTGTATCATGAATCATTTGATTTGAATCATTCAATTTGCAAAATGATTCATGAACCCATTTCAATCTAAATTAAATGATTTGTGATACACAAAGTCCCAAACTAAATCAAGTGATTCATGATCTGTACACCAAAGTTCAGATCTAAAGCAAAAGATTCATGACCCTGCCCAAAGTTCCATTCTATATCAAATTATATCTATATCTATATAAAATCGTTCTGAATAATGATTCGCGAACCATAATTTCACATCAAGAATCGGAGGGCAGATAGCAAATCATTTGACTTTGAATGAAAAAATCATTTGATTTAGATCAGGACTTCAAATTGTGTATCATGATTTGAATTTGTACAAACCCTGACATACTCATGCATACCCAAAGCATGTGGTGAGTTTGGTGGGGGGTAACTGAGAATGAATGGGGGAAAGTCATGTGAGAGGAGGCAATGCCTCCATTGCAATATGACTGGTTATGTTCGGCTGTAATTGGTTAATTGGCACATTCCGCGTTCACAAATCAGTCTGAATGAACAATATTATGGTGTTAATAGAAAGACAACTTTTAAAAAGTAAGTAAACAACTCACATACTTCGATATAACCACTTTGTTACATCAAAATAAGCTTTAAAATTGCATGAAAACATGATCTGTGGGAGTTTTTAGTGAGTAATCAGCTTAGTGAAATTTACAGTAAAACTTCTCAGTTTGTGCCTGCTCTCAGAGCCATATTTTGAGGCCTGCAACATGTCCTGATCTTATTCTGTTTCTTGTAGGGGTGGGGGGTGAAGATAAGGATGATGAAGATCAAGAGGTCAAATCCAAGGGCACTAAATCACTAGGATACCCGCAGGAAAAGCTGGAAAAGGCACATAAGCGATGATGTAAGTTGTGTGCCTAATAGCGCAGGAAGATGAGACCAGGCTTAAGCAGATTAAGCATAGACCCTGTTTCATTCCAATCCACTATTAAATGGGCCTGAACCGAGCTCATACACACAGCCTCTAAGAGAGAGACCCGTTTTACGACCTATCAGGACTCTCAAACACCACCGTATGGAAACGCTTGGCCTTTAGCAACACACTTCAAAGGAGTGAGGCTGAATTTAAGGGCACCGGCTGAAAGAGAGGAGCTTAGCAGAGCTGAAGGAGTGAGAGGAGAGACGCTGGAGGATGACAGATTGCATTCTGGTGCTGGCGTATGCGCTTTTTTCTCCCCTTCCTTATTTTATTTAGTAGTGATGAATCGGCTACCCGCTGAACAATGAGCTGAGTGGATATGGGTGAGGACCGGCAGTCGCTACCGCAGTTGCAGAGAGGGCATAGAAAGAGAGTGTGAGGAAAAAAAACAGAAAGAAAGACAGATAAAAAGGGTAGGGTAGGGTGCTATACATTAAATATCACATTTCTTATGAGACATTTTAATAACGTCTTTAAACGTTTTAAACGATTTAAACGTCATAGCAAAAGCTGTATTAGTTTTGATTCATATGCGTATATCAGTTCAAACTGTCTGTTTCAATAAATCAATTCAAAACTCTGATTCAGCGATTCATTTTTCTTTGTAAGCAAAAATTTTTCAAATTTGTACACATCATAAATGGTGTAGATTTTCTCTAATTCACTGAATGGTATGGAAGCCCGTTTCTGCCACTGAATAAAAAATGTAAAAAAAGGTCATTGCAACTTTTTATCTCACAGATCTGACTTTTACTTACAACTGCGAGTTTACATCTCACAATTCTGACTTTTTTCCCTCAGAATTGTGATACAAACTCAAAATTTTGACTTCTTCTCCTCAGAATTGTGATACAAACTCATAATTCAGATTTTTTCTCAGAATTGTGATACAAACTCAAAATTCTGACTTTTTTTGCAGAATTGTGTAATACACTCACAATTATGACTTTTTTTCCTCAGAATTGTGTAATACAAACTCATAATTCAGATTTTTTTTTCTCAGAATTGTGATACAAACTCAAAATTCAGACTTTTTTCCTTAGAATTGTGATACAAACTCAAAATTCGGACTTTTTCTCATAATTGTGTAATACAAACTCACAATTCTGACTTTTTTCCCTCAGAATTGTGTAATACAAACTCAAAATTTTGACTTTTTTTTTCTCAGAATTGTGAGATACAAACTTGCAATTATGACTTTTTTCCCTCAGAATTGTGAGATACAAACTCACATTCTGAGAAATAAAGTCAAAATTCCATGATATAAACTTACAATTGCAAGTTTTAAAGTGAGAATTGCGAGACAACCTTTTTTTATCTCGCAATTCTGCAATTGCGAGTTTATATCTAACAATTTTGAGGAAAAATAAGTCAGAATTAAAAGTTTGTATCACGCAATTCTGAGAAAAAAAAGTGGGATAAAAAAAAAAATCATAAAATGTTAATTCTGTATCCTACTGGTGCATATTTATTTTTAAAAAACTGAAATATTTACTGAAAATGGTGTTGAAACCAGGACTCAGAAACCAGTGATTTTAACCATAATTCCATTTATGGCTTTAAAGGCACAGTACGTAATATTCACCACTAGAGGGCGCATATTCAAAAACAAACAAAGAAACAAATGCATAGTTTGATGACACCGTGATTGAGTGAATCATGGAAGTTGTTGTCTTCATCCCAATAGCCAATGCAATCCGATGGAACTAATGCAGAAATCGTGTTTGTGGATGAGCTAATGTATTCAAAATTTATTAACGTAACTGTAGTATGAAGCAGGGTGGGGTTTGAAAGCTGCGGAAGCAAGGCGGCTGGAGCAATTGCAAATAAGAGACGAGAATGACACATGGCTCGAAAGCAGCAGAACTTTTGGATATTTTAATCAAAAAACTATAAATTGTGCCTTTTTAGTGTAATATTTTAAGTGTAATTGGTAACAAATGATAGTGAAAAACATTTCAGAGCAAATACAAGTTGTATTATTTATGCCACAGTAACTTACTTAAGAGTCAAACGCAGCTACTGTAAATATACATCATTATGCAGCGTGGGCCCCAGCTTTACATGGAGAAAATATGGTGAGAATCTCACACAAACAGAGACAACTTTAAGCACAGTGATAAATTACACTCTCCGTCAGTAGCCCTGCAGAGAGGGCTCTGATGCTATGAAGTCTGAGTAGGCGAGGGGCTGCGTCGAACAGTGTGTGTGTGTGTGTGTGTGTGTGTGTGTGTGTGTGTGTGTTTATGTGTGTGAATCCCATGTGGGCAGGCTGGGATGACTCAGAGTGACAGATGCACACGCACCACCGTACCCCTCCCGTCCAACACCAATGACCAATCGATCATCCTTGACTCTTGAGAGGAAGGTGAGTTTGCAGCACAATGCGAAATAAAAAAACGTCAAAGGTCTTGAGTCAAAGGTTAATTTAAACATACATACATATATAATATATAAACCCAGTGACTCCAGTGGCACGGATGGATTGCGTATGTTTCCTGCCCTGCTGCATCACCACACCACGACAAAAAAGCCATATTTTATCGCAATTCAATAAAAAGACTGTGTGTCCCGACATAAAGGCAAGAATTGTCTTTCGGTTGCGTTTTCTTCATTGACTGCCTTCAACAACAACCTGCAATGTGATCATTGTCCAATTCAGGAGCCATAAGGGGCCATTCACACAGATTGTGTTTTAGCAAATGTGAGACTCTGGGCAGAAGAATAAAAAAAAAAGAACTGCAAGCTCTAGAAATGCAGTTTTTAAAAGTTGAACTTGAGTACTGCATTTTTAGAACACTGTGTCATGCTACACTGCAAAAGACAAAAGCACAATGGTCTATACATGCAGTAGGTCTACAGATATATGTATAAAAGTTGAACTTCTAGAACGCAGTCATGCGTGAAATGCAGCAAAAGACGCAAAGCATGAGCACATCATCAAATGTTATTTTAACAAAACAAGACTGATCATACAAAATGCCATTGGTCACTAGTGTTGGACATGTTATTGTTTAATTAGTACTGACCTAAATAAGATATTTCACATAAAAGACGTTTACATATAGTCTACAAGCGAAAATAATAGTCAAATTTAGTAAAATGACCTCGTTCAAAAGTTTACATCCCCTTGATTCTTAATACTTAGATCCATCATTTCACACAGAGGACAACTGAGGGACTCATGTGCAACTATTGCAGAAGGTTCAAATGTTCACTGATGCTCCAGAACAGAATGGACATTTTTCTTATTTTGCCTAAATATCAAATGCTGGAAAACCAAAGAATTTGTGGGACCTTCTGAAGAACAGCAGGCAGTTTAACTGTTCAGGAAAAGCAAGGGACTCATATCTATCACCAAACAAAAAACACAGCTGTGGATCATTCAGGTAACAACACAGTATTAGAAATCAAGGGGATGTAAACTTTTGAACAGGGTAATTTTTATAAATTCAACTATTATTTTCTCTTGTGGACTATATGTAAACATCTTTTATGTGAAATATCTTATTCAGGTCAGTACTAAATAAAAAATAACATGCATTTTGTATGATCTCTCTTGTTTTGGTAAAATAATTAAAATTTTCCAGCTTCTGAAAAGGGGGTGTAAACTTTTGACCTCAACTGTACATCAGAAAATCAATAGAAATGTAGGAATGTAAAAATGCTTTTTGTGTAAAGCTCCTCTAATCTAATTCTTTTTAGTGAATCAAAGACATACAGTGCAATACTTTGCTGAACTGAATCACGGACCGGTTAATAAACGAACTTCTGACACACTTACTGAAATTCAAATGTGATTACTTTGAGCGATCTCCAAAGTTTGTGTCCGTATCTTTACTGACTGATTGTCTGTATAAAAATATTCATTTGAAACTGATTTTTCTGACATTTCTACAGAATCGATATGATAGTGGGTGGTGACAGGAATGAGTCAGTGAATCATTTACTCACTTTATTCAGAAAAATCATTTATTATTCTAGAATGAAACAAATCACTTTAAATGATGGATCATTAAATAACAGACTAAACTGAATCAACTCATCAAAGCATTAATACATTAGAATAAAATGTCACGTGACTGCGATGTGGCTGGCTGTTGATTCAGTTTTTACATTAACTTACAATACTGTGTTTAAAATGCAATACTTAAAGATACAGTTCACCCAAAAATGAAAATGATTTACTCACCTGCAAGCATTCCTAGGTATATAAGACTGTCCTCTTTCAGACAAGTATAATCAGAGTTATATTAAAAATCTCCTGACTCTTCCAATCTTAATGACTGCAGTGAACGGGTGAGATTTTTAAGTACAATAAAGGGCATTCATCCATTATAAAAGAACTTGAAGGAGTAGTTCACTTTCAGAACAAAAATTTACAGATAATGTACTCACCCCCTTGTCATCCAAGATGTTCATGTCTTTCTTTCTTCAGTGGTAAAGAAATCATGTTTTTTGAGGAAAACATTTCAGGATTTCTTTCCATATAATGGACTTCTAGGGTGCCCCCGAGTTTGAACTTCCAAAAAGCAGTTAAAATGCAGTTTCAAAGAGCTCTAAACGATCCTAGCTGAGGAAAATGGGTCTTATCAAGAGTAACGATTGGTTATTTTCTAAAAAAAAATAAAAAATACAATTTATATACTTTTTAACCTCTTGTCAGTTGAGTGTCCTGTCTAGCTCTATGTAAACTCTATGTAAATCATCCTACATCACTGTTTTTTTGTAAAGGGTGTTTGATCATCTTTGCATGTTCACTTTGTAAACACTGGGTCGGTACTTCTAGAGTTCGACATAACTATCATGAACCAGAATATACAGAGTAAATGCAGAGCTAGACAAGATGAGCATTTGAGGTTAAAATTTCTATAAATTGTACTTTTTTTTGTTGAAAATAACCAATCATTTTGCTACATAAGACCCTTCTTCCTTGGAAAAGTGTTTAAAAATCATACCACCGTTATGATGAAAAAAAATTGTATTGCAATATTGTCTAGCCCTAGCCAGAGATTACAGTTTATAAAGTTTTATATACGGTTATTTTCCTAACACAAATGCATCGATTCACTTTAGATAGCCTTTATTAACCCCCCTGATCCATGTGGAGTACTTTTTTGATGGGTAGATCCAATTTATTGGATTTCAAAATCTCAACACCCATTCACTGCCATTATAAAGCTTGGAAGAGCCAGGACGTTTTTAATACAGCTCCAACTGTAAATTTGGCTATTTTATAATCCTCTATTCCTATCTTATAGAATAGAAAATTAAGCAAGCACAGTCTGTCATTGATCATCAAAGACTGCAGAGTGGACAGCTTTCAGAAGACAATTTGTAAATGTTTGAAAGGGGCACTGAAAAATGAACAAAGCTATAAGAAATGGGCCAACACAAGGACGAAAATGAGAGAGAGGGTCTTTTCATGTCCTTCGGCACTGAAGGGTCTCCAAGCATCTGCTACCTGATCAAGCCTGCTGGCCACATTCTCATTTCTCTGTTACTCTCACTCTCCTCAGGCCTCGGGGCAGTAATTAATATGACAGACATTCTGTTAGGTCATTGTGCGAGTGATTAATTTTTTGGGAGTTGTATAAGAAGTGGTCTTAATGAACTCTTCTCTTTGTAAAGTCATATCGAGTTCTCTCACACTCCCATTGTTTCATCCTCACGCCTGAACTATACTAATGCCTCGCCACTATGGAAACAAGCCAAGGCAAATATTACAGGCTTGTTAAAGGTTCTTTCAGAATTCAGAGAAGACAAAACTGCTACTGATATAAAATTTGGTGGGAGTTTCAATATTTATGGAAATATATTTCATTCTGTCCACAGTCACAGATGCAATGAGAACATTTTAGACTGCTCTCACTCAAACAGAAAGAGCTGATCTTGAAAGAGACAGAATAATCACTATATGCACTATATATAACACAGTATAATGAAGGCACAGCTAAATTTATTATAATGGGTTTATTTGAAGATGTTTTTAGTACACTTAAATTAAAAGTTATATCCTGTAACCATTCAGGCCTATAAATGTTAAAAATTATGGTTTATTAATGGGAAATCAGGGAAAAATAAGACAGATAAAACAAACAAAACAGTCTATCAAAAGCACAACTTACAACATTGTACTGCCAAAAAAAAAAAAATCCAGTATGTTTCCTGTATGTCCAAACATAAAACATTAACGAAGCATGTGTGGTAACAGCTAGAACGTTTTCATATGGTCATAAAAAGGTTCTATTACCCCAAAGAGTGCATAAATGTTTGACAAAACCTGACTTCCTAAAGTTAAATCAATCATTCCTTTATTATGAGACCAGTAGAAGTGTTCCAGGAGGTTACAAGATGGTGACAACTAGCACACACATCCTGTCCTCCAGAGAGAAGTGTCCGTCTACCACCAGCAGAACAACACAGGCCGACAGGCACACGAGGGTTAGGGTGCGATTGACAGGTCACTGCACCTCTGCAGATGTGTGACAGGTGCGAGAGGCGAAGAGACAGGTTGGAGCCCCCTCTATAGGGTTAAAGGGAGGTAAGACTGTCAGGATGGCTTCCTAAGACCAGATCTCCAGTCAAGCAGACTAGATGGCACTGAGGAAAAGGACTCAGGGAATGATGGTTAAGTGTATGAGGGATGTCATGGTAATGTTCCATCCAAGAGCTTTTGAGGGGTCTGCATGTATACACTGAAGGTTCACCCAAAATGAAAACTTCACCTTCAGGCAATCTAAGATGTAGGTGAGTTTATTTCTTTATTAGAACAGATTTGGGAAAATTTAGCATTTAGCATCACCAATGGATGATTGAATCCAGTACTTCATTAAGTCTCAGTTAGCCGGTAATTTCACAGTAACAATATACAGTTGAGATCAAAAGTTTATTTAGACCTTGCAGGATCTGCAAAATGTTAATTATTTTACCAAAATAAGAGGGGTCATATAAAATGCATTTAGATACAATACTGATTAAGTCAAATTAAAGACATTTACATACAGTTCACAAGAGAAAATAATAGGCGAATTTATAAAAATGACCCTGTTCAAAAGTTTACATACACTTGATTCTTAATACTGTGTTGTTACTATAACTGAATGATCCACGGCTGTGTTTTTTTGCTTAGTGATAGTTGTTCATGAGTCCCTTGTTTGTACTGAACAGTTAAACTGCCCGCTGTTCTTCAGAAAAATCCTTCAGGTACCTCAGATTCTTTGGTTTTTCAGCATTTTTGTGTATTTGAACTCTTTCCAACAATGACTGTATGATGTTGAGATCCATCCTTTCACACTGAGGACAACTGAGGGACTCATATGCAACTATTACAGAAGGTTCAAATGCTCACTGATGCTTCAGAAGGAAACACAATGCATTAAGAGCCAGTAAATAAGGTCTTCTGGGGAACATCTTCTATAGCTTCTGAAGGGTACTAAATGAAAGAAAAAAAGATTTAGGCAAAATAAGAAAAATGTACACATCTTCATTTTGTTCAGAAGTTTACACCCCTGGTTTTTTATGCATTGTTTTGTTTTGTTTGTTTTTCTTTCTGAAGCATCAGTGAGCATTTGAACCTTCTGTAATAGTTGCATATGAGTCCCTCAGTGTGAAAAAATGGATCTCAAGATCATACAGTCATTGCTGGAAAGGTTTAAATACACAAAAATGCTGAAAAACCAATGAATCTGCTGGAAAGGTTTAAATACACAAAAATGCTGAAAAACCAATGAATCTGAGGAAACTGAAGGATTTTTCTGAAGAACAGTGGGCAGTTTAGAACAAACAAGGGACTCGTGAACAACTATTTTACCGTTTACTAAGATACTTGCAAAGAAAAGCATTTTGACACATAAAAGTGTGTGTATTTAACCGTTCAAGACCTATAAAGCATCAAAAATAACTCCGTTCTTCAGACAGTGTGCGCATATAGCAAAATTAGCTCTCTTTTGCTTAAAATCACTTGTTTTTAAACCGCAATGCTTAAAAATGCATGCAAACAATACGATTTCATGACCACGTAGCACATCAACGTCACATGAGCGTATCACCGTGATAGAGACAATAGTCCAAAATCTCTACCAGCTGACACATTTCTACCATTGTGTCCACCATTATATAACCCACCCCTACCCTTGACATGTGTGTATCAAGCCCTTTCTCCTGCCTACATCTGCATCCACGCTCTCTCGTCTCAGGTAAGGTGAGGCAGCTGTGTGAGAGGAACAGTCAGGCTGTAACGGCCCACTGGGACTCTTCCATGCGGCTTCTAGTTCCAACCCAGTCCATTAATCCCTACTGTAAACAAGCCAGTGCCTGCAGATGTTAGCGTTGCTTCCAGCTCTTTGTACGCAGCAACTTTGTGAACAGGAAAACACGGCCCACCTGGCTTGTCACATTAAAGAAACACTTCGGCTTCATGCTAGATATCTGTCCTGCTCTAAACAGATACTGAACGATAAATACAGGTAGATCTTTAACAAACATTATCCCGACATATGGCAGTGCAAGTGAAGTATTTAAGGTTTATGTTGTTGTTTTAGTCTTTTTTTTTCAACAGCTGTCTTTACACTTGCTGCAGCATTTTGTGTTGTGAGTCAGATGACGACATAGCTGCTATTTCATCACACAGATACACACCAGACTATGTGTATTAGTGAAAGTGTTGCGACATCACAGGCTCACAAAGATAAAAATGGCTATTTCAGTTTAATAGGTGTTACTAATCTCATTTAAAGCAATAAACAACTATTCAGAACGACGTAGTATCATATGACACACTATTTTTGCATATATTTCACGCACTAAGCAAATTATCTGTGTATGAATCCAAAAAGTGTTTATCATTCTGCTCCATACTGTATCATATAGCATATAGTGCAAAGTAAGCAGCATGGTAGTGTTGCATACTGAGCATAGTTAATTTTGAGGTTACCCAAGGTAATGCTTTTAGATCCATGTGCAGAGAAGTGAAAAAGCATATCCAGTCATTGTTTACTGATATTTTTTTAGCTTTGTGTGTTCTACATAAAGTGCATAAATTACCATAAATGAATATGGAAACATATTTATCCTTGAGCCAGCAATCCTCAAAAGGTTTACATGAATGTAATGGTTGTCTTTCTCAATTACAGCTCATCAGGACGGGATGTTTCGCTGCTGCTGGACTATTTACAAATTATTCATCTTATCATCCTAAACAAGTATTACTACATGAGCATAACAAGAAAGACATTAAAGAAACAAAAAAGGAATGTAAGAAGGGAATAAAAAAAGTAGAAACTAAGGGAGAAAATTACAGGAAAATAAAGGAAGGAATGAAGGAAGGATCGAAATGAAAAAGAGAGGAAAACCAGAGGGAAGTAATGATGGAATAAGGGGATGATGAAGGAAGAATGGACAGAAGGAAGAAAGAAAAGAAGATAACGAAAATGAAAGAGAAACAGAAGGGAGATACAAAAGAAGTGCAAGTGAAGTGAAGTGCCCGTGAAAGGAAAAGAGGAAAGAAGGTAGAAAATGAAAAGGAGGATGGAAAATAAAAGAAATAGAGGAAAACAGGAGGAAGTAAACAAGAAAAGAAGGGAGGATGAAGGAAGAATGGACATAAGGAAAAAAGACAGCGTAAGAGAAAGTGGAAGGAAGAAAGAAAAAGAAAGTGATTGACAATAAGAGGAAAAGAGGAAGGAAGGAAGGAAGGAAGAAAATTAAAAAGGAATGAAATAAAAAATAAATGAAAGAAGGAAATAGGGGATGGTGAAGGTAATATGACAGAAGAAAGAAAGAAAGAAAAAAAAAAGCAGAAAGAAGTAAACAAGAAAAGAAGGGAGTATGAAGGAAAAACAGACAGGAGGAAAAAAGACAGGGTAAGAGAAAGAGAAAAGAAAAATTAAAAGGAAGTTAATAAAAATGAAACAAAAGGAAGGAAGAAACTAAAAAAAGGAAGAGAGAAATTTATGAAATTAATTAAATAAAAAGGAATGAAAGACAAAATCGAAAGAAGAAAAGAAGGATGGAAATGAATCAGGAAGTAAAAAGGAAAGAGAGTATGATGTAGGAAATATTGACAAAATGAAGAAATTAAGGAAGACAACAAAAATAAAAAGAAAACAGAAAAGACAGAACAAAAGATTGAAAGAACAGTAGATTTAAGAGTGAAAGGAAAGAGGATGGAAGAAATAAAAGAATAAATGTAAGTAATATAAGTAATAAAGGATTAAAAATAAAAAGAGGAAAACAGGAGGAAGTAAACAAGGATAAAATGAAGTACAAAGGAAGAACAGAAAGAAGGAAAAAAAGACGGTAAGAAGGGAATGAAAATGAAAGGAAAAGCAGAAGAAAGGAAGAAAATGAAAAATAAAGCAAAATAATTAAAAAAGGAGTGAAAGAAGTAAATAAAAAGGACAAAATCAAAGGAAGAAAGGAAGGATGAAAATAAAAAATGAGGGAAAGAAAGAAAGAAAGAAAGAAAGAAAGAAAGAAAGAAAGAAAGAAAGAAAGAAAAGCCACTCTATCCTGCAGTTTGAGTAATAAAACAGATATTGTGATTATGCAAAGGAGCCATTGTGAGGAGTAAAAGAAACACTGGCATGCCTCATTAGCTCCTCTCTGTCTTTCTTCACCATTATTTCTTTTTCGTCTCAAGGTACTTCTATCAGTAATGATTGCGTTCACAGCTGGTATGAGGGAAGACAGCTGAAAAATGGCTTTTTAAGTGCCGCAATCACCATAAAATCTGGATTTGATCAAGTTGGTTGGCAGAGGAAATAAATTAATGAAGGAAGGGAAGCCACGTGACCCGGGCCAGAGGGGAGACAAAGGTGGCGTGGTGCGGACCGGAATAATTACCGGCAGCGGTCCTGGCCCCAGCTTCAGTCAAGGACACGGGCTGTTTATTCAAATGAGCTCTGATAAGGCTTAATGCGGACAGCGGCTTATTGCTCTCGTCCTAATGAGAAAAATCACAACACTCTCAGAACAGGTGCTCCGGCAGACAAGCAACACAGACAGCACCATGTAAAACAGCACTAATGGCAGCTGAATAAGGAAAAAAGAGATAAAAACAAGAGAGAAAATGCCATGGGATGCTAACAGGGCAGGTGAGGCTAGAGGCTGTTTTTAGGCTAATCATATGCTTCATTATGATTCCCCATCTATCAATTTAATACTCTCAAACAAGCAGGTTGTCTATATGAATATGGGGAGAATTTTTTTCTGTATTGTTAGCCTCTCTAAAGGGTGACTGCCAAACAGGTGCCATTTGTGCTTTGAATTGACAAGTTGTACAACGATTTCAATGAATAGCTGATGCTGAAATCTATCTGTATATATATCTATACACTAAACTTACTCACCAAGCCTGCATTTGTTGCATTTAATTCAAAGTATGGCAAAAACAGTACAATTTTGACATATTTTTACTATTTAAAATAACTCTTTTCTGTTTGAATATACTTTATAATGTCATTTATTTCAAAGCTGAATTTTTAGCATCATAACTCCAGTGACATGATCCTTCAAAACTCATTTTAATCTTCTGATTTGCTGTCCAATTACTATAACTACGTTCGAAAACAACGGAGTTGAATTTCTTCAGGTTTCTTTAACAAATAGACAGTTCAGAAGAACAGCATTTATCTGAAATAGAAATATTTAGTAACAATTTCACTTTTGATCAATTTAAAACCTCCTTGCTAAATAACAGTATTTCTATAATTTCTTTCCCAAAAAAGAAAATAAATATACTGACACCAACTTATTGAATGGCATAGTATATAATGTTACAAAAGCTTTTTATTTCAGATAAATGCTGATCTTTGGATCTTTTTATTCATCAAAGAATCCCAAATTTACTCAACTGCTTTAAATACTGATAATAATAATAATAATATTAAGAAAAAATGTTTCTTAAACAGCAAATCAGCATATTATGTGACACCGAAGACTGAAGTAATGATGCTATAAATGTAGCTTTGATCACAGGAATAAATTACATTTTAAAATGTATTCAAATAGAAAACATTTATTTTAAATAGTAAAAATATTTCAAAATGTTACCGATTTTGCTGTACTTTGGATCAAATAAAAGCAGGCTTGAGCAGAAGAGACTTCTTTAATAAACATTAAAAGTCTTAGTGTTCAAAAACTTTTGACTGGTAGTGTGTGTATATATATATATATATATATATATATATATATATACACATACACACACACACACACACACACACCTTGTTACTGTAAACCCTGTTAACTTCGGAAAATGATACATCATCTAAACGTAAATTTAGCTTGAGGTGGCCCAATGCAACTTATTAACATTTAAACACATTATCTCTCTGACAGACTGTATAAAGTCTTACAGAAATGTAAAAAAAAAACAGCTTTACAAAACGACCCTGCAGAAATTTAGGTATTTCTGCAGACATTTTAAAATGAGATATGATTAGGTTCTTCATGAAAAGAAAAAAATGACATATGATTAGACACTTCATAATAACTACATGATTAAAAAGTGTATTAATTATTTCTGCAAGGTTATCTCAGGATACAGTAAAGTAAGCCCTGGGCTCTCAACTGAAGCTCTTCCAGATTTCAGAGCAAAAGAAAATCTTGCTAAATTAAGAGCCTTTCGTGTTACTTAAGACGCAGTGGGATGAGAATGTGCATGAAGGGGGGAAATTTAGAACTCAACTTCCAAGCTTAAATTAAACACCTAATCTCTGGAGGAGTCTGTCGAGACCCTTTCCAAACCGATATTAGGTAGAGCTTCACAGGTCCTCGGAGCAACCTGCCTTCCAGGACACCCATAAATGAACTCTCCCTCATGTTGTCGCAAACCTGTATGACTCTATCGTCTGCGTAACACAAAAGAAGATACTTTGAAAAATGAATGGGGTCCAATGTTGTTTTTGACTCCAATCCTCTTTGAAACATCTGCTTTTGTGCTCCACTTAAAGGGATAGTTCACTCAAAAACTCACCCTCATGTTATTCCAAACCTGTATGAGCTTCTTTCTTCTGTTGAACACAAAAGAAGATATTTTGAAAAGCGTGGGGAAGCAAACAGTTGGTCAGTAGCCACTGGCTTCCATAGTAAAAAAAAAATACTATGACAGTCAATGGGGACCAGAAACATATTCTTCAAAATATAATTTCAAGTTTGGAACAACTTGAGTGCGAGTAAATGATGTTGATTTTTATTTTTGGTGTGAACTATCCCTTTAATTCTCTGAAAAAAAGTTAATTTTGGTCCCCAGGCAGATGCCAATGACACAGAACCCATTTAGCCGGCAGTGTGTTCGGACCACAGGATTAGTATAATAGCCCATTTTTATTTTAAATGACCTATTAATAAGTCTCTACTGCGAGATGAAGCCCGGACCTTTGCTCCCACGCACCTGGCCGGACTGATCCGGCTGAAAATGAGCGCATCCATCGCTGAGCTCATTTCGGAAAAGCTCAAACAGATCCATAGTGCTAGTCTTGGCTTTTGAATGAAGCACCCTAGAGGGTCCATGTTAACCCATTTACAACAGCACACTCAGGACGCATGATGCATAAGATCCTTTGGAGAAAAACGACTGCGGTGCGACAGTATCTCACACATGATGAGCTAATCTAGAGGGGCCTCGCTAATAGAATTCCTGTCTAACGTCTGATAAGAAGTTAGTTTGCCTTCACTGGATCCGTGATTTGATTTAGCTCTTTCAAGTAAGTTGCGAGTGAACAAAAAGGAAAAATGAAAAACACCCTCCAGCATAATTCTGCTCCCTCATCCCTGTCCAGCGCTGTTACAGCGACTATAAAGTGATTATTAAGGATTCCTCTAAAGTGGGGAGAATAAAAATTTTATGATTTGATAACTTTTTCTTCACCCTTTATCTTTTTTCCTCACTTACTCTTTTTAGTCGTATCTTCCTCAGCTGGGCATGTGCAGTGTATGTACACATAATACGTCTACAGTATATATACTGCAATATATATAAAAGTTTTACTAAATAAAATGACAAATGTCACCTAGTGTGTATATCCAGTATATATAGCCCCATCACAGCACAGAAACTACACTTGTTAAAATTACAAATGACTTGCTTCTTGCGTCAGACCAAGGCTGAATCTCATTAGCTGTACTTAATCTTAGTGCTGCGTTTGACACTATAGATCTTGACATACTCATAGATCAATTACTAAACTATATGGGTATTCAAGGGCAGGCTTTAAGATGGTTTAGATTCTGTCTGATTGTTAACAATTTGTTTATTTAAACTGGAAATCATCTTAATTACTAGTAAAGTATGGAGTGCTGCAAGGATTTGTCTTAGGCCCTCTGCTATTTTCAATACATGTTGCCCTTTGGTAATATTATTAGAAATATGGGATTAATTTCCATTGTTATGCTGACAATACTCAAATACAGCTGAAGTCAAAAGTTTACACTGCAGAATCAAAATGCCAAATGTTAATTATTTTACCAAAATAAAAGAATAGGATATTTCACATGAAAGACATTTACATATGAAGAGTTCAGATGCAAAAGCCTCTAAATCCATCTGACAAAAAAAATTTAGCGAGTTTAAAGTAAAAGTATTTGATGGACGCATAATACGTGGCGAAGCATTCACTCAGTATCATTATCTAATTTTTGACCGAGATGGCTTTTAGCTGGTTTTGCATCTCAACTCTTCATATAGTACACAAGAGAAAATAATTGTAGAATTTATAAAAATGACCCTGTTCAAAAGTTTACATACACTTGATTTGTTTTTGTTTTTTTTTTGTTTTTTTTTTCTTCAGAGAAATCCTTCAATTGCCACAAATTATGTGGGTATAAGATCCATCTTTTCACACTGAGGACAACTGAGGGACTCATACGCAACTATTACTAAAGGTTCAAATGCTCAAAAAATCTTTTTGAATTTTAAAATCAGGGTGAATTTGACTTATTTTATCATCTGGGAAAACATTTTCTGTAACTTCCTAAGGGCAGTACTAAATGAAAAAAATAGATCTAGGCAAAATAAGAACAATTTACTGTTCAAAAGTGTACATCCCCAGCTCTTAATGCATCATGTTTCCTTCTGAAGCATCAGTGAGCATTTGAACTTTCTGTAATAGTTGCATATGAGTCCTTCAGTTGTCCTCAGTGTGAAAAGATGGATCTCAAAATCATACAGTCATTGCTGGAAAGGGTTTAAATACACAAAAATGCAGAAAAACCAAAGAATTTGAATGATTTTTCTGAAGAACAGTGGGCAGTTTAATTGTTCTGGACTAACAACTATCACTACAGAAAAAAAAAACATAGCTGTGGATCATTTAAGTAACAACACAGTATTAAGAATCAAGTATATGTAAACTTTGAGTGTAACTGTTCAGGACAAACAAGGTACTCATGAACAATGAAAATAATCTCACCAATAATTTTCTTCTATTAAATCTGGATAAGAACAGTACATAGAATATCTTAGATGACAATTGACAAAATGACAAAAAACATAGTGACTAGTCTGTTATGAAAATATGTTGTTTTCAACATTCAACGTCCAAGTCTATGTTGGGTAGGTAACACAGAGGGATGTTTAATTTATGAGCAGACAGACTGTTTGGCCAGACAGATTGGTGTAAGTGAGGACAGCCTACAAGGAAGACCCAGATAAAGCTCTGCTAAACTGGGACCGGCAGAGACCAACAGTGACATCAGATACAGCAGCATGAAAAAGATAGAATGGAAGAGAGAGAAACAGAGAGAAATCCATAACACTCTGAATGAACTCTACAGCCATCCCAGAATACTAAATACTGCTTCAACTGCGCAACAACTTCTCTGTGAGCGATCACATTTGTTCGGAGCTATTCATAAGGTCCAAGAAAGAACCTTTGGCCATAACTAAACTGAGTGAACTGAGAAAAAATAAATGATACGAGCCAGGGGTGTAAACTTTTGAACAGAATGAAGATGCATTTAATACTCCCCTTCAGAAGCTACAGAAGATACGTATATGTTTCCCAGAAGACAAATAAGTAAAATTTACCCTGATCTTCAAATGTAAAAAGTTTTTACCCCCCCCACAAAAAACACACAAAAATGCAGAAAAACCAAAGAATTTGTAGGATTTTTCTGAAGAACAGTGGGCAGTTTAACTGTTCAGAACTAATAACTATCACTACAGAAAAAAAACATAGCTGTGGATCATTGAAGTAACAACACAATATTAAGAATCAATCAATGTAAACTTTTGAATGGGTAATTTTTATAAATTCAACTATTATTTTCTCTTGTGGACTATATGTAAATTTCCTTTATGTGAAATATCCTACTCAGGTCAGTACTAGATTAAAAAAACATGCATTTTATATGATCCCTCTTATTTTAATAAAATAATTAACATTTTTAAACATAAACTTTTGACCTCAACTGTATGTAGCCAATAAATATCTACAGATGTCAATTGTAAAGCCAAAAAATATTTTGATAATTTCATAATTTAAAATGTACATACACTACAGAAATTTCAGTAACATTTCCATGCTTTTTAATATATATTTTTAATTTCTTTAATATTTTAAAGCCTGGAAATAAATTTTACTCCTTGATATTTCCAGGTTTCCCATGACCACAGAAACCCAGTTTGTATTATGCTGCAGTTTATAACAAAGCTACAGGCCTACAATTCAGTTTACTCCTCAAAGCCAGTTTTTCCTTGTGTTTGACCCTTTGCGAACAGCATCTGACCATAATACTGATATAAAGCAAATTTCAGTCCTACCTGCAGCGCGCTGTTTAGGAAGCAGCTGTTCTGACCCGGCTCATTGCTCAGGCCTTTGCTGGGAGCGATGGAGGTCATGGTGCGTGGGGTAAACATCCCCTGCAGCCCGCTGCTGCCTGAAGCAAAGTAGTTCCGCTTCCACGACATGGGTCCAGCTCCGCTCCGCTCCCCCCTCCAATCACCACAAGAGCCGCGTCCTTCCCCAGCTAATCACGCTGGAGGAGGAGGGCATCCTGAACACGGTGCAGATGAGTGTGTGCGTGAATGCGAGAGAGGAAAAAAGAGAGCAGAGAGTTTCTGTGCTGGGCTGGTCTCTATGTTACTCCCATGAGAGAGGGTTTGGTCAGTGATTGCAAAACAAAAAATATAATGAAGGAATCTGCTGGGGCTTGGTAACAGGTGTGAATATAAAAGTGACGTTTTCTCTTGAGGGAAGTGGGAGTGTCTCAGTAATGTCTGTCTGTCACGACTAAATGGCTCCCAACACCTGAGATGGTAAAGTGGGGTCAAATGTAATGACTGGCCTGGTTAAAACCAGCTGCGTGACTGTTGCAGTGTTTGCTGGGGGAAGTGTGGCTGTGGTCCAAGACACTGTCCTCACGTTGCGACGTCCACTTTCTGTCCACTGCCTGCTCTTCACTTCTGAGCCTTCTCAATGTGTTCTCTCTTAGCCCAGCTGATCTGAAAAATACATTTACACAAAAAAAGAATAATTTACAGGTTGATCTAAGACATCATTTTTTGCACATTTATTTTAACTTTAAAGGGATAATTCACCCTAAAATTCTGTCATTAATTACTCACCTTCATGTTGTTCCAAACCTGTAAGACCTTTGTTCATCTTCGAAACACAAATTAAAATATTTTTGATGATATTCAAGAGCTTTTCTGGCCCAAAAACTGACACAGAAGAGAAGAAAGTCTTTATTTTTGTTCTCTTTGTGCACAAAAAGTATTCTCGTAGCTTACGGTTAAACCACAAAGGTCTTACGGGTAATTAATGACCGATTTTCATATTTGGGTGAACTAACCCTTTAAAAGTAAAGTAAAACCGATTTATTTATGCATATGTACACTATCAGTCAAAAGTTTTTCATGTTTTCATGTTTTTTAAAGAAGCCTCTTCTGCTCACTTTTTCTCACAATTCTGACTTTTTTCTCAGAATTGCATGATACAAACTCGCAATTCTGACTTTTTTCTCTGAATTGTGAAGTATAAACTCATAAAGTCAGAATTATGAGATATAAACAATTCTGAGAATTGAGTTTATATCTAGCAATTCTGACTTTACTTCTCAAAATTCTGTTTTTATAACATGCAATTGGCAGTTTATATCTCGTAATTCTGAGAAAAAAAGTCAGAATTGAGAGTTTTTATCTTGTGATTCTGACTTCATTTCTCAGAATTCAAGTTTATATCTTACAATTTGGACTTTATAATTCACAATTGTTAGTTTATACCTCATAATTCTTAGAAAAAAGAATTGTGAGATAAAAAGTTGCAATCACCTTTTTTTATTTGTTATTCAGTGGCGGAAACGGGATTCCATAATTTAAAGCATCCTTGCTAAATAAAAGTATTAATTTCTATAATTTAGCTACAAAAGCTTTTTATTTCAGATAAATGTTGATCTCTGGATCTTTCTATTCATCAAAGAATCCTGAAAAAATGATTCAACTGTTTTAAATATTGATAATAATAACAACAACTGTTTCTTGAACAGCAAATCAGCATTATTAGAATGCTTTCTGAAGGATCTGGACTGGAGCAACGAAGCTGAATTTTTAGTTTTGATAAATAGAAAGTTTTAGTTAATAGAAAGCAGTGTTTAAATAATAAAAAATATTTCACAATATTACTGATTTTGCTGTACTTTGGATCAAATAAATGCAGGCTTGGTGAGCAGAAGAGACTTTTCTAAAAAACACTTAAAATCTGGTAAAGACTGGTAGTGTAAATTTAACCCAAAATTGAAAAAAAATAAAATTAAACAAATGTTCAGTGAGTACCTATTTTTACATGATTTCATGTGTTTTTACGCTTCTTAAATGTACATAAAAGCAGTCCTGCACACTTAACTGCCATGCAAATATATCAGCTATGGTGTATATGCAAAATCTCCACCATTTAACAAATTTAGAGCATCCTTTGTTTCATTCCCTTGCCCTTTTAAACTAGGAAAAAACGAGTGAGAGAGGTAGGTATAGAGAGAGGGATGCGGGAGAGGAAAGACAGCAGCACTGCAGAGCTCTCCTGCCAGGTTGGAGGCAGCAACGTGCTGAGCAAATGTCCTATTCCCACTACTACATAAATACACGCCCACGTTCACACGCAAAACACACACTCTGGCCACATGGTCTGTGAGGCCCCGCAGTGTTTCCTGTTCTCCTGAGGCAGAGGCATGAAGAGGGATGTTCTGATGTGGAAGAACAGTGAGTGTGACAGACCTGAGGCAGGTGTTACACGGGGTCACGGAAAAACATCTTTCCTGCTCTTCTTAATCAGGGTCAGCTCTGTGTAAGCTATGGCGACGTTCATGACTGCCTGCTGATCGATTTCAGCACAACCACGATTTCAGGTTACGTTCACTGCAAAACAACACTTGTTTGCCAACACAACCAACTAAAAAAAAAGCCCTTTCATATGTTCACCCAAACTTCCTGTTCTTGCAAGAAATATGTGACATAAAACTTGGCTTGTTAAATCATTTTTAAGGACTAATGACAAGTTCATCTGTCAGTCTTCTCACAATATCCCACCTGAACATCATTTTGACCAATGTAACATTGTGCACTGCATTTACACTCTGTTCTTCTTTTACTGAATATTGTCAAAAATGTTCGAAAATATTTATTTACACTGTACGTCCTTTAGTGACTTAATTTGTAGCAAAAAAAAAGCAAAAATATTTATTTACACTGTATGTCCTTTATTGACTTAAATAGTAGCAAAAAATTAATGTTCAACAATATTTATTTACACTGTATGTCCTTTATTGATCTAAATAGCAGCAAAAAGAATATTGTTCAAAAATGTAAATAAATATTTTTCAAAAAAAAATGATTTACATTTTATGTCATTTATTGACTTAAATAGCAGCAAAAATGTTCTTTGACTTAAATAGTAACAAAAAAGTGTTCTAAATATTTTTTTTGATTATTTATTGACTTAAATAGTAGCAAAAAAATATTGTTAAAAAATCTATATTTTATGACCTTTATTGACTTAAATGGCAGCAAAAAAATATTTATTGACCTAAATAGTAGCATATATAAATAGTATATATATATATATATATATATATATTTACACTGTATGTCCTTTACTGACTTGTATAGTAGCAAAAAATAAAAGTTCAAAAATATTTATTTACACTGTCTTTTATTGACTTAAATAGTATTAAATAAATATTGTTAAAAAAATATTTATTTACACATTACATCCTTTAGTGACCTAATTTGTAGCAAAAAAGTAACAATATTTATTTACACTGTATTTCTACACTGTATTTACACTGTACTTTACTGACCTAAACTGTAGCAACAATACATGTTCAAAAATATTTATTTACATTAGTTTATTGACTTAAATAGTAGCAAAAAAAAGTGTTGAAAAGTATTTATTTATACTGTATGTCCTTTATTGACTTAAATAGTTGCAAAAAATAAATGTTCAAAAATATTTACACTGTATGTCCTTTATTGACTTAAATAGTTGCAAAAAATAAATGTTCAAAAATATTTATTTACACTGTATGTCCTTTATTGACTTAAATAGTAGCAAAAAATAAATGTTCTAAAATATTTATTTACACTGTATGTCCTTTACTGACTTAAATAGTAGCAAAAAATGTTCAAAAATGTTTACCTCAACTGACAATTTACCATCATACGTTTATCCAGGATTTCCAACTTTTTTCCCTCGTTTCCCCAGCACTCTATGCCAGCACTCTGTGGAATGTTTCTGAGAACAATCCATTATAAATGCAAAATCCATTCTCTTGGGAAAAAAAAAAAAAACATTAAAAAAAGAAAGAGAAATACAATTTCATGGTCATTACGAAATATTTAAACCTGGTACATTTTCTCAGTTTTCCCAATTAGCAGATGTGAAAAGCAAGCTAATTTTGAAGCCTGGTCAGATTCATGTGTTTTCATGTTAAACAGCTTCACATTTGAAATGAAGGAAACTAATTAAAGAGCATAATGTAGTTATGAGTCACTAACACTCCTTCTGCATGAGTTACACTGCTGTACAGTATTAAAACCTGATAAAAATGTTTCTCTCCAGTCCTGTTTGCTCTGCGTAAACTACAATCCTGGGGACGTTTCTACGGAGGCCCAGTGGAGGTGACGATCAGGGATCATGAGAGGCTACACGCTCATCCATCTCTCTCCCTGTCTCTCTTTGTAGAATCCCAGTGCCCTCTGTGCGCTTGCCAAGGTATCTCCACGGCAGCGGATCCTGGCAGTGTGGCACTGGAACTCTGCCATTTAACGGAATTAAAAGGGGATTTAGGGAGATGCGTGTGTGTTTGGGGGGGATTGGTGGCCAGCAGAACTGGGAGGTATGGAGGCAGGGCTTTGCGGTCGCCACACAGTGCACCAGAGTGTTACGTAACGTGTTTATTAACACGCTAGCCAGGAGGCGATTACTTCCTATAGTTCATCCTGACCTGCTCTGATTGATAGCGGCTCTCGATTGGTTCCCAAGCGTCTGATTGTTGCCGGGTTAATGAGACGGCCCTATCCACCCGGCTCCAGAGGACGCTGCCTTTTCAGAGCTGTTGGTCTTCTGTATGTGAGTTATTGGATGCCATATTGGGCTAAGCTTATTTGGATAATCAGAGAGGCCCTTTCCTCTCTCTCATTAGTTCACTCTCTCGCTCTCTTTGTCCCTCTCTCAGTAATTGTTGTGCTGTGCTCTGCAGTGCATTATGTAAATGCATAAACCCTCTGGTGCAATGGTTGCACAGTGCCAGTGAGTGTATGACAGTATCGGCCGGGGCATCAACTGGGACGAGGCTTGGGATGGGGGCTGGGGTTGTGGACTGTGCAGTCGTCATGGCAGCCCGTGACTCACAACTGTACCCTGTGCTACTTAGGTCACATGACCCTATCCGTGAATAACTCCTTCAGCGAGCTCAGCAGTGCCGCCCACTGAGAATGAGCGTTCACACCTGTTTTATGTAAAACGAGACGCATATACATGCATGTAAAGCATGCTTTATCATATCTAAAAATAGTCTCTTTTGTTTTTGTTTTTTTCAGGTATTCTCATAATTGATTTGAATTAAAATGAACAGTAATGCATGAACAATAAATTGCATAGTGGACTCATTAGTATTGGCGTGTTGCTAATGTTATCTTTATTTAAATAAATTACGACTAAGATAGCAACATGCAAGGTACTTGGATATATATATATATATATTTTATTTATTTATTCTTTTTTACTTAATATATTTTAATTAAAATATATTCAAATATATTCAAATAAGTAAAATATAATAATAATTAATATATTTTACTTAATTAATTAAATAAGTTTAAATATAAGTATTGATGTTTTTGTCCTAATAAGAAACATTTCTTACTATTGTCAGTGCTGAAACAATTGTGCTGGTTAATAATTTTATGGAAATCATAATACACTGTTTGTTTGCTTATTTAAAAAATTGATTATTTTGTGACATAATAAAGCTCTTTACTGTCACTTTTGATAAATTTAAAGGGTTAGTTTGCTCAAAAATAAAAATTCTGTCATTAATTTTTCACCCTCATGTCGTTCCAAACCTGTAAGACCTTTGTTCATCTTTGGAACAGTAAGATATTTTTGTTGAAATCTGAGAGCTTTCTGACCACGGCAATGCAACTTCCATGTTCAAGGCCAAAAAAGGTAGTAAGAACATTGAATACCTTGTGGTACTCTAGTGAACATGCATCAAGTGTTGTTTTCTTTGCGCACAAAGCATATTCTCGTAGCTTCATAACACTGTGTTTGAACTACTGATGTCACATGGACTTTGGGTTTTAACAATGTCTTTGGTGTTGAATTTGGTAGTAGTGTTGCTGTCTATGCAGGGTCAGAATGCTGCAACAACGTAAAAAAAAATAATAATCTAAGATTACGAGAACAAAGTCATAATAGTTCGAGAATACAGTCAAAATACTATTAAAGTCAAAATACTATGAGAATATAGTTGAAATATTTTGAGAATAAAGTCAAAATTACGAGAATAGAGTCAAAAAGTTTCGATAAATATTAGAGAATAAAGTCTAAATGTTTAGAAAATAAAGTCAAAATTATGAGAATTAATTATTAGAAATTACATGACTAAAGTTATAAAATGTTGAGAGTATATTAGCCTATTGTGCAAGCAAATGGCCCGGATTGGGAGCACCAGAAGATTTTCTAAAGTCTCATCTTTTAAAATCTGTCAGTTTTATAGCAAAATACAAACAATATGTCTATTACAATAATGTGTTTTTCACGCTCTTTAATGTGGCATGATAGATGTAATCATCTTTCCAATTACAATGATGACATATTAGTTTTATTAAATTAGGCTATATTGTTTTGTTTTTTTCATGCCTTCTGATGTTCCTTCACTTTTATACCTTGCTATAAACTTGAAATTGAGGAAAATATTTTGTGATAAAACTGAATTTGAAAAGCCGAGCCATGTTATATTAAAAGCAACAAAGCTCAAAATTATTACGATTACTGGCACACTACAAATAATAAATGGAAGATGTTAAGTATTATGACCTGTATTATACCATAAATAAAACAGTGTTTGAATAGTAACTTAATGTTATATACCTCAGAAAAGAAAACAATAAAATTTATATTAACAACTTTAACCTTTAGAACATTTTATTGTTGAATGTGGAATGAAAGGTTGGATGACAGATTTTTTTGCGGAGTAGGTGGTTAAATTTTCACAAAGAAGACAGTATAATTTAATCAATTGATTCATATGAATACAGCACTCTGTCACGCCACATTACCGAGCTTGAAAAACTAATTACTGTAAGACAGCAAGACTATTTTATATTAAAAGTACCAAAAGCACAAAGCTTATTGCTATTGGAGGGCCTGGTGCACTACAAATAATAAATGCATTCGAAGACATGAAATATTATTTCTAAGCATAATGTCCCTGTGAATATGACACATGGTGGGATTTCTGCTAATAATTCCACATATATTTGTAGTACAAAAAAGGGTTCAAAAAAAGAGAGGTATGCCGCACCCCAAAGGAATGTCGATTGGGTGTGTGAGCTGATGTTAAGACGATGTTCATTCTGTTAATAAATATCCTATTCTTGATATTAAGCTGTTTCCACGAGTCCTGACTCTCCCTCATCCCAAAGAGTTAATTCAAAATAAACCAAAGACGATGCGGCTGCTTTATTCTCAAAACATTTCAACTTTATTCTCGAAACACTGCGACTTTATTCTCGAAACATTTAGACATTATTCTCGAAACATTTAGACTTTATTCTCGTAATGTTGCCTTTATTCTCGAAATATCATGACTTTAATCTTAACGTGGCACTAAAACGCTGTCAGAGAAATATCTCTGAAAAAAATATATTGTGTTCCAAAGATGAACGAATGTCTTATGGGTTTGGAATGACATGAGGGTGAGTACTTAATGACAAAATGTGTATTTTTGGGTGAACAAACACTTTAAATCCCAAACATTTGAACGGCAGTGTATAGAGAAACATCTTGAAGCTTAGAAAGGAATAGTGAGGGTAAAATATGAATTGTGTGAAACATAAGGCAAAGCAACATAACCCAGAATAATGTTTACTAAGAGTTCACACATGAATTGAAGGTAAAGAGACTGTCTGATTCCCAGTCTTTGTCAGGATGACACAATGTAGGAGTGCAGCACTGCAGACTCTCACAAAAGCCCCAGCCATTAACAGACGCTTTATAGTGCTGCCACTGGAGACCAGACTCACTCATCCACAAACACTCTCAGGAGCCCTAAAGAGCACCTCACCATTTACACTGTCATTCTAGTGACTGACTTAAACCGTCACCTCCATCAGAATCAACATTTAGTGCATTTATAGAGCTGCCAATTCAGTCATTACAAACAAATGAAGAGTCTTTGCAATTTGAATGTTCAATTTTTCAATTAATTATAATATCAACAAAACAAACATGATGTGCTTTTTTGCAGTTTTGTTCTTGAACAGGAGTGCTTCACAAAAATGAACCTAAACTCAGAGAATACATGCCCCACAGACATGATAAATTGAAAAAAGTTGTAAATTATTACTTAACAAAATGAAACAAATCGAAAACAAAAACTCTTTCATTATGTAATCCGCAACGATGCATTTCTCTCTAAAGGCGCATCCAAAGAGGAGACTGCGAGTCAGCATCTTTGCAACACTGACTCAGAATACACTAGTTTATTAATAAATAATACAAATATCTCCTTACTATTTCCCCCCCGACACATTCATTGTAATTACTTTTGCCGGCCCTTTGTGGCAAGTTTCAATGTATTGTGTGCGCTTGAACGCGTATCTTTTCCAGATGCGCTGACATCACTGCTGCTGGCTGAGACACTAACCGCCATCCGAGTCTCGAAAGTGAAGTCTCGAAGTTTCATCACCATAATTGATGGACGTCTAAAATATAAAAATAAGGAGAAGGCTAAAACAGGCCTGATTTCCGGCCCGAGTCTGAACTATGACATGAAAATTGGCCCGAAGTCCAGCCCTAGGGGCGTAAAAAAGTTGGGGCCATTGGCCGGGCTTAAATGCAGAGAGGACAGAATAGACGCAATAGCAGAAAATACTGTACAGGCACAGCATATTCACTGTTCAAGATTCTCAAAATATTAGAAGAAAAATCTAAATATTGGGGTGGGGGTTAACTGTTATTTTGTCCTTAATCACAATCCTTTGTAACAATTTAATGAACAATGTGCATAAAAAATGTATGTCAAAGACATAAAACAAACAATTAATTGCCATAATCGTCAATGGCCTAAACCAGACAATTAATCAACATAATCACAATTATTTATTAGAGAATTAATCGTCAGCCAAATTTTATAATCGTGGCAGCCCTACTCAGCCGGGGTTTTTTTCAACCAATATCATATTCCCACAATGTAAAGACGTAATTCACAGTTTCTCTACAGGTGTCTGTGAACCCAGCTGCTAAATGGTCAATGATTCTTTCTTTCCATTCCAGAGAAAATGGAAGGCCATTCCACAACCAACCCCTGACTGAACTAAATGGAGAAAAAGGACAAGTCATCAACTCAGGCATGAGGAATCATTTCTCTAGCTAGCACTAAAGTAAAGGTAACGAATGAGAGATATAAAATCTTTTTGAGGATGGGTGCAATCAGTTGAAACTGAATCATCAGACCCAGGTCTGAAGCATTTCCTGAGTCTGGGTGCAGTACCATAGCTGGAAGCGGTCCTTCTGATGCCTGAAGCCTGCAGAAAGACTGACATCTGTCTGCATGTAACTGCCGTTTCACCTCGCACCTCTCGCCTCCTCCCGCTGATAGGGTTTGCGTGACTGCAGCTTGCCAGACGCAGCAGGAGAGATACGCCGTGGAACTGTCAGGATGAATCCAGCACAATGTAATCCGGTGTCGTTCACTGCTCAGGGATCAACAATAAGGATTTTCTTCTGCTTGTCCAGCTGAGTCAGAATTTAGTCACTATCTGCACTGCCAATATTTTCATTGGAATCACCACAAATAATGTATGTGCGAGGGAATAAAAGGAATTTATATTTTTCATAAATCTTTTTACATGCAGGTTCAAAATGACCTTGTCACATGATGGACAGGAGAACATTGTCTAGATGATTTAAAGGATTAGTTCACTCCTTAAATTAAATTTCCTAAAAATGTACTCCAATGTAATATATAAATTTTCTTTTTTCTTTTTGGAAATTTACAGATTTTTTTTTGCTAGATTAGACCCTTATTTCTTGGCTGGGATCATGTAGAGCCCTTTAAAGCTGCACTGAAACTGAAATTTGGACCTTCAAACATTTGATCCTCATTGAAGTCCACTATATGGAGAAAAATCCTTATAATATATAGATTCTTACATTTGGGCTGTTACCAAGCAAATAATCAAAATTCACCTTTTCAATGCAGAGGAAACACAGAAGCTGTGTCTGAAGTGGCATTTAGACACTATTTAATGCAGCTCAGAGGGACGTGGTTACAAATATATAAATGTTTTGATAACTGATATACTGATATTTGAGATTATTTAAAAATGAAAAGATACTTTAAGTGTGAAATTAAAAGCGTCAGTAGGTGGCAGCAAGTCACTGTAAGTCATTTGAACTGAACTGAATCATTTAAGTGGTTGATTAATTTACAGTGCTATGGCTGTGTTTGAAATGATTTTTGTTGGCGAAATAGAGCAAAAACAGAAATATGGTGTCTAAAGGCTTGTGCACACCGGGACGAATATCATGCGTGATGAAAAACTATGAAATTATATAAATATAGAAATGTTCTGCCTCTATATCTTGAATTATATGATCATTCTAAATGCATTTTAACAGACTGAATCATGCAGTGGAAAAAAAAAAAAAAACACTAAATGCATACGCCAAATAAATGCAAATGAAGCCAAAATGGACAAGCCATGTGTGACCAAGTTAGGACACCCTTATTCTTAACATAGGATTTAGGAAGGTAAATAGCAGTTAGACTGCTAAATTAAATTTTTGACATTTTGGCAGTTTGCTGCTCTGGAGCTTTCATGTGTGTGTTTACACAATGCCAAAGAGAAAAGACATCAGCAGTGATCTTGGAGAAGCAATTGTTGCTGCCATCTGGGAAGAGTAACACAGCCATTTCTAAACCATTTGAAATGGTCCATCATTCCAGAGTGAGGAAGATTACTCACAAGTGGAAGACCTTCAAAAAAGACAACAATCTTCCCAGGAGTGGACGTCCCAGGAAGTTCACCCCAAGATCAGACCATGTAATACCCCAAAAATTGGCAGACAAAACTAAGAACTTCACCACACACTCGACATCTCGAAATACCTCAGTTAACATTTTAAATGAATATATTTCATGACGGTACAATTAGAAAAATATGGGACAAGTCTGGCATTTTTAGAAGGCTTGCCAGAAGAAAACCTCTTCCATCTAAAAAAGCATGGGAGCACGGTTTAGGTTTGCAAAGTTGCATCTGAACGAACCATAAGACTTCTAGAACAATGTCCTTTGAACAGACAAAACCAGAGTGGAGATGTTTGGCCAAAAGACACAGCGCCAAGTTTGGTGAAAACTTGTAGAACATATCAGCACAAACATCAAAAGTCACACATGCAGGTGGAGGGCTGATGACTTTGGACTTGTTTTGTAGCCACAGGACTTGGGGACCTCACAGTCATTGAGGCCACCATAAACTCCTCTGTATCCAAAGTATCCAAAGTCAAATGTGAGGGCATCCGTCCGACAGCTAAAGCATTACCAAAATTGGGTCATGCAACAGGACCATGATCCAAAGCACACCACGAAATATACAACAGAATGGCTGAAAGAAAAGAATCAAGGTGTTGCAGTGGCCCAGTCAAAGTCCAGACCTCATCCTGGCTCATATGCTGTGGTGAGAACCTCAATAAACTACAGCAACGTTGTAAAGAAGAGTGGGCCAAAATTCAATGACTTCTGAAGTCATACAGGATATTATTCAGGGGCGTAGTTTGCGGGGGGGATGGGGGGAGGTAACCCCCCAATAACCAAAACTAGCAAGTACAACCCCCCAATAATTATAACATAGTTTAATAGAAACCTATTCTATTAATTAATATTTTAAATTGCACCTTAATTTGGCGCTTTTGTAAGTGCTGCCAGTACATACTACAGACAAGAACTATATGGTACATTTTCATAAGAGCAAGTACAAGTACAGTCAAGTCATGTGTATAAAACCTTGCCTTTACATTTTCCAAGAGCCTAGTGAACTGAAATAAACAATATCATTATAAGAAAATGTTAAGTTAGATGGACTTTACCATGGCATGCCATGCTGAATTAGAACATATTGTCAAACTACAGACTGTAAATGCCTAAATAATATAAAATACATTATATATCCTATGTAAACAAGCAATTGTTAACTAGAATATTAATTTATTGCAGTTATGCTATCAACCAGCTTTGCTTGTGTGGGTTATTTTACAAAAACAAACATATAGCCTAAGCAAACAAACCAATAAATAAACCTTATGGGGGAGCATGACCTAGGAATCCACTAAAACAGTTCACACTTCAACCCACCCAAAGTTCAAACCAAAACTACGCCCTTGATGTTATTACTTCAAGTTATTACTGTTAAAAGTGGATCTACAAGCAGTTGAATCATAGGGTGCCTAAACTTTGTCACACATGGCTTTTCCATCTTGGCTTTAATTTTGTTAAACAAATAATGACACGGTGTGATTTGTCATGTAATGTTGGATCTGAGGATTTGTGTTTCAAAATGTTAAGACCTGGCAAGGACCAGATATTTTTTTTCTTTTTTTTTATGTCCTGATACAGAAAACCACAGAATTCAATAGGGTGTCCTAACTTTTTCACATGACAGTAAATCGCACACCCCTATGTCACTCATGGCCTTTCTAATGTGACTACGTAAAGCGACTACGTTGAGCTAGTCCAAGACAAGCATTTGTGGTGAAAAATCATATTTATATATTTTTTTTATTTTAGAAAATGACAGATCATTTCTCTAGATAAGACCATTATTCCTCTTCTGGGATCGTGTAGAGCATTCTGAAGCTTTACTAAAACTGCAATTTGGACTTTCAACCCATTGATCTCTATTGAAGTCCATAAATGGAGAAAAATCCTGGAATGTTTTCCTCAAAAACCTAAATTCCTTTTCGACTGAAGAAAGTAAGACATGAACATTTTGGATGACATGGGGGTGAATAAATTATCAGAAAATTGTAATTCTGGAGTGAACTAATCCTTTAAAAGGCGTACAAGTCACAAAATCATTTCACAAAACCCTAAATCAGCATTATTTGGAATGTTCAATACATGACTGGAAACCAGTTACATTTGCAAGGCAGTAAAACACTGATAAAGATATAGTGACACAGGAGAATTGGTCCGACAGGGCTGTTGACAGTTTTGCCAACTGGCCCACAACTCTCTCATACTGACCGCAGACCAGTGGTCCATCATTACTGTTGAGCCCTGCTAAGGAAACACTGGCAGACTGCTGGAAGAAATGTTGGATGCAGCAGTAGTTTTCTACTCATCAGCGGGACTCTCCTCCGCTCATTACAAAGCCAGGACAATCTCTGATCCACAGAGGAGGCGTGGGCAAGAGCGGCCGGCGGGTAAACCTAGACCAGCATGAACGCCGCCAGCACTGAGGAGTGAAGATGCCAGAGAAGCCGTTTCATTTCAAGGGACCTTTTAAAGGCTTTGTTGTCATTCAATTCAATTTTGCTGCGGTAAAGTGCGCTTCAGGGGATAAACACAGACGCCAAGAGCAAACACAAGCTCTTTTTCTTCACAACTTTTTTCCTTGCCGTTTGCTCGTCTTTTTCAATCTAATCGTAAAGTATTCTTCCTCTTTACTCATTATGGCAGCAAACCAAAGCAAAAATAGCACAAAATCTGCTGGTGGGGCTTTAGAGCTTGGCCATTTAATTGTATTAGCGCGGCGTTAATATTTTTATGTAATCAGCAGCTCCCGTTGTGAATCCCATTTCAGCTACCGTCCCCCTGTGACAGCGGCGGGGCGGTATTAAACTTGCGGTCACCTCTTACCATCCAAGCGCGACTATTTCGACTGTGCGGCTTCTCCGGGGAAAGAAAAATTAGCACGGACTTTCCTTCTCGTCTCCTTCAGAGACGCCACGTGAAAGCAGACACATTAAATAACAGAGCGCCCCCGTGTCGCCTCAGGACCAGGAACTTCAAAGAGGACACAGGGATGATGGAGGGAGGCTGAAAAGAATAGTGAGGACTTTCGGCTAAGTCAATTTTACGGAACAGACAGAGAGCCTCACCAAAAAAAAAAAAAAAGCATTTTGGTACCGCTCACATAATAATCACTTCCTAACGGCACAAAGCGGGATGGAAAAGTGCTGTACTGTAGATACACACCATGTTCCACCACAGAGGAACTCTAGGATACAAGGAGACAAACTGTTCTCACAAAGAGCCTGAAGTGGAATGAGATCTACTCAGAGTCATGTTACAGTCACACACTCGCAAACACACAAACAAACCGAATAAATAACCTCAGGAGAACAGATGGTTCCAAACCAGCTTTCAAACATCCCAAATGGAGATTGTCCTCAAAAGACTAACATAATCATCCAAAGCGATGGCATTCTTCCTCTTCATTTAGAGATATGTTAAGCCAGGATTTTATTATGTTGGCCAATAGTCAGCTGACTCAACAAAATGACTGATATTTGTGTGAGTGTATAATAGATGAGGTTTGGATAAATCTAAAAACAAGTAAAATGAACTGCCAAAGTGGCAAAAAAACAAAGTTATGAAGGCATAGATTCAACTTTTAAGCTCCAGAGCTTGAGGGTGGAGAAAATGTGGTGGAGAAGGGAAAAAAATGCTGTTTTGGCAAGTGAACTGATGTGGGCTTTGAAGGTGAGAGAAGGAGATGCTGCCAAGACAATATTTTATAAAAGCACCATCAATATTAACACAAACATAGACTTTAACGTACATTTTACATTTAAAGAGACACTCAAAAATGAAAATTCTGCCATTAGACTGATACCTCTACAATTGTTGAATAAAGTGGTTTCTTTCTTCTTTGAGCACAAAAAAGTATTTTCATAGCTTCATAACATTACAGTTGAACCACTGACGTCTCATGCACTATTTTAATGATGTCCTTACTACCTTTCTGGGCCTTTAATGTGGTAGTACAATTCTATGCAGGATCTGAAAGCTCTCGGATTGCATCAAAAATATCTTAATTTGTGCTCCAAAGATGAATGATGATCTTACAGGTTTGGAACGACGCGATGGTGAGTAATTAATGACAGAATTTTCATTTTTGGGTGAACTATCCATACCATTATATATAATCTATTCATTTTTGGTCAGATGTGTGTGTATATGTGAGCGTCAGGTTGACACAACCCAAAAACAATTTAGTTATACACGGCTTTCTTGAGATGACTATTCTTTAGTCATTCAGAGAACTCACAGACTAGTAGTTGATATTGAAACCATGCAATTTCGCACATCCCTAGTGTGTATGATGGTGCATACAAACATGAGATTGTATGAGTATGAGTCTCCTAACACTTTCTTTCACCCCTGCTGTGTCCACAGAGAGTGTGATTACACTACATTTTCTAGCCACGGTTCTCTGTCCATCTAACATTGACAAAAACCCAGGGTGACATTGGCATACAGCAGGAGCGTGTGTGACATCAGTGTGTGTATCTTGAAAAACTTCCTGCAGAAATAGTAAAAACTGCAAGCAACGTTAACAATTATGATGCATGTGTGTGTGACTGTGTTTGCACCTGTTTATGTATTTGACTATGAGAGGATTCTATTTTGTAGAACATTATTAATTTTCTTCTAATTGATAACATTGTTTCTGTTGATACATCTGTTACCTGATACAAAGAATCTTCTTCTTTTTCTTACAATAATAATAACAGCAATATAATAATATAAAATGGTTATTATATAAAACATTAGTTAACATGAACTAAGAATGAACAATACTTCTATAGCATTTACTAATCTTAATGCTAATTTCAGCATTTATTATCAACATTAACAGTAATGGTATTAGTGTAAGTATTGTTGTTAATATTATAATTCAAATGCAGGGCTCTACAATGCCACCATTTCAGTTGCATTTGAGACTTAAAACTACTGTGTGACTATGAAAACATATTTAGGAGCACTAGAGCGACTGACCCGATCAGCATATTTGTGTTTGTGCTGAAGGAGCTTCAAAGGTTTCTATGTGTTTTTGCAACGTTAAGTAATGTATCACAGGCATATCTGTGTAGAGAGTTTTGTTGATTATAATGGAACTTTGTGAGATCCCAATGAGCTAAGGTAAGTGACAGATTTTACTGATTTTCAAGGGAGTTTATAAATGAAATATTGATTTAATACAACAGGTAAATAAACAAGAATTTAATATTAAGTGACTCTGTCTGACTATAACACTATTGCCTGATTTTGCTCTATTTCGTGGTCAAAAATAGTTTGAAACAAGTCACAACTGAGCCACTGCGCATCTCCATTCAAACACAGCGGTGTTTCATTTATGAATGAACATGCATTTTGAAACAAATCTAGTGAGTCAATGATTCAATTTCCCATTCATGAAGACAGTAATTTTCTTTATTCCTGTATGAATCAGCCGTTCAAACGAATCAAATGAATGAATGATTCAGTATTAAAACCAGTGACTTGCCGCCACCTACTGGCAGTTTTTAAAGTATCTTTTCAGTTATTTAATATTTCTATATTCAAACTTTTAGAATTGAAAACATTAATCTCAACATGATTTTATGAATTTGATTGCACGCATGCCACCTCTAAGCCTCATTAAACATGAAAATACACCTACAAGCCACTTTTGTGCACCTCTGTGCCACCTCTGAAGTACAAATCAATTTTGTTAATACTAATTTCTTTTGATTGGTAACTTATTATACTTGCTCTTATTCTGTTTTAATTAGAAATTTTAAAAAGCTTACAAAATATATTCTTTTACAAATTTGACATAAAAGATGACATATTTACTTTTAATAAAGCTAGAAAAAAAGCCATTACAAAGATAAAAACTGTAAATCCTGTAACCCTATAAATCACTTTAAGGAGTCAAATATAACGTAATGGGAAGGCTAATTTTTATCAGATTTATTTGAGTATTGATTAGAAGGTGCTCCTGAAATTTTGACTGTGCTCCTAAAAAGAAAACTAAGCGTAGAGCCCTGAATTTTTATAATTTCCCATTTTGTTGAAATTATATAAAGAAATATAACAATGACTGTTAAATATAAATAAAATAATTAGAATAATGACAATTTATTTTACATTTAGTTTAACTTGAAACTCGATTTTAGTTTTAAAGCATAAGATTTGAAAATAAGAACAAAAATTGAGTACTGTAACATTCTTCCTCAGAAAATTTCATAACAGTTTTGGTTAAAAACAAAAAACAAAGCCTCAACAACTTTCCATAGTGTTAAATCCAACTTCAGATCCACAAAATTAGAGTAAAAGTTAGAGTAAAAGAGTAAAAACAACAGCCATATATGTGACCTGGACCACAAAACCAGTCATAAGGGTATTTTTTTACTGATTTATCCTTCACCTGAAAGCTACATAAATAAACTTTCCATTGATGTATGGTTTATTAAGATAGGACAATATTTGGCTGAGATACAACTATTTGCGAAAAAATCTAAATATTAAGAAAATCGCCTTTAAAGTTGTCCAAATGAAGTTTTTAGCAATGCATATTACTAATTAAAAATTTGTAAAAAGTTTTTAAGTTTTGACAGTAGGAAATTTACAAAATATCTTCATGGAACATGATCTTTACTTAACATCCTAATGATTTTTGGCATAAAAGAAAAATCGATCATTTTGACCCATACAATGTAGTTTTTGCTATGCTACAAATATACCTGTGCTACTTAAGACCAGGGTCACACATATATACAGGGTGCGATTTGCTGGGGGGGATGGTGGGGATTTCCCCCCCTCTGGTCTATGCATCCCTGCCTCTGCTGATTTTTATTATCCCCGCTCCTAAGTCGGGTTCTGAATCACATGATTTGCCATACGCGCTTTGAAGTCCCTTTTTGAGTCAAATGATTCGCGATACGCGCTTTAAAGTCCGGTTCTGAATCAAATGATTCGCCATACGCGCTTTGAAGTCCCTTTTTGAGTCAAATGATTCGCGATACGCGCTTTAAAGTCCGGTTCTGAATCAAATGATTCGCCATACGCGCTTTGAAGTCCCTTTTTGAGTCAAATGATTCGCGATACGCGCTTTAAAGTCCGGTTCTGAATCAAATGATTCGCCATACGCGCTTTGAAGTCCCTTTTTGAGTCAAATGATTCGCGATACGCGCTTTAAAGTCCGGTTCTGAATCAAATGATTCGCCATACGCGCTTTGAAGTCCCTCTTTGAGTCAAATGATTCGCGATACGCGCTTTAAAGTCCGGTTCTGAATCAAATTAATCAAAAGTCCCTTTTTGAGTCAAATGATTCGCGATACACGCTTTAAATTCCGGTTCTGAATCAAATGATTCGCGATAGGCACTTTAAAGTCCGGCTCTGAACCAAATGATTCGCCATACGAGCTTTGAAGTCCCCCTTTTGAGTCAAATGATTCGCGATATGCGCTTTAAAGTCCGGTTCTGAATTAAATGATTCGCGATAGGCACTTTAAAGTCCGGCTCTGAACAAATGATTCGCCATACGCGCTTTGATATCCCGTTCTGAATGATTCGCGATCTGATTGGAGCGCTTCGAAACAGTGAATCATTCTGCGACGTAGTGGTTGATCTTTGCTCGCTTTATATAATTTATTCGTTGTTTGAAATGAAATCGTTACAATTAATAGGACTAACTAATGTTTTTATGAAATTGTGATCACATTTCATGACATGACACTCATTATCTGGTACTTGTCTAAAAAGATGTATATAATGTGCAGTGTTAACAGATTACACTAACGTTAGTTTTCAAAAGCATCCCCCCTCTGCTTTTTTCACAAATCGCACCCTGCATATATATATATATATATATATATATATATATATAGCTTTGCCAATTTATACTACCTAACCCCCAAAATTAAATCAAATGATAAAAGCTTTAAGAAGATTTGTACACTTGGCAAATTAGATTCAAGGTCTGTAACTGGTAGAAACTGTACGTAACCCGAATATCATTGAATAGGCAAAAAGCAGCAGGAATTTATCACACTCCGGAAAGATTATTTTTCCCATGAACCATATCTTTCTGCAGGCCTATCCCCCACAGGCAAACTGAAGAACACACTGCATCTGCTTTAAAGCTGTATCAGACAAGAGAACGACTGTAGGAGAATAAGGACGAAATGCCCGGCTATGAGTTACTGCAAAAAGGCTGCAGTGCTCTGATGAACTGCCAATCGGCTGGTACGATAAAGACTTCCACATGCATCTCTCTGCTCTGCGGAACCGCCTGATACTCCAGCATCCATCACTGAGGCTCGGCACCATCTGTGTTATAGGGAGTGACCTGAATCTGAGCCAGAGAGATGGAGAAAGCCACGTTTAAGAAGGAACACAGCACACGCAGAAGCAATGAAGCAGTCACGAAAGTCAAAGTGATGACGTCTAATGCTATGGATTCCACTGATGGAGATTTCTGGTGCAGTATGGGATGCAAATCTGATGTTTTTTTCTTAAGCAGGACAGATGGAGTGTAATGTTTGGCATTAGTGAAAAAATGCCCATAAATATTCTTATCCAAACAAAAGCCTGAGCTAATCCAAGTCATTATCTGCTTTGGTGATAATCAGATTTGTAGCGAGCGATGATGACAAAACAAGTTTGAGAATGACAAACTCCTCAATGGATGCATTTGCATAGAAAGCTCTCTCTCTGAGGAGAACTTCTGAAATGCAGAAAGGCTTTTCAGAGGAGAAAAAGTCTTTAGTAATCCTACACAAACACACACACTAGGTCTGTTGTGATTATTACATAATCGCCTGATTGTGATTGTTTGATCTGATTATTCAAGATAACTGTAACGATCACGGTGCACAAATTAAATTAATAAGTAAATGTCAAAAATGTTATAATCGTGACAACTCACAAAGTCGCGCTTCTTCTGATGTAACCTCCTCGGGGTTCTAAGAACTGATCACATGGCAATGCCACCATCACACTGTGCCCATCTGTGTGTGTACTTGGAAGTAAGAGAGCAAGAGGGATTCAAAAAAAGGATAAATGAAGCCGTAGTCATGCATTTGAGCTTTAGACACTAAGGCTCTGTTCACATTGCCCATGATTTATTCAAACTAAATCTTAAGACTGCCTGTAAGTGATGAAATCTGACAGTGTAGTCAATATCCAGTACATCCACATAAGTTGCAGTGGTAATGAATTAAGCATGTCATGTGAATCATGACTCTTTATGAGAGTAGCTGTCATTGTGGAGGATAGAAAAGCTGGCCACAATTGATTAAGCTTTTGCTGTTGAGACTACTAAAAAAATTAAATGGATACATGAAAAAAAGAGAAGGGAATTTTTCCAAACAAGTTTCTTGAGGCTTCTGTGCAACTAAAAACAACATGAAACAACCTCTTAGTCAAGCGAAGCTCTAAAAAGCATGTAAATGCCACAAGGAGTTTAAGCATCCTGAACAATGATATGCCTTTGTACAGCAAAAGGGCATTAACGGTGCTTGAGCTTTTAAGCTTAATGGGCCCCCAAATTTTTCTTGCTCCAAACAAACACTTATTCTCATCTGTGGAAATTCTGTGAAATCATCTGTAAGTTTATATGTTTAAAACAAAAATAAAAAATACAATTGGAGTTATATTTTAAAAAAAAAAAACTTGGCTCTTCCAAGTTTTATAATTGCAGTGAATGGGTGTTAACATTTTAAAGGGCCTCCTGTAGCAAATCGATGCATTTTTGTAAGAAAAATATCCATATTTAAAATGCAGTAATCACTTTAATCTAACTTGCGTTCAGTGTTATACAGGGAAGCAGCTCCGGGCTGATGACATATGTTAGCGTTGTGCATGCGCCACTCAAAAGTGATGAATGCAGGCGCACAGGGGAAAGACCAAAATAAAACAATGGACATGAATTAGAAGCACAAAACGTGGTTTTGTAAATAAGAATGTTGGAGGATTTCAATAAAAGGCAAGAGGCGACTGGTTTACATTTACTAAGGACACTTTGCTTCCTTTCCTCCTGTAAACAAAAGTTGGTTTTCACGAGACTCACAGGCGCATACGCAACGCCGACGTCCTACATTATCCACTCTGAGCTGCTTCTGTTTACGACCAGTTGGCGCAAGCTAAATTAAGGAGGACTTTATTATGGATGGATGTGCTTTATTGGACTCGTTTTGGACTGATGAAGAGAAACAGCACTCATTGCCATGACAGAGCTTGAAAAAAAACAGGACATTTTTTAATATAACTCCAATTGCATTTATGATTAAGAAAGAAGTCATATACACTTAGGATGCCAGGAGGGTGAGTAAATCGTGGGATAATTTTCATTTTTGTGTGAACTAACCCTTTAAAGCCTAATAAGGTGCATCCATCCATCATAAAAAAAGTGCTCCACACAGCTGGGGTTAATAAAGGCCTTCTGAAGCGAAACAATGTACAGGAAAAAAAATCCCTATTTAAAACTTTATAAACCATAAGTCGTGCACATGTTAATTAGAGAGTGGCTTTCCAGCGGATGACGAAGGATGTAAATGAATGTGGTGATGGACACAAACACATTGATTCACTTCAGAAGGCCTTTATTAACCCCCAGAGCCACGTGAAGTACTTTTTATGATGGATGGATACACTTTATTAGACTTCAAAATGTCAACACCCATTCACTGCTATTATAAAGCTCAGAAGAGCCATTATATTTTTTAATATAACAAACTCAGGTCAAAATGAGGTTCATTTGGAGTTAATTTTGAAAGGTTGAAGCCATTTACCTATGCAAACTTTCCATAAAAGTGTGCTTTGGCTAGTAAAGGTCTTTAAACCATCATTGGTCCATTTCAATTACAATTTATGTAGTTGTCCTCTGTGTCTCTGCCTTTTTTGACATGAGAAATTCTGTCCGGATTGGAGAGCTTGTTTATAATAGAAATTGTAGCTTTAATTCTTATTGAAAGTAACTGACACTGTTTTTAGCTCTTTAAAGCAGGGGTCTCAAACTGCCGGCCAGCGGTTCATTTACGACCCTCCCTCAACCTCTCTCCGGCTGACATCAAAATACACTGACATCAGAAATATAAACTGACATCAAAAATATAACGCAATCTGGCCCTTCATTAAGGGCTGTTCACACGTCGCGTCTTTTGTGTGCTCAAGTGCATTATTTCAAATGTACATACGCCGGTATGTGTGCTCATAATGGAAGCGACGTGCTCGTTTTTTCCAGGCACGTCCACACTGCATTGAGATAAAAACATCTCAGAATGCCGTAAGCGCACCGCGGGTCATGTAACAAGAACCAACCAATCAATCCGCTTCATCCTTTCCCATAACAACCATTTTAAATACATTTAGTAGCAGAGCTACTGCAAGAGATTTTCAGTGCTATAAATTCATTTATTCCTTTGCCTAAACTTCCGCTTCTTCATAGAGAGCACAGGTCATGGTTGCTTAGCAATGCCTTTTTTGTTAGAAATTAATTTAAATGACTGAAACATAATTTTGATTTGGTTGAAACCACTGAATATAGGCTAAAAGCAGACAAGGCGCAAAAACACACTTTGAATTTAGCAGTAAAATTTTAAACATACTGGTGATCCTCCGAAACATGTGATTAAAATAGACATGTTTTGGGGGGTTGGAGCCAAATTGAATCTATGGTTCGGTTTAGTTTTTCACATTTAAAACCAAGAGGCACTGTGCAGCAAATGCTTGAAATATGAACATGTATGTCTGTTGTCCTAAAATGCATCATTACATCAGTTCAAGGAGTTTACAGCACCGCCAGTTTCATGCCTTTTTTTAGAAGAAATTGAGGCAACATATGGTGAGATACTTTTTTAGTTTTGACAAGTTAGGTAACTGTTAAAAATTTAAAAATATATATATATAACATAATGCACAGACACTGTTTAAATTTTTGTTAAGTATAACACAAATATATTCGTATAGTAATTTAAAAGAAATGTGAGCTAACTCGGCAATTAAAGTAAATTTCCAGAAATGTTGCGCTTTCTTGTTGTGCTTAAATGTTAAAATGGCCCTCCTATGAGAAGTCAGTCACAGCAATGGCCCCCCACAGTTTGAGACCCCTGCTTTAAAGGATTAGTTCACTTCCAGAATAAACATTTTCAGACATTTTCATATAGCAGACTTCAATGCGAGTCAATCGGTTGAAAGTCCAAATTGCCGTTTTAGTGCAGCTTCAAAGGGTTCTACATGATTCCAGCCGAGAAACAAGGGTCTTATCTAGCAAAGCATTCTGCCATTTTATACATTTTTTTTTTTACATAATTTACATCATTTTAACCACAAATGCACATCTTGCACTAGCTCAACTTCACACATTACATAGTGACGTATTTTGAAGTTATAGGATGAAATAAGATGGAGATTTTTACCCTACCCTACCTTTTTGAACTGGAGTACACAGACAAAGAACTAATCACACGTGACCTTTCCAATAAGATTACGCAATCTAATCTAAAAGTTGTAGATGCCCTAGTGCAAGACAAGCTATTGTGGTTAAAAAGTATAGAAATTAGCTTTTTTTTTAAGAAAATGACCAATCATTTCACTAGATAAGACCCTTATTCCTCGGCTGGGATTGTGTAGAGCCCTTTAAAGCTGCACTGAAACCGCAATTTGGACCTTCAACCCATTGATCCCCAATGAAGTCCACTATATGAAGAAAAATCCTGGAATGTTTTCCTCAAAAACCTTAATTCCTTTTCGGTTGAAGAACGAAAGACATTAACAACTTGGATGACATGGGGGTGAGTAAATTATCAGGAAATTTTTATTCTGTAAGTGAACTAGTCCTTTAAGGTCAGTTACTTCGGTTTACCAGATTTACATGATCATGATTAAAGATCATGTTTTACACATCTGTGTGTGGTATCCGGCTTGCTTGTGTAATGAATAAAACTGAATCGTTCTGTTTATCTCCTCTAAATGGCCCTGTACAGAGTCTGGGACGTGAGGGCTAAATTCGCAGATTCAGCACGGAAGAGGGAGCAGATCGCCAAGGTGCTGCTAATGCATATTGATGACTGTAGGCCTCTGAGGACCAAAGTGACTCAGCCTATGACTCACAAAAGAAGGCGTGGGCTTAAATTAAACTGACACTTCAGATGGACCAATAGTGCGTTGTCACTGAGAACTCACACAGAAGACCTCTTCACATTCATTATCAGAGCTAATATAATGACATGTAGGCAGAACATTATTTTGACTGTTGCTTTTTGGATGGAGGGGACACTGGCACCAATAATGAGGTCTGATATGTGTGATTATAGATAATACGCCTGAATTTGTTACTTCCACGCGTCCTGTCATTTTTTTAATCTACAGAATGACTCACAAGAAGGAGAGGAACAAATGCGATGCCTGGAGCAAGGCTGGCAAAAAATACAATAATACTCTGATTCTCTGCAATTTGCTTTCATCAAATTACATACCCACTCATAATTCAAATATGTTCTCTATTAGTTCTGGAGTCGGTAATGATATAAAGGCAGTGGTGAAACATAAGGAACGCTCTTTATGAGAAACTAGCTAATGCATTTTCAGTGCGAGAGGAGGAGAAGTAATCTTTTATTGATTGGGTGAGTGTGGCGGTGCTGGGCAGAGGAAGATTTACTGCTGGGCTGGGTTCATGAAAGCCTTGGAGAGATCCAACAAAGAGCTCTAGCTGGATGAGGTGGCCCGTATAGGGCCACACGTGTGGCAGACAAATATATAAATAATGTCTTGTTAATGAAACAGCCTTCAACAATGTACACATGATGAAATATATATCCAAAACAAGCCAGTATATTTTCATACATCTCGGTATACTTATGTCTGGAGGTATATCTGTAGGTAGTGCAATTATTGCAATATAAAAATATATTTTTGTTCTGCACATTTAACTACTTTTTTAAGTAATATGTAGGTAAATATTACTGTTTATATATATATATATATATATATATATATATATACACACACACACACACACACACACACACACACACACATATATATATATATATATATTAATAGATAGATATATATGTGTGTGTGTGTGTGTGTGTGTGTGTGTGTGTGTGTGTGTTTACCTACATTTTTTGGTATTTTACTACATACATAAAAATGTACTTAAAAATAAAAAGTGTATGTACATAAATATTGCTTAGGTATATAGAATTATGTAAAAGAAAATATGTAGATAAATCTTGCTGTTTATTAATATGTATTATACTACTACATATAAGTAAACATAATCAAATATTTTATTTCATTAATTTAGCCAAAGATTAAACAAAAAAATGATTAATTAAACTAGATTTGAGCTGGTTTATTTCTAAAACCTTTTCATTAAATTACGGCTTCTTGAAAAGACTTAATCACTAAATAACTTTTAGCTGTTTCATACAGCCCTAGTCATTTCCCCATATATATTTAATATGAATGCTCTAGACCCGAGTATCACTGGTATGAAAATCCAGCCTAATAATGTAATATCACAAGCGGAGGAGTTAAGAGCATACCACTATTTAACAACGCAGCATAAATTTCAGCATATCACACTAAGCTGGCTGTGGGAGATATGGAAAAGCAGAGCCAAGGATCTCAATGATTTAGTGCTCATGCAATCAGAAAATAAACCCCTCAGCCCTGGGATTCCTCTGCCTAAACGACACGACATATCATTAAAAGCATGCTTTAGTTGATAATGGTCCATCCCTCCCACTTATCATCTCCTCAAAGGGACCTGATATGAACTCGGGTCTTCAAACTGAACAGAACTTAGATCATAATTTCTACTTCATGTAAATGCCTTCATTATCAAAAAAGCTCAAAGGCACAAATACGAAGGGAGACTAGCAGCGCTCCTTTTGATCACTTATTTTTTCATGAGTGATCTGTAGCGTCAGTCTCTCTGATCCAAACATTTATCTAAAACAGTCAGCATTAATTAAACTAAACACTCCTCAAAAAGCATTGGCACACACTATCAAGTCATCAGAGAGAAAGAAAGAGAGATAACAGGCTGTCCCTCACAAATATAGAAAACCGCCACAGAAACGCTCAGAGCCAAGGTCACTGCCCTTGTAATCTGGTGATATGACAAACGGTGGATGATCTGAACACTTTAAAACCCTTTATTCTAACACCACACAAAGGCTCCTCTAAATATCAAAATCAAACTGTTTATGCAGTCCTGTTACTCAAAGCCAATTCCTCTGTTTTCTGATGGAGGATGGAAAAATGGACACAATGGCTGATGTTAAATGGGTTTGGTACGGGTCAGTGACACTGCAGAGACAGGCACAATGTGTGATTCATAGTGTGAAACAACAAGCGAGTGATGAGAAACAAAGATCTCCCTGATGACCACACTGGTTTTGCACACATTCGAATGACCACTTCATGCCTGACCACATGAGGACAGACAGTGAGTAATTAAAGAACAAATTGAGGGAGATCTGCAGTCTCCTGGTACCTTGCAACAAAAGCCCCTCTGCTTAATGTCTGTGTGTAAAGTCAACCTTATGGGTAGATTTTAGGTATGTCAAAAAGGCGAAACTTAAAATAAAAAAAGGAAAAAAAAGATGTTTTTTTTAGTTTTTAGTATTTTTTTTAAACAGTATACAATTTTAATAATATTAAAAATATCACATTATCAGTATCAGCTGGAAGTTTAATAGCTGTAATATACATATTACATTTTTTTTAAATATTTTAAATATATATCATAAAATATTTTAAATAGTAAAATTAGTGAGTTAATGCAGGCCATTAATTTTTCCAGTTTAACAGCGTTAAAAATACTTAATGCACTTAATGCAGGGGCGGGGCTAGGGTTGGCCACCCCACTCACAATTGCTACTTCTGTCTCTTTTTTTCTTGACAAGAATTGTGTTAATTTAGTCGCAGAACGTCTTTACAACCACATCAATTGGGAGACTTTTCAGATGCGCACTCCAACTTCACTTTAACACTAGGCACTAGTCAAATGAACACGGAAACACTACAGGTGAACAACAGTGAACTGCAGTCAGATGAAATGTTGTAAGGCCATATGTCAGTAAAAAACAATTTACCTGTCCTGTCTGCCGTTATACTGTGCTCGTAGCGCACCCTGTAGCCTGTATCATATCATATCAAAACACAAATTAAACTACGAGAATGCATTTCAGATCTGCATCACGTTCAGCAGCGGCAGCTCTTAAAGTAATAGCAGCCACATAACCTAATAACCCAGCTGCTGTGATGTCTGTTAATCAAAGAACAAAAGAAAAATAGAGAAAATCAATAACTTTTTGTTTTAAGGATTCATCTATATTTAATTTAGTATTTAGTGTTTGATAACTTTCTGTGTTTTTCCTACTTGCTGAAGGGCACAGGTAAATAATGGGTTTGTGTGAAGATTGTTTTATGTTCACTTAAATTAAAAGTAGTTTTTTTTAAGTCTAATAAATGTTCAAATTGATAGCTCTCAAATATACTGTCATGTTGAGTAGCTATATTCAATAGTTAAATGTTAAGGAAAAAAAGAAAAATTTCCTAGAGACCTCAATTATATTTTATCAGTGATACTCACCTGCAGTCATAAACTAAATTATTTAATAAATATTACAAATATACAGTCTTTATGTTGTTTCTACATTTGCTTGAAGATTAAATGTGAAATTATTGCTAATTTTTTTATTTATTATTTCTATTTATTATTTAAAAGTATATTTAAAAACTTTAATGTTAGGTGGGATTAATCACGGATAATATCAGATTTGTTTTTTGTTTTTTTGTTTTGTTTTTTTTTAAATCGGTTAACGGCACTTATTTTTAAATGACTTTGATAAAATGTCTATATCTTTGCAAAGTAAACAAACAAATGTGAACTAAAAAAAAAAAAAGATTTGTGACCCTGGACCACAAAACCAGACATAAGTGTACATTTTTTAAAATTGAGATTTATACATTATAGCTGAAGAAATAAGAAATATTTGGCCAAAAATCACCTTTAAATTTGTCCAAATTAAGTTCTTAGCGATTCATATTACTAATCAAAAATGATGGGATCATTTTATGATTAGGAAACATACCAAATATCTTTATGGAACATGAACTTTACTTAATATCCTAATGATTATTGGCATAAAAGAAAAATCTATAATTTTGACCCATACAATGTATTTTTGGTTATTGCTACAAATTATAACTGTGCTACTTAAGACTGGTTTTGTGGTCCAGGGTCATATTTGTAGGATTTATACAGGGTTATTACAGTTAACTAAAACTGGAAGTAAAATTAAAACTAATTTTAAAACATTTGCATTACTTGAAAATACTTGAAAAATAAATAAAATTTTCTAATTTTTACTTAGTTTAACTTGATGTACAAAAATAACTAAAACTGAAATAAAAATTAAACTACTAAAAATGACAAAACAGACAACAAAATGACTAAACTTTAACTAAAATGAAAATGAAAAAAACAAAATTGATTCAAAATATCAATAAAAACTACAGCCCGTTACATTGTGTTATATTGATAATATAAATCAATAATCATATAAATAAATGATTATTATTTTAAACTAAAATAAAAATAATAGTTTAAATGGTTAGTTCACCCAAAAATGAAAATTCTGTCATTAATTACTCTCCCTCATGTCGTTCCAAACCTATATTTTTGTTGAAATCCGTGCATTGAAAACTGACACGAATAGGAAAAAATTGTTGTAAAAGTATTCATGTAGCTTCATAAAATTAAGGTTGAAACACTGATGTCGCACTATTTTAATGATGTCCTTACTAATTCTCAGGGCCTTAAATGTGTCAGTTGCGTTGCGGTCTATGAAGGGTCAAAAAGCTCTCAGATTTCATCAAAAATATCTTAATTTGTGTTCTGAAGATGAACGAAGGCCTTACTGGTTTGGAGCGACATGAGGGTGTGTAATGAATGACAGAATTTCCATTTTTGGGTAAACTAACCTTTAATATTCAACTTGTTAAATAAAGCAACATGTTTAGTGGTATTAAATCTAGTATAGACAATAATGCTAATGATTGCTGAAGTCATGGTATTGTAATACCACTAGTGGATTTACAAAGAAATATACCAGTGCAAAGGTGATGAGTTCCTTAAGCAATTTCCAGATTAAATGTGTAATTCCTGTTGATGTGCATTAAAATGCAAGGCACCACGGGCAAGAGGGATCTTCTGAGAGCATTTGGAGCCGATCCAAATCTTAGGAGGCCATCTATCCCTCCAAACGCTCCTTTCATCCATCACCCAGCACTGCACTGCAGAGTGGCCTTCTGGGAGCACTCTCCTGATTTCTATCTCACTGTCTCTGACAAACACCCGTCCCTCCCGACCGACCCGCTCCTTACATCCGTCTGGATGCTGGCCTCCATCCAGCAGACAGGGTCTTAATGTGCGATACGCATGCACAAATAATTTAATGGCTATATTAGCAGAGACAAGCTGAGTCCAAAACATTTTGGTTGGTTGATCCATCAATGTCCCTCTTTTGCCGCGCGCCCACGGGAACAATTAGCCGTTAAATATGTACAAGCTTTAGGAGAGAGACAAAAGGAACCGCACTCTGGGAATTCCCAGGGCCAAGACAGCAGATAATGTGTGTCAATACGTGACCTGTGATTAAAATGGAATGAGGTGAACAGGCAAGACGGTCTTTCCAAGGAAGACACCTAGAATGACAAAGGGAAAATGGGATGTACATATAAATCGGTATCATATTGGACATTTTATTGGACATGCTCATTTCCCCTATGCACATTTAGATTACCTTTGCTTACATCTAACGTTTACTTGACATTAATCTTTAAAAACACTAATAATTTATTATCACTATTAAATCAAATAAAATAATAATTAAAAAACATATAAATTCCTTTAATTATTATTTTTTTATTTAACTTTATTTATAAATAACTTTTATTTATAAATAATAACATTAATGTCAGTTATTTAATAATTTATTTTCACTATTAAAGAAGCTTTTTATATTTATAACAATGTTATAAAATGCAATACATTTTTTAAAATGTTTTTTATTTATTTCAATTATTAATTTATTTTAATTAATGTATTTGTTTTTATTAAAATGTATAAAATAGTATATATATATATATATATATATATATATATATAAAAATGTAATGGCAGCCTTTACTAGCAATCCTTTAAATATATTAAAATAATTATCAATATTTCATTTTAACCAGAATAATCAGGGTATCCCTATTGAACTTATTAATTAACCATAAAATGTATACATTTTTAAATACTTTTTTTTTATTTAATTTCTTTTTAAATATACTAACATATTATATATATATATATATATATATATATATATATATATATATATATATATATATATATTTTTTTTTTTTTTTATTATTATTATTTACTCATTTATTTTTAGAAATGTATTTGTTTTTATTAAAATGTACAAATTTTTTTTTTTTTTTCTTAAAATGTCATGGCAGCCTTTACTGGCGATATTTTATATATATTAAAATAATTATTTATAAAATAATTGTGATTAATTTCATATTAACCAGAATAATCAGGGCATCCCTATTGAATTTATTAATGAACATTAAAAGTATACATTTCTTTATATTCATGTAAAAACATTTTGCTATATTAACCATTCAATTTATACATTTATTTGAATACATTTCATTTATTTATTTATTTTTTTTTTATTTATAAACATTTATTTTCATTTTTAATCAAAATTCATAATGACCAAAAATGTTATATCAGCGTTTACTGGCCATGAACATCAAAATAAATATTGGATTACCATAAATACCACAATAATTGGTGCATCCTTATTAAATTAATTGTTAATTTAATTTAATTTAATTTATTATCTTAATACATTTAACAATTTATATTAAAATGTTTTTTTTAAGTAATATCATATATAATATATATAATATATTAAAAATAATTATCAACCAGAATGTCAGACAGCCGATGGACACCATGAACATGCAAAATAAAATAAAATAAAATAAAATAAAACGTGTGAATAAATAATCACAGATTTTAGAATTTTGAGTGTACTATCCCTTTAAATGTACAGTTGCCATCATGAAACAAAACGCTGGCCACACATGATGCCCAGCATGAAGAAAAGACATTTAGACAATTAAACTGCGGCAGCGATTAGGTGACCAGATGCCAAGAGCTGGCACTGAACAGATGCCAGGACGCCAGGGTCAGACACCTCAAAAGAACCGCAACAGAGTTTATTAAATTGACATTTTAATAAGGTACACAAACCCACCACATTCATTTCATAAAAGAAATAGACGCTGAACGAGCGAGTAGACACCTGTTTTATCAGCACGCTATGCCTGACACAGTCAAACTCAAACAGCTGGCATTTCATGTCCCACTTTTCCCTTTTTTGCCTCAATTACACACAGCCGTGTGCCCAAAATGTCAGACAGGATTAGAGAAGGAAAGGTCAGAGTAGGGACGGGGGTGCGAGAATGAACACTGGTAATTCTCCGTCTCTCAGACTCTCTCTTCCTCCACAATGTGTCTGTAATAACTCTTTATCCAGTCCAGCCTTCACAATGCTCCGCTCTGCCCCATCATACATGGCCGAGCATGTCATCACTGACGCATTTGGACACAAAGGCAACGCCCTTGACGTGATTTTCACAGACAGCAGTGCAGCTCATACAAGAACACACTAGCTGTCTATCACCCGTCAGCCGCCATTCAGCTTTGCGCTTGTGATAGGATGAGAAAAAGAGCACGGAGATTGTGCTGCAATGTGTTATAGTGAAATACAGCCTAAATAATGATGCAAAATATTCTATTTTAATTGCAGTGAAATAAACAATAAGCAAGTCAGAAGGTGCATTTCAGTCTGCTTAGTTTATTAAGCACACTAGCAACGGTGTCAGGTATTTTTAGTACGGTGTCTACTGTCAAAACCACTCCAGTGCACAGAAATATCCGCTCCCAGACAGCATCAGCTGCTCACTGGATTCATATGATGAAAATGCCATCACCTTTTTAAAGGGGTCATGAATTAAAAAATCTAAATTTCCTTGATCTTTTGACATTTAAGAGGTCATTTTACTATAAAAACATCATGTAAGTTTCAGAACTCAAAACTTTTGTTAGTCAAAAAACATCTTACATTAACTGACATTTGTCAGTCCAAAAAGACAGGTTGTGGAATGTGCCACTTTATGATGTAATAGTTTTTTGTAATTAGCCCTGCCCACTGATTAGTGCACATAGTAAGCTAGCTAAATAACAAAAGAGGTTTACACCGAAATCAAAAGATAAAGATGCTGTGCAGTGCCAAGTTGTGGAAAAACACAAGCTGCATTTCCATTACTCTTCAAATTAAGCAAACTGAAATTGCGAATTGAAAATACGGCCAATGGAAACACATCAATTTCCCATAAAATTCCATATAATCACTAAAAAGTGATGGGAAATCAAATTTGCCTTTATCTTTTGGCATATAAGAGGTCTTTGTACCATTAAAACATCCAACAAGTTTCATAGCTTAAAATCTCCTCCTCATTATAAGCAAAGCATTTATCTAATCAAGCTACAAAAATACTTGTTTTGGATCCAAGTGGCAAGGTGTTGTTTGCATAAACACTGCCTCCACAGCAACACATTGACAAATAGTCATCTTCTCACCATAGGCACTTTGATTGGATTGATACTTGTTTGCGCTGAATGTCGAGTGTCACGTTGTGTCAAAAGCAAAAAGAAAATATAGCTGCGAGCAGCGATTACCAGGGTTCAAAAGCTTTAAGGCATTTAAGCACATATGAAACAGACATTACATATTGTTTAGCAAGCCTGAAACCAACTAAATCAATGATTTCAAAAAGCATTTTTGGCAAATACAGGTAATGATGCTTTATAACGTTTATGACTCACCTGTGCTCACCAGGTTTCGTGAAGTTTTGAGTTTTCGTTTAGGCTTTATAGGCTTTTGGATATATTTGGACAGTCCTCTTTTCTAAACGACTCCTTTATAGCTCCTAAAAGGGTACATTCCAACATTTTTGATAATTACTGACCTAGAAAGTCCAGAGAATTGCACTGCAGTGTTTTTTCAAAATTCAGCGAAAAACCTAGGACTAGTTTGCAAAAGTAGGTTTTTCACATCCTCTCAAGAATTTAACTAATTGCTTTGATTGACAGTAGTGATTGTAGAGGCAAAGATGTGAGGAACGAGGAGGTCTATTGTATCATATAAATATTGTGCATATGTGTGAAAAAATTGTTTACACCTTTGAAAAAAGCGATTTCTCACAGACCTTTGGAGCCACGAGTCAAACCGGCCCACCGAGTTTCATTCTGATCGGCCTCCGTTAACCTCGTCTAATAGGTGATAAAATTTCATCTGCCTATGGCAGCCATATTTTTTGAGATATGAAAATGTCCTATTGGCACTTTGGAACAAGACAGAGCGTACTGATTTTCACGTAGATGGGACAAACTGTTGCGTAATTATGGAGTTTTTATGATTTTTCCCCTCTTATACCACCACCAAGTGGCCAAGCTCTGCAACTTTTTTTTTCATGTGACCTCAGATTCAGCTCTTACATATGTGGTGTGAGTTTGGCAAAGATATCGCATTCCAGTCAAAAGTAATAGCCATTTTAGTAAAGGCATCCCTGCTCCTTTTGAACGTTTCGAAAAATTCAGTCAAAAGTAAAAAAAAATGTAAAATAATTATTGATATTCACTGTCCAGAGAATCTGCCTTCACTAAATGTCACCAAAATTCAACGAATCCGAGAAGTGCGTTTGTCCAGCATGGGCCAAGGATTCCAATGACATAAGCCTGTGACAAACTTTTAAGTAAGCACTTATGTACTTTTGATTGCTGTAGAGCCCCTGTCAGGCAAACTGGGGTGAGCCTTGTAAACGGTGGGAGTACTAGAGTTTCAAGTCTCTACGACTTACAGTTTGGTCTGCCCGATCAGTTTCATGTGGAGATTACAATAATTACAATCACTGCCCTATCTTGTCTACACTGGATACAGTATACAGATGCGCATTCGCTTTCTGACACAGTCCACACGCTTGAGTCTGTCGTCAGTAGGACAAATGTAGTGAAAGAACATTCACTTTGACGCGTTTGGTTTAAACCTCTTGTTTGCATCTTTGTACAGATATCAGAAGGAACTCAGCATAAGGAACAAGTGGAAAGTTTATTTTTAATGACAACCCACTCCCAATCCCAGAGGACTGTTCGATCTTCAGAGCATGTTGTTTTGTAAACGAGGCACAGTGTCATAGAGAGTTCACAAAGAAACATTTGTTGAAAGATGACGTTGTACCAGATCTGACTGCAGCTGCATCACAAACGGTAAGTAAACTATTTTTATAATGCTTTTTCTGTAAATATCCATTTTATTTTGATTATGTTGTCAAAACACTCACATGCAATAGCGAGGGGGCATTGATACTGTTTTCTATGCAATGATGTTAGCCAATCATAACAGTGGCCGATGACTGACAAGCCTTAAAAGACACGCGCCTTAAAACAGCTTGTTTCAGACAGAAGGTCAGAATGAGGGTTGAAAATAAGCACGTATTTCATAATAGCACTGTATTTTATAACAGCTACCCAAAAAAAGACACAAGACAATGTGATATACAGTGGTGTTGTTAATAAACACCTGCTATGTTTTAATATGTGACCTTGTAATCATGTCGCCGGTAATTGAGTTATCAGTGTCCCAATGTTTAGTGGATCAAGGTGTTCACTAGTGCACAAAATCATGTTCATGATATACTGATGCACGTCGTAAGGAAACTGGAACTGGAATGAGACAGTCAAAGCGAAGCAAATAAGCAGAGAGGGAAAGAGGGAGGGATGGAGAGAGCATAAATATTACACTGACAGCACCACGGATGAGAATATCACGTCCAGTCTTATTTAGCTAGCCGTGTTCTAAGGAAAATGTTTTTACTGTAAACACCACAGTGAAGCACATCATCTCAAAAATAGCCAACAAAATACTTTTAAATCCTATCCAGTCTTGTGTAAATGTAAATTAAACAAACTATAGGGATTATTACAGACATAATAATAAAGATAAAACAGGAACAATGTTCCTTCACATTTCCCTGAAGGGACTCATAGGTCATGGTATCGCCCTAGTCCAAGGTTGGGCTGAGATGAAACGACCAGCTTTTAATTCATCCTCCCTTATGTAACAATAGCACTAATTCAGCCATGAGTTCATATCTAGGCCACGCAAGCCTGCCTGGCCTGACAGAGCCGGGAGCATCAGAGTGTAGCAGTGGGATGTGCTACTACTGAAGCACATTTAGCAGATGAGCCAGATCAGAGAAAAATAAATAAACAAATAAATAAATATAATATTAAATAATATATAAATAAATGGAAATATCATATGATATTATGCTGTTAAATATTATTACAGTTTAAATAGCTTTTCTCTATTTAAATATATTACAAAATGTATTTTTTTTTCTTTGATTTTAAAATATAACTTTTTTTGTAACATTATAAATGTTGTTACTGTCATTTTGGATCAATTTAGTATTAAAATTACAAATTTCTTAATAAAATAAAATTATATATATATATATATATATATATATATATATATATATATATATATATATATATAAATAACATCCCATATATACAAATATAATATACATACAGAGTAAATGTGATGGTGCAAATGCAGACCCCAGATCATGTGCTAAATCTTTCCTCATTTCACCTTATCCTTCATTTTTCACTGTCCTGCCCAACTAACTGCACTCATCCCTCTAAATTTCTACACTTCTCTCCAGTAACTCCTCTGGCCTGCCAAGTTCATCTCCTCTTCCTGCCCGGCACGCTGCCATCGCCTCATGCACACCTTCCACAGCTCTGCGCCAGCCAGCACTTTCTGACTTCTTGCCGTCTCTTTCTATTGCTTGCTTTGCAGAAAAACCAGCTCATGCAACACTACAGATCATGGTTATTTATTGTCTGTTCCATGCCTCCACTTCGAATTGGTCCCACAGACGGCAGTACAAATGCTTTAGATGTTTGGTGATGCACAACACAAGTCAAACAGTTTTTTCTGGTCCTCGAATCTGATTTGCTGAGAGGAGTGCAATATTCTATTGATATCAGAACTCCAACAGTTTCTCTGTTTATTTCACTCCGCTTGTGGTATTTTTCACAGTGAGTGTTGCCCAAAATCCTCTACAATACTTTTTTGTGTTACAGAATGCAATTTGAAATGTACTTGTTTAGACTTCAAATATGCAGTTTGTTATATTGAAAGTAAAACGGGGTTGTAAACAAGAATGTTATTTTTACTTTCAGCAGTTTGTAAGACGCAGCAAACAAATGCACTGAGCAGCATTGTCATCGGAAATCAGTCTTAACAGATGAAAGGATGATACAACAAAGATATCGCTTTCCTCAGTGGACATTCCAACTAAGGGTTTATTGTGAATGATATTGAGCTGAACTGAATGCTGTATCAGATGCAGGTAATCACACTCATTCAGTCCATCTCTCTCATAATACTCTATAATACAGTGAGCTTTTAATACAGTAATACAATATGCTTTCAATGAAGCAACTCAACGTTCTTTGTGTGAGTAATGCTCTTGAATTAGTAACGGAGGCTTGGGCTCAGCTGTTAAACTGTCAAAATGAGATTTAAATCCATGATAGAAATAGTTTCCCACAAAAAGAGGGTATTTAAAGACACTCCGTTGTTGTTTCTTATGTATTTACACACTCGTGCCGTCGAACTATTGTGTAAACACAATATCACACTGCTACACTACTACTATAGTGTTTCAGTATATTTTGCTCAATCAACTAGTAGAAAAAGTTGACAAAAGCAAACATGCATCAGTAAAGGTCATCAGGTAATTTCGACAATCCAATAAACAGCTTTACTGCAAAACACCTCAAATCTGTATCTGTCACTTTGATATGCCTTTTATATTGAAAGGTGTTTAGTTTGTTCAGTTTTGCTCTGTACAGCCATGAAATTGTTTTTTTCTCTCTCCTGGATATCACATATGTTGGCAGGGGTGAAGGGAGGTGATGTGTGCACTGAGATTGTTGGTCATTCTGACAGGCCCTATCTGAGTATAGGTGTTTGTTCAGCTGCTGTCATACGCCTCCAATGGCGCTAATCTCTTTCACCAATATTCATACCATCACAGTTGCTACGATGCTGATTACAAGCCCTATATAGTTGTGTTCAATGGCAACAGCATCCACGTTCATTACAATCAGTGACTTCAGAAAGCAATGAAGTTCCCAAGTCTGTTTAAACAGAACAAAAAAAATTGTCTGATTGTGTTTTTGCAATATGACATTTCTGAGTGAAAAGGGATAGATGTTAAATGTTGGAAAATGCAAATTTATCATTAATTTAACCATTGAGCATGGATCTGACATTGACATTGACAAAATGATTCCCAAAACAGATTTACATATTTTTATTTACCTATTTTTATTTTAGGTTTTTTTTTTACATTACAAAGATACAGTTGTGTTCATTTGCAAAATGTTAATTATTTTACCAAAATAAAAGGGATCATACAAAATCTATGTTATTGTTTATTTAATACTGACTTGATTTTTTATTTAGTATCTGAATAAGATATTTCACATACAAGATGTTTACAAATAGTCCACAAGAGAAAATAATTGATGAATTCATAAAAATGACCTGGTTCAAAAGTTTACATACGCTTGATTCTTATTACTGTGTTGTTACCTGAATGATCCACAGCTGTGTTTTTATGTTTAGTGATAGTTCTTTATGAGTCACTTGTTTGTCCTGAACAGCTGTTCTTCAGAAAAATTCTTCAGGTCACACAAATTGTTTGGTTTTCCAGCATTTTTGTGTATTTGAACCTATTCCAACAATGATTGTATGATCCATCTCCATCACACTGAGGACATCTGAGGGACTCATATGCAACTATTAGAGAAGGTTAAAATGCTCACTGATGCTCCAGAAGGAAGAACAAAACAAAACATTGCATTAAGAGCCAGGGGGGTGAAAACTTTTCAGGTTACTTTTCTAAAGATCAGGGTAAATTTTACATATTTTGTCTTTTGGGAAATACGTATGTCTTCTGTAGCCTCTGAAGGGCAGAACTAAATGAAAAAAAAAAAAAAAAACAATATTTAGGCAAAATAAGAAAAATGTACATATCTCCATTCTGTTCAAAAGTTTTCACCCCCTGGCTCTTAATGCTCTAAATCTTTAGTGGTTTTTTTTTTTTTTGCATCAGTGAGCATTCTACTTTTTTTTAAAGTTAGGGACTCATGAACAACTATCAACTATGTAAACCTTTGACCTCAACTGTATTAATTTTGAGATTTGCTGAAGATTTCTTTTAACAGTGTTGTTGAATTTGTTTCTAAAGATTAACTTTAAGTGAGATTATGGCAAAACCAAAAATAAACATCAAATTTTGATGAAAAACTATTACTCACAATAAGACAAGGAAAATGCATTTAGATTTTGATTTCACATTGATACTAATCAATTAAAGCTGGAGAAAAAAAAAATCAATTGAATCATGGCCTGGTGTCCAACTTTGTAGCTGCTAACATTTAAGAAGGGAAATCATATCCGCTTCATTTTGCACTTACTCCATGGCATATCTGCCACATTGCTCATTTTCTTGTCATATTACACAAATTGATTTTGTCTAAAGCGATCCAGTCAATATGTTTGCTGTTTCTGTGAGTTCATACATCCCACCTGCACTGAATCAATACTCTGCTCAAGCACAGAATGAGAAAAAAATTCATTAAAGTGCAAATGTTCCCTGTGTGTAATTTCCCTCTCTTCCTGCATTTGGCCCATTAGCAAGACGCTGCAGACCGAAGCGGTGCGCACCCAGTTACATGAGTGTTGACCCTCACTGGCTGCACAGGGGTGCCCACCATCCAGTGTGCATGCAAAAGAGAGGAAGGGGGAAAAAACTCTAATAAAATGCATTGCTGTAGCAGAAAGTACATCGGTGGACAGCTGACTGCGCTCTGATTCGGCTTAATAACTGCATAAGGAGAGAAATTAAGACAATTAACTTCACACATAATGTCATCAGCGATACTCGCAGCACGGAAAACGTGATCTTTTGGCCTCCAGTGACGTCATCTTTTCTTTATGAATGCCTCATCGAACTGATGAGTCATGCGCTGAGTTTGCTCATTCTGACAAACTGGGTTTGTTAATAAGGCTTTATCACAAGGGAATTACAGTTTGTCTCAGGCTAAAGGACACATCAATTCATTCTTCAGAGCTTAGCGGCCTTTAAAAGGGGATGTAGGATGCCTGTTATCCACAAGTAGGTACGCTTCTTTAGGGTCTTCAATATATGTCTGCAACATAAAGTTCCTCAAAGGCTCTGTTCACAGCGAACCGTTTCCATCTCTTTAAATGATAATGAGCTACTGCTCACTCCTCCCCTTTATCCATTTTTTGTGTATTCAGTGTCACATTACCATCAAAAACAAAACTAATCCACTATGTGCTCAGTGGCTTTGATGTCGAAAGAAAATGAGGACTCTTATGTTCACTTTTATATCCAAATACAAAACACCTGCATTGTTTACAAAACGTTGCCACTACAGCTGCTTGAGCAGGGAGAAAATGGCAGACAGTGTACAACTAGCTGAGGGTGTAAATATGCTAATACGGGACAGTCCATCAGCAGTCGTGGGTAGAACCAAAGGTCTATGAATTTTGGTACAACATATATTGTGTCGTGATTTGATGACGGTAGCCATTTTGGTTGTACCTCACCTGCAGTGAACATGAGCATCTTCAAGGCACCAGCCTTTGCTCATGGGAAGAAGAATATGGATTGAGTGGGGAGGTCGCACCCCCTGAAGTGACACAGGTTACCATGTCAACGCAGTGATAGTGAGAGAGTCATTAGAAAGGCAGTCTCAGTGGGTGGCATCTGCACCTCCAGCAAAATGACACATTCAGCATCACCTCTCATTGAGCTCACTGCATCTCCGCTCAGCTCCCTAGAAAATCACTCCAGGTGCAGTGAGAAGCCTCAAATGAAGACTTTCTGCTGTGGATAGAAGGGATGGCTATTTCGGTCATTTTGTCTGCTCTGCGCTTTTGGGTAATTGTTGGTGTACGTACATGTTGCGTCACACATCAGTGTTTTTCGTCCTCTTGCGCCATTTAATTTAATGTCAACTTAAAGGGATAGTTCACCCAAAAATGACAACTACCCCATGAGTGAGTCACCCTTAAGCCATCCTAGGTATAAACTGGAGTAACATAATAACATGTCCTGGCTCTTCCAAACTTTTTAATGGCAGTGAATGGCTGTTGAGATTTTGAAGTCCAATAAAGTGCATCCATCCCACATAAAAAGTACTCCGGGGGGTTAATAAAGGCCTTCTGAAACAAATAAATGTGTTTTTGTAAGAAAAATATCCATATTTTAAACTTTATAAACCATAATCATAGCTTCCGCTAAATAAATAAATAAATAAATATATATATATATATATATATTTACATATAGTAAACATGTTAGGTATAGAGTACAATTAAGCAATGTTTTTACAGCTTTAGTTTATTTTTCATTGTGTTAGTTAATAAAAATACAATTGTTCATTGTTTGCCCATATTAAGTTACAGTGCATTAGCTAATGTTAATAGACTGATAAATGTAATTTTGTTGTTCATTACAATTCACCCAAAAATTTAAATTCTGTCATTAATTACTCACCTTCATGTTGTTTCAAACCCGTAAGACCTTAGTTCATCTTCGGAACACAAATCAAGATATTTTTATGAAACTGAGAGCTTTCTGATCGCGCATAGACTGGAATGCAACTACCACATTCGAGGCCCAGAACGTAGGGGTGTAATGATTCATCGATATGGATCGATACATCAATAAAATATCGATACCTGTAGTATAAATAGGCACCTTTGGCACTGTCCACATTTTCACATAATGTCCATGGATTACCATCAACGCATTCTCGTTCAAACACACGTATCAGGACTCAATATAAGGACTGCCCGAAGGCACAAGGAAAGCATAAAAGACACATGGGATTGTTGGCGGAACAGTCGAACACAGTGAGTGAATTGCTTCATGCTCACATATGACCATAAATGATTCTAGTCTGACTGACAAATTTGCCAATACATCCTCAGACATGCTGCTGTGAGAATGTAAGAAATATAACATATATGTATAAGCCCTATATATAACATACATGAAATCACTCTGTAGCAAATCTATACAGGTGGAGCTGGGGAAGGCAGGGGGTTTCTGGAAGCGCACTGCAAATGCTACAGCAAGCACTAGCCGAGTATTTGAACGTTGAGCAGCAAGTTTCATGACATAACTTTGCATTTGGATGCAAGTGTATAGGCTTAATTTGTGTTGTGAATGTCCCAATCGAGGTTCAGGATGTGAAAATGTCAGATAAATGTTCATGTTATATATTTTGCTTGCATTTGTGAGTTAATAAAAATGTAGATGGTTGTTTAAAATAGGTATATAATATCATAATATCGATCAATTTACTCTCTCAATTTACTGTCTCAAGTCGAATCCTCATTTTTTTGAGATATCAGCAAATATCGTATCGCCGAGTATGAGAATCAATATTGTATCATAACGAACCATCCGATTTACAATCCTATCAGAAAGGTAGTAAAGACATCAATAAAATAGCCTTTGTGGCATCAACTATTTTTTTTTCTTTTAATTCAAACATTTAATTAAAATTCAATTTACTCAAAAAGAAAATATACATTGGGTAGCATCCACTGATGAAGCAGTCTGTCAAATTTGGACCTGAAAAGTGTAGAGATAAACACCAATCGGCTAAGTGGTCAGACATTCACATACTGTATATCCCATATTAGATACAACTGGCTAAAGCTCCTGAGGCTTATGATCAGCATCCAAACCACATACAGTGGAGTTATACCATCTCTGGTATCCTGTAGTGAACCACAAACCAAAAGCCCAAGCCAGAGTGCTGTGGTAAAAACATGATCCACCCCAGGCTCAACAGGAGAGAGATGATGAGCGCTACGAGGACACATCTTACACAACACAGCCCTGTGTGAGAGTACTGATCGTGTCCCTTTCTCTCGCTCTCACTCTGACTTTCTCTCCCATCCTCTCTCGCTCTCTCCTTCAAAACTTAATATAGGAGGCAGGATGTGGTTTCTCAGTAAGTGGGTTATGTGGAGCTTCAAATAGACATAGCCGACAATGGGGAAGACCCAAGTTCATTCTCCCCGCTGTCTTCGACGCTCTCAAACTTCTCTGCAAAGCAAGCATGTCAAGACAAACCATGAGAACACTGTTATTACTTCATGAATATAACCAAAGCAATTTAGCTCTCCTGACTCTGGTTCAATTACATGTCTGGTGCAGAGGTGGCTCCCACTGTTTCTGAAATGGCCCCTCCTGATAATGTATTAAAACTCTCCCCTGGACAAAATTGAGAATTGCTTCATGCTCGCATATGACCATAAATGATTCTGACTGATAAATTTGCCAATACATCCTTAGACATGCTGCTGTCAGAATGTAAGAAATATAACATATATGTAATAAGCCCTATATATAACATACATGAAATCACTCTGTAGCAGATCTATACAGGTGGAGTTGGGGAAGGCGGAGGGTTTCTGAAGCGCACTGCAACTGCTACAGCAAGCACTAGCCAAGTATCTGAATGTTGAGCAGCAAGTTTCATGACAGAACTTTGCATTTGGATGAATTAATTTTTAAATGGTAGCATTTCTCCTTCAGCATTAGTGTATTTTTAATGTAGCAACATGAAGTATTGATACATAATGGAAAATGTCATGCAGCATTCACGTCATGTAATACTCACACACATAGATTGATGCATTTTACCAGTTTTAACATATGCTATCCAATTTTTAGGTGTTAATTTTTTTTAAAGTAAACATCCAAATAAACTTTTGGGATAACAAAGCAATTTTAAAGGAACACTCCACTTTTTTTTGAAAACAGGCTCATTTTCCCAACTCCCCTAGAGTTAAACAGATGAGTTTTACAGTTTTTAATCCATCCATCGTAACTATTTTCAGGCACTGCGTAATACACCCATGGTACGGCAGCAAAGTTCCCTCATTATTGCTCATTGTCTTAGTACACAATGTAACTACAGAAGAGTTAAGTTTTAAATTGGAAAAATATTGAAAATATTTTGTAATTTTTGAACGAGATGCTAATGGTCTAATCAGATTCAAAGATTTATGCTAAGCTATGCTAAAAGTGCTACCGGCAGACCCGGAGATCGGCTGAATTGATTCAAAAACGGTAAAACTCATCTGTTTAACTCTAGGGGAGTTGGAAAATGAGCCTATTTTCAAAAAAAGTGGAGTGTTCTTTTAAGCAATCGTAATATTTATTAATATATATTAATAATATTTAAATCTTCTGTATATGATGAACATTAAATGTGCATTCCAACTGGACTACGACATTTTTATATTCAACCAAGAATTTTCTACTTTAAAGCACTATTATATACAAGTAAAAATCCAAATCAAGTATCAAAGGGGTAGTTCACCCAAAAAATGAACCCCATGATTTACTCACCCTCAAGTCATCCTAGGTGTATATGATTTTCTTCTTTCAGATGAATACAATTGGAGTTATACTAAAAAATGTCCTGGTGTTCCAAGCTTTATAATGGATGTTGAGATTTTGAAGTCCAATAAATTGCATCCATTCAACATAAAACGTACTCTACACAGGTGTTAATAAAGCCCTTCTGAAGGGAACTGATGCATTTGTGTAGGAAAAAATATCCATATTTAAAGCTAAATGTCATATATGCATTCACAAGAGAGTGGCTTTCGAGCAGATGACGTAGGATGTAGGCATAGCGTAAGCATAAAACATAAAACACAATTAAGTACTTCTGTTAATTAACTGCAATTATGTAATCAACAAAGACCATTTCTGACTCATAACAAATCTGTAAACCTGCCTATAAAATAATTCTCTTAAGTCATTCACAGTACCCAGGACTACTTTGTAAGTACATTGACATCCCAACAATGTGTCATTAGAAGACAAGGCTAGACTAAATGCAAGGTGTCAAGGACAAGCAGAGGAAAAATAAAACAGAAGATAGAGCACTCAAGACGCTGTGTCACCGTCTCGTCTCCAGCTCTGTCTAGATTTAGTGCTGTTTTTCTCGCTTTGACACGGAGTATGTGCCACATGAAAAAAGGGGTATGAGAATGGCATGCATGTAAATTGTGTTTTGTTACAACTGCCTGGAGAAATGCAGATGACGCATCTCCTGAAATTAATTACCTCCACTGCAGCCTCATCTACAGCCTCAAAACATCAAACTATTATGTCAGGGGTTGACAACCTTCTTGAAATTAACTTCCATTTTTAATTTGCCTTGTTAATCAATCTGTCACATCCACAAACAAAAAGCAACAAAAAATCTGAGTAAACTTTACAGGTGCATTCACAAGTAGCACCACGCAACCTTAACTTGTAATTTTATTTACATGATATTTATGTAATAATTTATATTGTTTTATTATTCAAAAATAAATGTTTTTCTGTAACACTTTACAATAAGGTTTGAGTCATAGGGTTTCATTTTTTTAAAACTTAGATTTGGTAAGCTTTCCATTAAAGTATGGTTTTTGTTAGGATAGGACTATATGTGGCTGAGATACAACTATCTGAAAATCGGAAATCTAAGGGCGCAAAAACATAATAATTGAAAATTGAGAAAACTGCCTTTAAAGTTGTCCAAATGAAGTTCTTAGCAATGCATATTACTATTCAAAATTAAGTTTTGATACATTTACAGTAGGAGATTTACATAATATTATCATGGAACATAATATCCTAATGATTTTGGCATAAAATAAAAACAATAATTTTGCTCCATACAATGTACTGTTGGCTATTGCTACAAATATACCCATGCTACCAAGACTGGTTTTGTGGTCCAGAGTCACATATGTATTCAGTATTATCCAACATTTGATGATTTGTTGAAGTACTGTGAGACAATTTTAGGGCATCACAGTTTGAACGATATCTAAACCTGCTGCACTGTTCTACTTGTCTCTTTTGGACAGAAGCAGCATACAATTATTTCAATCATGAGTAGTGCAAAATCTGCTCTATGGCCAACCTGCACACTTCTTCCCATTAACAACCAACCAAACACCACCCAGCATTTTCACTCAGCCCCAGAGAAGAAATATAATCGCACAAGCTGATAAAAATCCAATCTTTTCCAAACCCCCGCCCCCAGCTGTAAAAGCTCAGAGTGACGTTCTGAGAGAGGAGGTTTAAAACAGCTTTACAATCACGTTGTGTAAGAACAACCTGAGCTGCATGATGAAATCAGTCAGAAAGGTTACACTGCCTCAGAGAGCCCCTCATTTCATTTTCCCAGGCTTTTACCAACACGCCGCACACGCAGTTCTCTCTGCGGAGCGCCTGTTGACTGATGACCCCCATGAGGGCCACTCATGTAGTGCATAAAAGCACAGGGGCCCCCTAATGGGCCTAAACAGCTCTTCTCAGAGACTGCCGTCATTGACAAAATGATACACGTTTAGATTTTAAATAATTATCGTTCAGCATTAGTGGAGTTTAACAGTTTTAAAACAGTAGAAGTAATTGCAGTCAAATCTGAAATCAGACATTTCACAGTTCATATGATGCATGCAACAGTACAAAACCAACCACATACAGCTGAAGTCAAAAGTTTATATATAACTTGCAGAATCTGCAAAACGTTAGTTATCTTAACAGAATAACAGGGACCATACAAAATGCATGTTATTTTTTATTTAGTACTGACCTGTATAAGATATTTGAAATAAAAGACGTTACATATAGTCCACAAAAAAAAGTTAATATAGTTGAACTTATAAAAATGACCCTGTTTAAAAGTTTACATTCGCTTGATTCTTAACACTGTGTTGCTACCTGAATGATTTTGCAGTGTGATGATGATGCAGTTTGTCCTGCATGCTGTTCTTCAGAAAAATCTTTCAGGTCCCACAGATTCTTTGATTTTTCAGCATTTTGTTGTATTTGAACCCTTTCCAACAATGACTGTATGATTTTGAGATACATCTTTCTACATTAAGAAACAACTGGGAACTCATATCGTCGCTGTCGGGCGGAATCCTCGTATCTCCAAAACCGTCATTTTTCAGGAAATGAAAAAAACTGCATATTTTTTGAGTTATTAAATATTTTATCGTTAAAGTTGGTATTATACCATATATTGCTATCATACACTGTTGTGTACCAACATTAAGACAACATTTCCCCAAAATCATGTTTTATCGGAGATACAAGGTTTTATGACTTGGGAGCAGGGAGATACGAGCTTACGCTGTCATTGATAAGAATGGTACAGACACAGACTTCGCTGCTGCCAGCAGTGTTCATCAAAGTCTGCGGTCGCGTTGAGCCTTTTGACAAGAGAAAAGGCTTCAATAGTTAACCAAAGCTAACGACTGTGGTTACATACATTTTCCTAAACTCTATTTTAAACGTTAGAGCTATGAGTGATGCAATACCAAAATAAAGCGATAAACTGTCTAATAGGCGGAAATTAATCTGCAGGCAAACAAAGTCTGCGGTCGCATTGAGAATTTTGACAAGAGAAAAGGCTTCAATAGTTAAACAAAGCTAACGACTGTGGTTACATACATCTTCCTAAACTCTATTTTAAAGGTTTAAGAGCTATGATGCAATACAAATAAACGGAGTCCGTCTTTTTTCCCCTTAATTCTTCCAGAACAGCTTATACTACTGTTTCAGCTATTAACATAGTTACGTTTTGTATGTAATGCCAAAGTGGTTATATTTCGTTTCGTTTTCTTATTAAGTTAATTTAGAAAAACTTTTGGAGCATTTTTTTGTTCGTTAAATATCAGTTTTTTTTTTGTTTGTTTTTTTTTTTTTTACGAACAGCGGCCAGCGGAAGACTTTTGCCTTTTAAATCATTACGACTTGCATAAAATAAAATCTATAGATCTAAAACAGTTAATGTAGCTATAGAACAATTTTAGTTTAAACATTAGGCCTAAACCTAGATAAATGTGCGCTATTATGTGAATATTGTTTTTGAAGAGGAGAAGCTGAAATCGCTTTGCAGGACAGGAGGAGTCAGCGCGATCACATTTTTCAGCGAATAGGCTACATGCCTCACAAACATGACAAATAAATAAATAAATAAATAAATAAATAGAAAGCTTTAAATTATTACTAAACGAAATAAAACAAATCAGAAAAAAAACGCTTTCATTATGTAATCCGGAAAGATGCTTTCCTTCAAAAGTTGCGTCCAAAGAAGAGATTGCGAGTCAGGGTCTTTGCGACATTATCTCAGAATACACTAGTTTATTAATGGATCATTCAAATATCTCCTTACTGTTTCCACCGACACATTCAATGCTAATTATTTTTTGCCGGTGCTTTGTGACAAGAAGATGGAAGGGGACATATGCCCCGACGCTCCAGCGGAGTGAAGAAAAGGTGGAGATACGAGCTCTTCTCAGACAGTTGAAGTGTTCAAATGAGTTAAGAGATTTGCTGTCAAGCTATTTTCAACACTTTAGATTGGTTAATAATTTGTAAAAATTACAGATCCACGTGGGCACTGACCAATAGCATCGATTTGTGAAAAAATATGAAATTTACAAAATTTGGACATACGAGGTTTCCGCCCGACAGCGACGATATGCAACTATTACAGAAGGTTCAAATGCTCACTGATGCTTTACAAGGAAACACAACACATTAAGAGCGGGGGGGGGGGGAAACTTTTTAAATTTGAAGATCAGGGGAAATTTAATTTAATTTGTCTTCTGGGAAACATGCAAGTATCTTCTGTAGCTTCTGAATGAAAACATGATATCTAGGCAAAATAAGAAGAATGTAAACATATTCATTCCGTTCAAAAGTTTTCATCTTAATGCATTGTATTCCCTTCTGAAGCATTTAAACCTTCCGTAATAGTTGTATATGAGTCCCTTAGTTGTCCTCAGTATGAAAAGATGGATCTTAAAATCATACAGTCATTGTTGGAAAGGGTTCAAATACACAAAAATGCTGAAAAAACAAAAAAATTGTGGGACCTGAAGGATTTTCTGAAGAACAGCAGGCAGTTTAACTTTTTAGTACAAACAAGGGACTTACAAACAACACAAAGAAAAATAGACAACATAACAGCTGTGGATCATTCGGGTAACAACATAGTATTATATATATTAAATATCTTATTCAGGTCAGTGCTGAATGCAAAAAAAAAAAAACATGCATTTTATCCTGGTAAAATAATGAACATCTTGCAGATTCTGCAAGGTGTATATAAAGTTAGAACTGTATATATGCACACCAAGAAACTTTTACTGCATTTTGTCTAAATCACAGTAAATCGACCTCACACTGAACCCAAAAGTGCTCTGATAATAGGCATGTTATGATGAGAAGGGATTTAGAAAACTAAATTACATGAAATGATCATTTACAAAATAACATTCACTGGAATTTCATAATCTCACAAGATTTATGCAGTTAAGCCAGGATAGCATTAAAAGAAAAAAAAAAAAGAAAAACTAATGTTACAACTGAATGAAAACCTGGTGCATTTGTTCTTGCTCACCATTGTAACGAAACTTGTGGATGACACCGGCGTTTTAAAACACACAGGCACGTGCAGCATTTCTGGACTTCATAGGTGTGTTCTGAGTCAGCTGAATTGGTGCTCTTGAATACTGCATATGCATACAATGCCCAAAAATGCTGTCTAATAGGTCCACTGCACTTATGCAGGGATGAAATGAATTTAAAGGGATAGTTCTCCCTTAAAATTCTTTCATTATTTACTCTTTCTGTTCCAAAACTGTATGACTTTTGTTCTTTTGTGGAAACAATAGAAGATGTCGCCATTCACTCTCATTGAATCTTTTTCTGTACAGGCTGTCATTCTGCCTAACGTCTTCCTTTGTGCTCCACAGAAGAAAGAAAGTCATGAGTTTGAAGCAACATGAGGGTTTAGCATAAATCACTGATGACAGAATTTTGATTTTTAGATTAACTGTCCTTTTAATCACTTAAATGCAACCACAAAACTAAATCAATATCGACCATGTGCTGTCCACTTCAGTGAGTCAGTGAAAAGTGCAGAATATAATTTGAGATCTATCAACACTTGCCTAATCTAAAGACAAAATATAAGCTTAAAATGGCAATAAAAACTTGAACTTCAACATCATGTATTAATTACTGTACATACGCTTTAAAGGTAAAGAACTGTCACATTAAGTGTTACATGTGCCAGTCTGAAATAATGATTGTGCAGATTGAAGATGTTGAGTATGACCACGCCAAATACACAATATACCTGTAAAAAGGGACATAATGTTCTGGATGGTCCCAGTTCAGAGCATCCTTGACTTAAGCCAGGCAGACGCATCCGCTGATGTTAAGCATTTTCCCCATCACATTACACATCTGGAATGCAAGCTTGCTGGAATTCATCAAGTTACACTTAAACAGAATAGATGTTTACATGTTCGGATTTGCACATAAATCCCATTTCCCTCGAGGAAAGCACCGTTAATTAAGTTTAAAGAGTGCTTACTCACCTTACTGTTCGCACACAGATGCAGTCAGTCTCGCGTCCTGTCCGAGCTCAACTCAACCCGGGAGAAATCTTGACCGCACATTCCCAAATTTCCACCAGCGCCATCCAGCGCCGCAGCCAATACGTGAAGATCTCGCGATAGCGAGGTTCTCTACATATGCAGTTCTCGCGAGAACGGGTTTCCCATCAGACTGAGGGCCGATTTGCTACCATCTCCTGGAGCTCGTAGGTATTGTACGGCAGAATGGCATTACGTAACCGGTTTGGGTTTGTGTAGAGAGGCGTGAATTCTGAATAAAGCATCTTAGCGTGTTCGCAGTTGTGTAATAATCACACAAAAAGCAAACAAAAGAGTGGCTGATGGTCACTAACAGGCACTTTCCACGAATTCAGTAGAAGTAGGACTTAAAGTTCTAAAAAGTAAGTACATTTTGTACAACAAAGTGTTATGAAAGGACGTACTGAACGTTAACGTTATTTATCCACCTCTGGATATATCTTCTGTTTTATTATCAAATATAATATTTGTTGTCATTCCGAACAATTGTTGCACATTTAGCCAAAATTAATCGGTCAAAAGTTTTTGAACAGTAAGATTTTTTTAAATGTCTCTCTTGCTCACCAAGCCTGCATTTATTTGATCCAAAGTACAGCATTTTGAAATATGTTTACTATTTAAAATAACTGTTTTCTATTTAAATATATTTGAAAATGTAATTACTATTATTATTATTATCAATGTTTGAAACAGTTGAGTACATTTTTTCAGGATTCTTTGATGAATAGAAAGATCCAAAGATCAGCATTTATCTCAAATTAAAAGCTTAATATTATACACTATGTCATTCGACAGTGTAATAATTTTTTTATTATTTTCATTCTACTTAGCTGTTTTCAACATAATAATAATAACAATCTGCAAATCAGCATATTAGAATAATTTCAAAAGTATTGTGTGATGGGAGTAATGATGCTAAAATTCAGCTTTGAAATTGCAGGAAAAAATAGAATTTTAAAATATATTTAAATAGAAGACAGTTATTTCAATTTGTAACAATATTTCACAATTTTACATTTTTTTCTGTACTTTGGATCAAATAATTGCAGGCTTGGTGAAAACATGAAAAATCTTCTGTTCAAAAACTTTTCACTGGTAGTGTATGTATGTATTTATTTAGAGTAATGTAACATTTGAATCTATGTGTGGAAAATTCCAGCACTTGTGAATGAATGTGTAGACCTGCTGAACAAAGATGAAAAACATTACAAAATATAGTACACAGACAGATTACTTCCTTATATAAGAAACCAGACCATATTATGTTTAGGGACAAATGTTTATTTTAGTCCTAGATCATTTTTGCCTATTATTTATTGTGTATATATGTCTATCATAAAGATCATTGCAGTCAACTAGGCATAATGTGTCTGGTAACATATGAACCAGCTAATTACAGCATGCAGTGATGGGTTTTCATAGTAAACGGCACACAAAACAATAAGAGAAAGGGCATTCTCATGCAAATATGAATCAGTCGTTTTTTGGTTTTTGGGTATGAGTGCGTAAGGTCCCTGTTTGCTGGTCTGTGTCTATGTACTTGGCCTTCATGTTATGTTATGTGTGGTGTTGTTTGTGTGTGTGTGTGTATTTATACATGTCTGTGTTGTTTGCATATGATGGGCAGGTTTCTTAGAGGTCGTCAGTCTCTCCATCAAAGGGGATGTTTTCCAGCTCCATGTGGATGTGGCTATGCTCTTCATTGCACGTCCAGCCGATCGGAGTGCGGTTGAAAGAAGGCCGACAGCAAATGTTATACTGCAACACAGACACTGGCTGCGGCTCCTCATCGGTCACCTTGATCTCTGGGGGCTCAAAAGTGACAAGACGAGAGGCCTTCTCAAATCCTCCAAAGGGTAGAGCCGTTCTTTTGGACACAAAGAACAAGAAGATGATCAGGTAAAGCGCAACTGTGCAAAATAAGTTTCTTTTTGATTCATAAGTTGGGATGGATTTTGAAAAAATGATAATAGTAGTCTACCTGTTGAAACTCTTGTATTTTGGAAGTTCCTTGTGAACTTCAGGCCCTGGCATTTTCAGCTTCATGGTTTCTTTAAGTTCCTCGTCATCTTTCATAGCACGTTCCCATGGTGAGACATATGTTTTAATATACTCAAGTCGTCTCTTTTCCTTCTCTTCCTCAGCATTTACTTCCTCTACCATAGAAGAACAGAAAAACAAAAATCTGAATATTAGTTATGAAACATTAAGGATGCTTTCCATCGTTTACAAACTCGTCTAAGGTGAGATTTACCTTGAGGTGGCTCTGGTTTGGGAGCTGGTTCAGGTGGAGTGGTCATTTCACATCCCAGAGAAGGAGCCAGGCTCTGAAGGTTTACCTACAAAGGCATGAGGAACAAAAAGAAGATTCATTCTGTTATGCTATATACGGTTCATTTAACATTGCTGTAATTTCTCACAGCTCAAATTAATACTTCATTAATTTATATAATAAGCAGTCATGCAATAAGTGCCACAATGGCGTTCAATATTCTAAAACAAATCCTTTCAGCTTTATAGAAGACCCTTTAGTTGCATGTCAGGGTCACACTATAAACCTCTATTTCCTGTCAAAGCTTTTGCTTTTCTCATGCCTCTTTTGCTGACCAGGTTCTCGTCACTGACGATGAATTTCTCCACCCTCTGCTGTCTCATCTTGAACATTTTGGAGCCCTTGTTCTTCATGAGGGACAGCTCCTCCAACATCACATCTTTAGGGGCTTTGATTTTGGTCCCCAAGTCCAGTTCAGCAGCTTCAGCTTCCTCATCTTGCTGGTCTGGTCAAGATCAGTGTTTTTGGGAAGGAAGAAGGAAAATTTATTCAGAATTAATACAATGACTCTAAAATTTAGATGGAATTGAGAGCACTAAACATAGGATCTAAAAGAAGCATGAAAACATATTTTCTTCTTTATCTATTATGGAGGACAGAAGCCCTGCACTCTTTTGGTTTAATTATATTCCTTCTCAACTTTAATATCAGCTATTAAACTTGGAGTCAAGCCACATCCGACACCAAAGAGAAGGATGCTGTGCTGAGCACTGCTTGCATTACCTTGTTAATCAGATCCTTGGCCCAGCTTCAGCAGTGTGTGCGTGTGTGTGTGTGTGTGTGTGTGTGTGTGTGTGAGCGAGCTTTGGGAATTGTGAAAAATAAGGAACAAAGCAGTATGCACTTTCAGAGATTTTGAATCTTATTCATAAGTTATACAGAGCAAACTGAGGGATGTGGTTAAAGGGGTAGTTCACTCCAAAATTTAAATTCTGTCATTAATTATTCACCCTAATGTTGTTCCAAACCAGTAAAACCTTCTTTGCACATAATAAGTATTCTCGTAGCTTCATAAAATTAAGGTTGAACCACTGATGTCACATGTACTACTTTAACGATGTCCTTACTACTTTCTAGGCCTTGAACATGGTAGTTGCATTGCTGACTATGCAGAGTCAGAAAGCTGTTGGATTTCATCGAAAATATCTTAATTTGTGTACCGAAGATGAGCAAAGGTTTGGAACAATATGAGCGTGAGTAATTGATAACAGAATTTTCATTTTTGTGTGAACTATCCTTTTAAGCTTTTACAACTGTGCAAATATTCAGGTCCTAGTTGTGGTATCAAAATATGTAATTTCCATACCAAAACTACATATTTTACAGTCACCGTTATGCAGATTGATCATAAACACAGTTAAAAAGCTTTCTACCATCCATCCCATCTGCCATCCTTCACAAAACGAATATCAACCACAGTTTTATCACAGGTAGAATGTGAAATGTTTCAATACAAGCATTTCAGTCAAATGGAATTAATGCAATATTTAAAACTTTTAACCCACGGGAGAAAATCAACCCGCTGCAAGTTTAAAATCAACCCAATTCCGTTGAAAAAAATGCGGATTTGTCAACCCTACATCCAACATGAGCTGCATCCAAAGCGATTTAAATACTCACCATACTGATAGCGAAAAATATATATTTAATATTAGAATGTTTGCGGATGCGGGATTAAGAAAACAGTCATGCGCAAGGCTTTATTACAAAAATGCACACAATGAATGGTGACTGTAGAAGGTAAAAGCTGAATCCCAGACATTTTGGGTGCTTTAGGAATCCCGGCCAGCACATTTTTTTAAGTCCAAAAAGAGGACATGTCCAGGGAAAAGGGAACGTATGGTCTGGGTGTACTACATCCATCATTGTCATGTGGCCTACAGTGTAAGTTGCGTCGATTCACTGCCATTCACAACTCCTCTCTCTTGGCACCACAGGATAGTAGTGTCCACTGGATGCACATTTTAGAATCTCACCGTTAGTATCTGGGGTTTTTTTTGGACATTGTACTATTTTTACGCACTCTTTTTTTCCTACTATATTAAGGAAATATGCATATTCAGATATGACCTATACAGTATCTCACAGAAGTGAGTACACCCCTCACATTTTTGTAAATATTTTATTATATATTTTCATGTGACAACACTGAGGAAATTACACTTTGTTATAATGTAAAGTAATGAGTGTACAGCTTGTATAACAGTGTAAATTTGCTGTCTCCTCAAAATAACTCAACACACAGCCATTAATGTCTAAACTGCTGGCCACAAAAGTGAGTACACCCCTGTGAAGTGAAAATCTCTACATCTCCAAATGAGCCATTTTCTCTCCATGGTGTCATGTGACTCGTTAGTGTTACGAGGTCTCAGGTGTGAATGGGGAGCAGGTGTGTTAAATTTGGTGTTATCACTCTCATTCTCTCATACTGGTCACTGGAAGTTCAACATGGCACCTCATGGCAAGGAACTCTCTGAGGATCTGAAAAAAGAATTGTTGCTCTACATAAAGATGGTGTAGGCTATAAGAAGATTGCCAAGACCCTGATACTGAACTGCAGCACAGTGCCCAAGACCATACAGTGATTTAACAGGAGGGAACCAACATGTACTGTGACATACTGAGGCAGAGCATGATCCCCTCCCTTTAGAGACTGGGCCACAGGGCAGTATTCCAACATGATAATGACCCCAAACACACCTCCGCCTTGCTGATGAAGCTAAGGGTAAAGGTGATGGACTGGCGAAAGCATGTCTCCAGACCTAAACCCTACTGAGCATCTGTGGGGCATCTTCAAATGCAAGGTGGAGGAGTGCAAGGTCTCCAACATCCACCAGCTCCGTGATGTCATCATGGAAGAGTGGAAGAGGACTCCGGTGGCAACCTGCGAAGCTCTGGTGAACTCCATGCCCAAGGTGGTTAAGGCAGTGCTGTAAAATAATGGTGGCCACACAAAATATTGACACTTTGGACCTAATTTGGGTATTTGCACTTAGGGGTGTACTCACTTTTGTGTCCAGCAGTTTAGACATTAATGACTGTGTGTTCAGTTACACTGTTATACAAGCTGCACACTCACTACTTTACATTATAACAAAGTGTCATTTCTTCAGTGTTGTCACATGAAAAGATATAATAAAATATTTACAAAAATGTGAGGGGTGTACTCACTTCTGTGAGATACTGTAAATCCTGGCATCCTACTTTTTCAACAAACTGTTTTTCGGACACAGGGAGTCACAAGCGTTTTAAATCGGTTTTTATTTATTTCACCCAAAAATGAAAATTCTGTCATTAATTACTCACCCTCATGTCATTCCAAACCGTAAGACCTTTGTCAATCTTTAGAACACAAATTAAGATATTTTTGATTATATCCGAGAGTTCTCTGACCCTCCATAGACAGCAAGGGCCCTTCCACGTTCAAGGTCCACAAAGGTACCAAGACACAAAATGTAATGTAGCTTCATAAAATTACTGTTGAACCACTGATGTCACATGGAATATTCTTCGTACTTTTCTGGACCTTGAACGTGGTAGGACCCCTGCTGTCTATGGAGGGTCAGAGAGCTCTCAGATATAATCTTAATTTATCTTAAAAATATCTTAATTTGAGTTCTAAATATGAACAAAAGTCTTATGGGTGAGTAATTAAAGACAGAATTTTTCATTTTTGGTTCAACTAACCCTTTAATGATTCAATGACTCACTCATGAAACTTGTCGCCACCTGCTGGCGTATCAGTGCAACCTGCAGAAAGAGTCACTGCAAACCCATCATCACAAAAACAACCGTATGTCTGGAATGCACAAACATGGATGAGCGGAGTGATACAAACAATAAAAATCAAATTTGAGGACTGGAACTAAACAGTTTAAACACATTATGTTATGATAACACTGTATATTTGTCCCAATATGTGTATGCGTGACAATCTGCTGAAACAGACTGAAGTGAAAAGATTTGAAGTTAAGCGTCTTGAAATCTCTGCTGAACAGCTCTTCATATTGGCAGTAATTTTGCTGTTAATTTATTTGGCTCTGAAATACTAACCACAAGAATGTTGTCCTGTAAACAAACTGCCCATTATGAGCACGCTGCCAAGCAGATGAAGTGGGAGAATCTAGTACACCAAACATGCCTTCATACACGGATAAATGAATACACGGCACCTAATAACTGAGCTGCTCATTAGAGGAGAGCTGTAAAGTCACACAGTTTAAAAATGTCTTTGAGATTTTGCTCTCTTTAGCAGAGTAATTGGCCAACTACATACTGCACAGGCTAACCGCTCATTAAACTGACCGAGGTATCAAAGCTGGGATGAGTAATTGCATCGCAACAGCTCCTCAAACTGTGGGAATTGATAGCCCATGACTCCAACACAAACAAGAACATTATAACATGCTGGTCTAGTTCAAACGTGACATTTCACTGAATCTAATGACAGTGCATTAAAAAACAATTCAAACTGTGACTATTCTTAGAAACTGAGACTTAGCCACTCATTAAAGTCAGTTGCAGTACTATAGCTGTGTGTTTTTTGAAACTCTGCTTCAACATACAGTACTAATCAGTTAAATGTCCTTCAGTGGGGATTTACACTTTGAGAAAGGTATCGAGAGCCTTGAGGTTGTTTGGCATTTCTGGCTCTGGCTCTTTATGTTGACACCAGACCCCAGTGAGGGCTTTGGTAATTAAGTGTGACATTTACAACACTCATCTGGTCATTATAGGATATCGCAAGAGAGTGTTCAACCAGTATTATGCCCATGGCGAGTGTATTCCCTCTACAAATGTGTATGTGTGACACAAAGAGACACTACTGACCATGTTGTGAGATGTTTGAGAGGTCTGTGATGATTTTCGAAGGCTTCTTCCTCTTGTTGTTTGGAGCAGGTGTTCCAGAGACAGGCATCGCTGCAATCTGAGGGAGGAAATTAAATCTGAAATAACTGGTAGGGGAAGATGGGGAAAGATGCCAGGTGCTTTTACTGGCAAATTGTAATATATTTAGGTGTGAGTTTTGGATGATCATACATCACCCAAAATAATATTATAGGGAATTAGAATGAAAAAATAAAGGGGTAAACCTAGCTTATAATATCTCACCCTGCACCACAGAACTAGTCTTAAGTAGCATGGGTATATTTGTAGCAAAAGCCAAAAATACATCATGTGATGTATGAGTCAAAATTATCCATTTTTCTTTTATGCCAAAAATCATTATCATGTTCCTTGAAGATATTGTGTACATTTTCTACTGTAAATATTTCAAAACTTTAGATTTTTGATTAAGCGATTTTCTCAATATTTAGATTTTGTTGTACCCTCAGATTCCAGATTTTCAAATAGTTGTATCTTGGCCAAATATTGTCCTTTAGCTTATTTATTCAACTTTCAGATTTTGTATAAATCTCATTTTTAAAAAATTGACCCTTATGACTGGTTTTGTGGTCCAGGGTGAAATATATGAAATGCATTTGATATAGTTTTTAATAATCATATTATTTTTAATAATTTATATAATTATTATGTTTTATTTCTCAACAAATTCTAATAATTATTACATTAAAATATATTTAAAAAAAAAACAAAAAAAAACAGCAACAACATGCCACTTAGCCCCAATTCTGAGTGGCTTATTTTACCCCAATAGTTTCACTTTTTTTTTTTTTTAGCTTTTTAGCAATACAAAAATAAAACACACCTATATTTATTACAGAACATAAATATTTTTATGCCTACGTAATATATCCTGTTTATTATTAGATTTTTTTTTGACATCTAAAATATTTAGATCAAGCTAAACCAGGAATACATTACCAGCTACAGTTAGCTTTGTATTTTTCTAGTATGACTTTCTATTCTTGATAACTGTTTTTGCCTGAATATTAAAAGTGTCTATTTAATTCTAACAACATATAATTTATTTAAATTACGCTCAACTGGTAAAATGTCAATAAAGTTTCAATCACAAACACCGGTCTCTTGTTGCAAAGAGGGGTATTTTTGTTTTCGCACACTAAATAAATCCACCGTGTTCAACTGGTCAGCAAATTCCTCAAATGTCCTGTCGAAGCGTTGCAATGGTAAGCCAGAAGTAGTTTGAACACCATATTAAACACATTTCTGAGGAGCTGTGAGAAAACATTATTGCATTTCAACTTGACCAAAATAAAAGTTGCTAAGTAACAAATAAATAATACAAATTCTGTAACCCCTCATTTAAATCATTAACAATGACATACATTTAAATAGGAGAATGTGAGTTCATGTATAATTAATTTATCATTTTTATATGTTTATGTGAGGAAGATCCAGCAATGTCAGTGTTTATTAGATCTGTGTGATTTATGATATGCAGCTAGCGCTGGCTCTATCCAAGAACAACATATATTTTTACCATTTGCAAACAATAAATCATCTCGAAATACTCTAACCCCTCAGTGCCAGCCTGTCCAGATTAAGAGCTCATTATAACATTTTATCACCTGCATTTCTCCCTGCGCATTTCACAGGAGAGGCAAACAGCACAATGATTCCTCTTACCTGTGACCAAAGAATCAATGCTTCAGGAAACAAATCAAATCACAGTTTGAATCAAAGATTCCCAGGTGAACTGTTGATGTTAATCCTGTTTCTTAGGGTTGGTTGGGATTCCACCACTACAGCTCTCTTCTACATCCCAGGAAGAGTGAAATCCTAGCAGCGTTTGGGACAGGAGGTCTTTGGGGAGCAGGGTGGGGGTGTAGTTCAGTATATTATAGACAGCACAGGGACAGGCCGAGCTGATGGTGAGGAGATACTTTTCTTGCAGATAGTTTTTGGTCTAAATATAGAGCAACGAAGAGCAAGACATTTCCAAAGAGCACTTGTAAAAAGATGAATTAAGAATTTTCTTATTTCAGTCACATGTTTGAGATTGTGTATTGCCATTTTCAAACTTATTTTTTATTGTGTAGTTTGTATAGATTTATAGTGTATTGTTCATAGTGCTATTGTTGATATTGTGGTGATATCTTTTTCAGGGCTCCCACTTTAAGAAGCAAACTCAAGCAATGGTGTATTTGACAGCCATTCATAATGAAGACATATCGCTCCTGAAGTTGAGTCGAGATTATTTAGAGTTTGCACTTCACCAATTTAGAGTCTAGACAGTAAACTTTAATAGGCCTATGGCATGCAGAGAGAGCTCCAGTCAGTCTTTCAGTCAGTGTCAAACATAAAATCAGTCAGCGTACCTCTTTTAAATAAGAGCATGTCAACAGAACTTACAAAGAACTTGCAAAGTTTCACAAATCGCTTAAAACATGTCTCAAACAGGACAGAGACGCTGAGGGGAGCACATGCAGTACTGGCCATCACCAGTAGGGGCGTCTAAAGGGTGAAAGAATGTGGCTCACGACAGAAACACAGACTTGTGGCTAAAGTTAGCACCTGATATCTTGTGACATATGATCGTGGGGTATAGACCAGAGAGGTCAGAAGGCAGTTCACCTTATGAGTGGAGGTAAGATTACAGTGCCAAAGCTGAAAGCTGTGTAAACTTATTTTACCTCTAAGAACCGTACCTCTTAAATATAGGTATGACGGTACGATTAATTTTACATGATAAATATACATAACAGAGTTTTATATATGTTTATACATGATAAACATAATGTTTACTTACTATGTGCACTCTTTGGCAAAGTTTGTAACTTCAGACAAGGCCATTCAGTGAGGTAAACTCGCACTATACTTGATTTTCAATATCGCGCAACAGCGCCACTCAGAGGATGTTAGACTTACTTGCATGTCCTTCAGCATAGGCGACGTTTTAAGATTCCTTAGACGTAAATACGTTATTTTATGTGGAACTGTGTGGTCTAAAACAGCGGGCATGACCATTACATGATGGTCGTTATATTTATATCTGTAGATATCCTACTTGAAAGCTGGGCTATTCCTAGTAGACTGTTCGGTGCTTTTTGGACATCATACCACAATCATGACCCAGCTACAAAAGCACCACAACAACAGAGAAAATATAATAATAATTAAAAACAATCATCAGCTGTCTCTTCTGAATTTATTTTCATTGCTCTACATCATACAGTACAAATTCGTTCACATATTCCCAATCCCAGAACCCAAGAATCCATTAGACCTTCAATGTTCTCACATTCAGCCATTTGCATTATACATAATTTTTACTTTAAACTTCAAATAACCCAAAGCACTAAGTGTAATTCTTATAATATAATTACAGTGTTTTCAGAGCATTTAACACAAACATAACACATTTACTAAAGAATTAAAGCTTTAAAAATGCTACATTCTGACAGTTTTATTATTACACACTTATGAAAATTAGTATTTTAGTGTATAACACTATATCTAATTGCCCAGAAAGTCAAAAAGGCACTTTCCTTTCTATTCTTGCTTCAGAATTTCATATCTTGCTTCATACCTCCCATATCCATACCTTCCACTTTCTACTTGACAACAAGGAACATTATAGCTTTACATCTGATCAACCTTCTTATCCTTAGTAGAGAAATGGTACCCACCAATTCATGTTGTTTCATCTCACCAAAGCCATTGGGTATTTTCTCATATAAAGCAAAGCAAGAAAAGTTCAACTAGGCATGTACAGTTTCACAAATGCAGTTGAACAGCTCACACAAGTGATTGAAATGGATGTCATACCTGTTTGGCAAAAGCATCATTCACAACGAGAGCAAGCACCAGGGAAAGTGGTCAGATGTCACATTCGCATAATATGTCATAAAGATAAAGCAGCGCTTTCAGAATTTGTCATCTAGTGTATTTTTTCAGCTATCATATGAAAAAAGCCCCAGCGCAATTCCCTCCGCAGTGGAGTTTGCATGCTTTTCTAAACGTTCAGTCAAAACCTTGGCATACGCAGCATTATGAGGATGAAATGAGCACATGCATCAAACATCCATACTGATCCTTGTCAAACAAGAAGCAAAGGCTTTTGTGCAATGCTCTATACAAACACAGGCCTGCAGTCCAACCTCAAGAGATGTTTAGAGAGATAAAGGATGGATAACATCACAAGCAAAGTTCATGGCAGAAGCCAGAAGAGATAACAATTCAAAAGCAAGAGCAGAGCAAGAGGGTGGTTTGTACCATCTCTCCACTTGAGGATTTTTCATTTCAAGCCGCTGTCACATTCTTTGTACTTTCATCTCTCTATCACTGAGACTTTGATAGAACTCGGGCAAATACATGTCTTAGAACATTCTATATCACTTGCACACAAATCTTCAACGATTCTGCGCTCCATTATCTTTTGTCACAGTTGGATTCTGTAATATATATAGTTTACTTACCCTTCATCATCACTTCATCCTCATGGCCCCAAGTGAAAAAATAGCAACACAATTGATTATTATCACTTATCTTCCTTGTGGCCCCAGTATGTAATGTCAAAACTGATTATTATTAGACATTAATGCCATTTTTTAATTTAGTTTCTCTCACAAGTAGTGACTGTGCAATTCTGTCTGTGGGTAAAACATGTTCATTTGGTGTAAAACAAATTTGCATGAAGTTGTGTGCATAGTACATAAACATCTCAACATTCTGATGAAACTAGATAATACAGCTGTAGGCATCTATGATGTTGCAGCATACTCTATTTTTAAAATAATTGTGTACTTGTGACTGAAAAATGCAAAATTGACTGATGGTTTTTGTCATATTACTGTAGACTAACAATTAATTTAGCAGAATAGAGCTCTAGCACTCAAGTGCTCTTGCCCAGGGTGGTAATTACTGTCACAGTGGATTCTCAGTAATGTATGGAGCCAGGCCTCCACACATTTGGTTGCAGACCCATGCTTGATGTACTGAAGCGGGGTCTGGGTACCCTTAGGTTCTGGCTGCTTCCAGACACTGAGGATCGCACACCAGCAGACAGGGGACACAGCTCAGGGGCGCTTTTAAACTGCTTGGCTGCTTGGAATGGGGCATAGGCCTGCCCAGGAGTGGGTTGCGGGATAGAATTGGGCACTGGGGCAGAGGATATTTTGGGGAGAGCAGGCAGGGCTGATGTCGGGGCAGGAGGTGGTGGTGAGAATGGCGCTGCAGGTCTTGGAGCAACTGGAGGTGGGGAAGTGACATCACTGCGCCACATCGGCTCACCGAGAGTTGTGGCAGAGCGAGGGGCGATTACAGTAGGTGTCAGAGATGTGGGAGCAGACATGGGAGTAGGTGTGGAGAAACGTTTGATTTCATACACACGGCTTGCTTTAACAGGAACCTGCTTTGGTGCGTTAAGGGAATTACCTGTCATGCCAACACCATTCTGCTGCTGTTGATAAGTGGCAGTGTTTTGAGGGACTCCACCTCCATAGCTGAATAAAGATGAGTTGAGCTGGTATGGCTGCCTGCTCACAAAGTCAAGAGCCTTTATACCTTGTTTGTGTTGGCCAGGCACTGTTTTGACCCCAACTTTAGTTGCGTCATTAGCCTTGGTGCCACGCTGGGCCACTGGAGGACAAGAAGGTGACAGCAGTGGATTGTAATTAATGGGTGGCGGAGCTCGAATGTTTGGAGAGTATTTCCAGTGAGCTGGGAGGGAGGGTGTAGGTGAAGGATCACGAGGATGTGCAGGAGATTTAGGCTGTTTATCAACTACGTAGCGGTCCATGCGACTCTGTCTGCGGGCAAACAGCTCTGCACCTTTACCTTGCATCTGAGGCACCTCAGGAGCTGCATGAGCTGGTTTAGGAGCCACTGGGGGTGGCATCTTGTATCTCTGTGCTTGCATGAAGTTGCAAGCCTCTGCACCCAGATTGAGAAAGTCCTCTTCGGGGCCAGACTCAAACCCAGCCTCTACACCCGAACGGGACCTGTCATCCAAGTTCTGCACTAGAGACAGTAGCTCAGGGTTGTAAGATGGAGCCTTTTTCTCTTCTTTAGCAGTGAACATTGCTTTCTTTGTGCCACGACGACGAGCATCCTGCAGGATGCCAGTGCGGCCGGCAGGGACTGAGACCCGCTGCTCTCGAGAAGAGATACCATCAGTGGAGTTGGAGAGAGAATACTGCTGGGCAACTGGGGCATTTGGTGTTTCTGGAGTAGTGGATGCCACAGAGATGTATGGGTTAAAAGAGACTTTGTGTGCTGGGGAAGACTGCACATTTGGTGTTGCAGGAGCAAAGGCCTGGCCAGGAGCAGTGGCAGGAGCATTGGGAAGACCTGTGGCATTTGTGAACTGGGGAGAGAATGGTTGTGCTGGCACTTGAACTGGTGGAGGAGGCTGATATTGAGCAGAAACCGCAAGATGGTACGGAGGACATAGTGGCATTGCTTGTGTTTGGGGAGGAGAGTAAGGCTGGGGCTGAGGGGAACTCACAGATGTTACATGAGAAGTTGGAGAAAAAGGAGCTGAGGTGCTGGAATAGGTTGGTGAGTAGAGTGGAGCATTTGATGGGGGATGAGAAAATGGACCGGAAGTGATTGAGGATGGAGAGAGCACAGAGGAAGGACCATTGTAGGTGGCTGGTCTGGCAGGGATATACAGTGATGTTGTAGAGATGGCTTTCTTCCCCTCTGAGCCAGCAGGAGAGAAGGGAGCTGGGATATTTGCCACAGACACAGCCTGAGCCTGTGATCCAGCCTTTTTGGCAGGGCTTGGCCTGAAGACAACTGGAGCCGTTGCTGCTCGGTGGCTCACACAGCCAGGGGCAAATGGCCTGGCAGTTCTGTTGTGCACTGAGCTGGCAGCCGGTGAGTCTGCTTGCTCTGGTAATGCTCCTGCCATAGATGGCATAGGTGTCTGGCCTGGCGAGGACAACACAACACTTGTTCTGCTCACTACCAAAGGTTCGCCGTTTACCATATTGGTACTGTGAGAAGTTAGGGGTGTGACTGGAGCAACTGGGGTATATGTCAGGGTTGAGTCTCCCTGATGCTGTGGCATTGAGTAAGCAGTGGGTGTAACCAGATTTGACTTGTGTTCTTCTGCTCTTTTCCTCTGTTGTTCAAAAAGCTGGGCTCCTTTTCCTGAAGTGGCATTTAGACCTGGGCTATTCTCTGCATCTCTGTCAGGCACAACACATGCTGAAGTTCTCTTGTCTAGAACATCCAGGTAACCACTATCCCAGGTGGGGTCTGGTGCAGCTGAAAAACAGTCCTCGTCAAGCTCAGATTCACTCCCAGGAAACAGGCTTTCGTCCTCGGTTTCTCCCTCTGAGTTACGGTAGCTTTCTCCGTCTACGCTGCCAAAGCAGGTGAGAGTATACTTCTTGGCCCGCTGCCGTCGCTTTTTGAACATAAGCACACCTTTAGAGTGAGGGTTAGGAGCATCTGTCAGGAGCGAAGCAATGGTTCTGCATTTGGATCGGGCCTCCTTCACCTGCTTATCTTGAAAACTCTCACCTCTGTGTAGCTCTGCGGAGAGAAAGATAAGGGGTATATCAATCAGAGCGAGAAATACTGTCAAGGACATTACTTAAACTAATGGTGTCACTGAATACCAATTATTATTCTATCCTGCATTAAGGAATGAAAACTTTTTGTAACACAACTGAACAGGCCTGTAAGCAGGCCTTGACTGAACAAATCTATAAAGTGACACTTATGGCTTTTATATAACAGCACTTTTGGTGTTGAATGGGCAGCATCAAACAAAGTCACATATAAAGTCATCAAACAAACCTTTAATAAATCAAGCTGCCATTGTAATGATTGGAACACATTTCTTGTTGAGTCAGAATAGCGCTGATATTAGACACTATAATGCAGTGGGTTAGATGCTGAAATGTCTGGCACCAAAATGCTCATGGTAAATTACTGAGCTCATCCTTCTCTACAAATAGCCCATCACATTCTAACAGCTTGAGCAAGTAACCCCTGGGGATCCAGGATCTATATTAAAAGACAGGGTAACGGAATCTGATATTTCTATAAAAACAAACCAAAAATAAAAATAAAAACCTCAACAGTACAGTACTTTTGCTAAGATATTCTCTTTCTAATCTGGAGGGCCTCAAAACATCTTCAACATTGGATCAAATTATGATGCTTAAAATTATAAATATCTCATTTAAATGGTGCAAATGAAGACATATATGTGGTTTTAATTATAATTATCTGTTCTTAAACTTCTGTTTAATAAGAGCTGATTTCAGCATTTCAGTTTTCAATCAATCAAAAACACAAGCAAAGCAAACAAAAACACAAATGAACCAAGATCATGTAAATAATACCTCTGTGCTGTGCCTTGTCTCACCTTTCTCATTTTAACCACAATGTTGGATCATTTAAACAGAAAACAAGCTCTCTATCTCTCTCTTAAGCACTACAGAAGCCATCAGAACTCTACCTGCATAGATGTGTCCTTCATGTTCAACCTCTCCAGGCGATGTGAAGCTCCTCATGTTGTACAGCATAAAAACTGTGTTCCCAAGCCAGCCTTACTGGCAGTACACACACAAACACATCAGTGGAGCACAGCCAGCAATACTTGGGTGCTCTGCCCACATTGGTACGAAATCAACCAGTCTATAGCCTGAGGTCAGGCCTTTTAAAGACCTTTTGTCTAACCACAAGACCCTGTCACAGGCCCAAAGAAACCCCATTATGTCATTCAAGCTATTTTGGTCAGTGAACAGAGCTAACAGACATTTCCCACCTGTTTGAGCACACCTCACTCTGTTTCTGGATAGGCTGGCTTAAGCTGAGCGTCATGTGGGGTCATGCTGACATCTCCAACCACACCATAATGACTTTAAACCTACTTTGACTCTGAAACGAGTACTGCCAATCAGATGCGTTTGAGACAAATTATATATGTCAAACTCTTTATTGTGGTTGAACAGTATTAAACACTGAATTTATATTCCATTTTGACTATTACAGTTTAGGTCAAAAGTTTACATCCCCCTTTCATAATCTGCAAAATGTCAATTATTTTACAAAAATTATTTTGAGATCAGTCTTGACATTGAGGACAACTGAGGGACTCATATGCAACTATTACAGAAGGTTCAAACACTCACTGATGCTCCAGAAGAAAAAAACATGCATTATGAGCTGGGGAGTGAAAACTTTTGAACAGAATGGAAATGTGTAAATTTTTCTTCTTTTGGATAAATATCACATTTTTAAATTCAGTACTGCCCTTCAGAGGCTACAGAAGAGTCAAGTTAAATTACCCTGATCTGAGCTCCTAATGCATATTTTTTCCTTTTGGAATATCAGTGAGCGTTTGAACCTGTAATAGTTGCATATGAGTCTCTAAGTTGTCCTCAGCTGTGAAAAGATGGATCTCAAAATTATACAGTCATTACTGGAAAGGGTTAAAATACACAAAAATGCTGGAAAACCAAATAACTCTGAACTCTGAAAGCGTGATGGAAACAGCTCTAGTGAATGCTAACCAGCCATGTAAATGTAAAGCAGTAAGCTTACTGACTGCTTATGCAACATTAACCAATCAGTTTGTGCCAAGTAGTTTAAAGCTGTAAATATCAACAGTTTGCGTTAAGGACACATGCGCCATCTAGAGTTTCATGACAGAACTTGACATAACTCCTCCACAAAAGCTATTTAATCTTTGTGGGCTATTTATTCTGAGAGACAGAGATATATAATATCAGAAGCTTAATGACGCATTCACAATATTTTATACTATGCTCTTTCGACCTCCCACTGTGCTGTCACGATAACAGGTGCGCACACTTTGTCTTCTCTTCTTACCAAGGCTGTCTGAATGCCCTGGCTTATTCTGTAATTTCACCACTAACAGTGACAGAGAAGAGCAGCTGTCATGGACTCTTATCCTCATTGAGAGACACATAAACATGAGAGAATTCACAAACAATTTCTAGCTGTTCAGAATTCTCAATGGAGATACAGAATTAGACACTGAAATATGTTTATTTACACAGTCCTCAAACTGTCCCATCAGTCTTGGAAAGCAAAGTGACCTTCAGAGTGACATTCGGCAGGGAGCCATTAGTTGAGGAGAAAGCCTTCCCAGAGGCTTTAGAGAATGGAATTAGCACCCCATCAGCTACAGACACAAGATATATTGTTTGACTCCAGTGAAGGTTCCAATATCTTGCTATAAGAAGAAATGTGAAAAACAGACTCCTAATCCTCATCACATCATTAACTAGATCACACTGACACCTGTATGTGTCTCATATTTAAGGTCAGGTTTTAACCTTTGAGACAGATAAGAATAGAGACTCAAGCCATATGATAACTCTTTGATAATACACTTTGCTTCAGATATGACTGAAATCTGTTCCAGAACACTTACAATAATTCTAGAAAGAAGATTCTTTACATTTTGACAAAGTAGGGGCCTTGGAGTCAAAATGGTTGAGAACTAGTTATCCCACAAAGGGGAAATAAACTACACGTACAAATATTTTTGTTTAACAAATGGAGATCATTATTGGCCTTTAAAATCACATTATTAGCACAGACTGCACAGAGAATGAAATATCACTGACACTGAACAGCAACTGGACATGCCTTTCAGCATGCAACAGAGGCCTGTGTTATAGGCGTGAGTCAAGGGACAAATATAGTCTTTTGCTCACTTGAGTCCAGCCCCTTTCCCCTGAGCAGAGGGACATGAGGAACCCCCATCATCAACATTTGCATGAGCTCAATTACAAATCCCACACCACATACGTATGATTATTTCCCACTGAGCCATATCCTGTTCTTAGATTCTGTGCTAACCAATGAAGCAATATGTATGCTTGACTACAATTCGTCATATGAACAATTAGATTCAAATTTCATTTTAAGATTAACATCTGAAACTAATGATTACTTTACTTTCATTTAGTAGACTGATTCAAATGGAACTCCTGTGTTTGTGATTCATTCTGAATGATTCATTAAAAGAGACACTCCATAAGAGTCATTTGTTTAAGAATCAGACTACACTGGTCGTGTTTGTTTTTCTGCTCAACCCTTGAACACCGTTCAATAATTAGTGTCATAATTCTATTACTCTCAGTTTGTAAGGCTTCCAAACTGTGGCAAATCCAGTGATTTTTTTTTCAACCTCAAATGCACTTGCTTTGCACTTACTTTGTGACCAGACTTATTAATACAAAAGTTCTATGTGCCCTTACTTAAGAAAATCTATTCTAAGGGTCAACACACAGTATGCAGGATTTAATAGACTGACTTCTGCTTTAATTTGATCAAATATCACTGAACCCAGATTCATTTCCTGACATAGGAGAAAGATTTCTGTCTAGTTGATTTCTAAAGGTTAAATTTAACACAGACCAAAAATAATGTGTGAGGTAATGACAGAAAGATATACAGGTTCAGAAATACTGAGCTCATCTTTATTTATATGAACTCAAATTGATCAATGATTTTGCTTATTGCTCCTATTTTCATAATTAGAATAAGTTAGAACAGCATCGTTAAAAATGTTAAATAAAAATGTAATAAATCCATTTGTGATTTGGACTATATTAATGAGTTTCCTGCATAGCTTTAGCTTTAATCGTGTGTTATTTCTAGTTAATAGTTTACTGCTAGTCTTTACTTGATTTACTCGATTCCATTATGTTGGAATATTAGTGTACAAATATACTATTTAAAAAAGAAAAAAAGATGATTGGTACTCACTAGCTTGCTTGGCCTTGTCCATGTACGTTACTGTGAGTTCTTCATCAACTGGGTTGTCCACAGGGCCCACCATGGGTACCATCTGTCTGTGAGACGCAAGCATGAGAGCCTCCTTCGCCCGCTCTGGTGAAACAAGTGGAGGTGGGACAGTGGGGGGCTCCTGGAAACCGCTGTCCACTTCAGCAGCTCCTGATGGACTTTGGTCAGAATTCTCTGAGGAATTTTCAGCCTGGTGCGACCATTCAGCCTGCGCGGGCTGGTAGACCACCTCTCTGCGGGCCACCCCAGGCATAACGCACTGTTGCTGAGTCCCCATTCCCTCTAGACCAGAAACAGGCCAGCTCTGTGTTTGAGGGTACATGCAGACATCCTGTGCGCTCTCATAGCCACTCATCTCTGAAGTCTCCTCCTCCTGGGGTGAGGCTTGGCCGGGGCTCTTGGCAGGAGAGCTACTGGGGCTTCGTCGTCTCTGTCTACGCTGCTTCTCTTGTGCTGCCACATCTGCGTCACTGTCTGTCTCACCGTAGTAAGCCTCGCTGTCTGGAGGGGACGTAAGCCACTCGAGGCCACCGGTGGGGGACATGAGCGATGCTCTGTTGACGCTGGAGCGTTTAGAGGTAAGTGGAGGCGACAGGGCTCTCAAGGCTGCCTGGTACTCCTTATCAATACGCGGGGAGGGGGCCCGACCCAGAAGCACCACTGACTGATATGCAGCTGGGGCCCTGAATGGAAAGCATAGTGATTATCTTGAGTATAAATTTTATAGCATGACTAACAACTCCTCGTGATAATGATGTCTCACTCTGACCTTTTAATTCGCAGATGGAGGGTTCCTCTGCCACTATCAATCAGATTCATAGCCTCAGCATGGGACAGTGTTCCACAGGATACATCATTGATTGACACCAGCTCATCAGTCTCTCGAAGTCCAGCCCGGCAGGCCTTACTGCGCTTCCTCACCTTCAACAGCAGGGGGAGACAAAATCAAAACAAACTTTTCAGTGAGAGCTATCCAGCTTATATTTACCTTATTTAAATGTGAAGGGTTTTCTGCGTCACCCAGTTTCAGTTATTTTTAGCTGTACAAAACAGCTTGATATGCTGTTGTTATTATAAACGCACTGGTTTTTACTGCACTTTGTTATACTCGCATGTGGGGTACTCACATGAACGCACATCGAAGACTGACACGGAAGAGAAGAAATGGTTAAATAAAGTCAAATTTTAAAGTGAAAGTTATATTTGTTTTTTTACACTGCCTTTCTGGCCTTAAATGTGGTAGTTGTGTTGCTGTTGCTGTCTATGCAGGATCAGATGGCTCTTGGATTTCATCCAAAATATCCTAATTTGTGTTCTGAAGATAAACAGAGGTCTTATGGGTTTGAAACAACATAAGAGTTATTAATGCCGGAATTTCCATTTACTATCCCTTTAAGGATAGTAACTGGTCAGTATCACTTAAATTCCTCTACAATAGCTTATCATACTCTGGTTCATGGTCACACTGTTCAAGTCAGTGGGTTATCTGTATTTCTAAGTGGCAAGCCAAGGTCTCACATCACAGTTGGTGGACTTTCCAGTGCTGGACAATATTATCACTGGCTACTTTTCATTGGTAATGTATTTGCCAAGTTCTCACATTGATTTTGAAATATGACTTGTGTTTTTTTTTTATGTTTATCACCATAAAACTTATTATTAATTAGATTCCATATTGCCATATTTGTGACCCTGGACCACAAAACCTGTAATAAGGATTTCTACATCATCTGAAAACTGAATACATGAATAGATAAGCTTTCCATTGTTGTATGGTTTGTTAGGATATAGGACAATATGTAGCCAAGATACTATTCGAAAATCTGGAATCTGAGGGTGCAAAAAATCACCTTTAAAGTTGTCCAAATGAGGTTCTTAGCAATGCATATTAGTAATCAAAAATAACGTTTTGATATACTTAGGAATACAAGTAGGAAATTTACAAAATATCTTCATGGATTTTATTTAATATCCTAATGATTTTTGGCATTAAAAAACATCTGTCATTTTGACCCATACCATGTATTTTTGAATTACTTCAAATAGCCTATACCCATGCTACTTATGATTGATTTTGTGGTCCACGGTCACATTTATATCACACACAACCTAGGCTGAATATTAACTGTTACATGTGCAGATTAATAGTGACATTTTCCTTCACTGAAGGCCACTTCACACCAAGAACGATAACTAACTATAAATACAACGATAACTATTTTTGCGTGCACACCAGTGAACGATAACTGTCAGTTTTTGTTGCATTTACACAACTTCAACCAGTAGATGTCCTCAGCATGCACGTTTGAAGCGCATCTAAACAGTGAATCTATCGTAAACTATCTAATCTCTGATGTAGACAATGTAGTTGAATAAAAACAATATGGATTTTTTTTCAACTGGACCTTCGAAGGAGGCAAGACAATGTTGTCCAACCCTGCACTAAAGGTAATTCTGAGGCAATTTTGTTTTATGGTACTCTGTTTTCTGTGTAATGTCTGTTTGCTTCTCTAATGTCGCCTGATAATTTAAATGCGCAAGTGCTTTAAATTTGAATTAAGTTTGTCAGCTGTCAGTGTTTTATCGTTCTTCAGCTGTAGGAAAATCGTTCTGAAAGTGATCCCAACTATATCGTTGTCCTGTATCGTTATCGTTATAGCTGTGGTGTGAACTCGGCTATTCTTTAAAATTTGAGACGATTTTAAGAACGTTATCTTTATAGTTATAGTTATCGTTCTTGGAGTGAACGGGCCTTTAAAGTCATTTTAATAAATGCTTCGTTCCAGTGGAACTCTCATTGAAACTTTTCCCTGCTTTCTGAGGATCTGGAAAATTTCATGCTCGATCTTGCTTCAGAACTTCACAGTAAAATAACTGTTACATGACCAAATGACATCCACTAAAGGTGTTTCACTCATTAATGACTCAAAATTTTCAAACAAATCTTTTAAGTACACTTGTGAATCGTTTACTTCCATGCACTGACTTGTTATATGCATTTACTAAGCTTAAAAGCCTTTGACAAATGAAGGAAAAGCAATAATATACTTGAACACTATTCATAAGCACTCTTTCTAGTGGCCCTTAGTAGATTTACGTACAAGCTAATAAAAAAAGTTGCTTTTGTAACAAATTGGTTGAATGAATGATTCAGTGACTCATTTACAATAAGACACACAAAAAGACTTTTATTTATGTAACCTATAAAATTGAACCCTTAAAGGAAAATTTCACTCAAAAATGAAAATTCTGTCATTAATTACTCAGCCCCATGTCATTCCAAACCTGTAAGACCTTCATTCATCTTCTGAGCACAAATTAAGATATTTTCAGTGAAATCTGAGAGCTTTCTGACTCTCCATAGACAGCAAGGGCCCTTCTGCATTGAAGGTCCAGAAGAGTAGCAAGAACTTAGACAAAACAGTCAATGTGAAATCAGTAGTTCAACTGTAATTGTGCCCAAAAGTATTCTCGTAGCTTCATTAAATTACAGTTGAACCACTTTTGTCAATGTTCTTGGTACCTTTCTGGACCTTGAACATGGAAGGACCCTTGCTCCCTGTGGGTCTAAAATCTCTCTGATTTTATCAGAAATATCTTAATTTGTGTTCTGAAGATGAACAAAGGTCTTATGAGTTTGGAATAACATGAGGGAAGGCGTTAAAGAAAGTCGCTATGGCTTTATGCCCATCTTCAAATACCATCTCCTTGAGAGTACAGCCTTTCTGAGGTCATCTGTCAAACATGAGAGTACTGTTCCGACACTCACTTCACCAACACGCACAAAGCTAATCGTCTGTCCGCATTCCTCATACTTCCAATTAACTGTTTTGAGGAACTGGAATAATGTTTTCAATAGCCCAAAGCATAGATTTAGCCTGTATTCCCATAAAAAGGCCTAAAGGGCTTAACTCAGCTCAGAGCAGCTTAGACTATTCTGTCTTATGTAACTTCTAATTTTAAAAAGCTTTTTGTATGTGCATGTTGCAGACAAATATTAATGCTATGAAGAGGTTAAAAACAACAAACTGTGTTAATTAGCTTTTTTTTTTGTGAACACAAATTTGTAACTGGAAGAAAACAAATGAAATCTGGGCTCATTCACCTTCTTTTTATCGCAGATCAAATGGTCTGAGAATGCAAGTGGGGGGAACAACATGTGCAGCTGGTGCCAGGGCAGCTGTTGCCTCTTGGCAGACCTGAACGAGGGCATGTCATGAATTCACCATGTGTTGTCCACATAGCCTAAATAAAGTGCTCAACTATTGTGAAGAGTCAGTTGTCACTCAGTCTTAAAAGACTTAGCTTAAACTCAATGAGTGCATGTTTTTGAGAAGTGGACTTTCTAATTTAGTACTAATGTAGTAAATGAAGTTGATCTGTGTCATATGAATGCATTTACAGTACATTATAAGTACTACAAGCAGGCATAATGAGGACATGCTGTACGTCTTTAGGCGTTTTCAAAACATTGCCAGAGCATTTTGCTAGCTGAGCGAGTGTCACCGAGGTCGTTCTAGATGCCAGGATTAAAAGAAGCAATCAGAGATCCGGGTGGATCAGAATAGCGCAATTAAAAGTAGAGATGGTCATGGAAATAAAAAGGCCACCCCACAAATGGAAACAGATGAAAAGGTGACCTTCAAATGAAAGACGAGGGGAAATTCCCTGCTGCTGGATTTTTTTTTTTCCCAAGGCAAAAAATATATTTCTCTGAATAAAAAAAGTCAGGGCCATCACTTCATGATGGATAGAACATGGAAAGAGTAGACTAGACGGTCTCTGGCATTGCTCACCAATCTAAAATAGCCCTTAGATCAGGGAAAATGCATTGCACACAGTTGTCACTTAACAAATGGGGCGTACTGTGTTTATAAGTAGACGCTGTGGCTGTAATTCTACTCAGTCCTGAAATAACATCCTAATTTATACAGAACTGTGTTAAAATGCTTCTTCGAAATATCTGGATTCCAGAGGAAGCTAAACAAAAGCTGTCAATTAGATAAGAGTGAAGAGATGCACTGTGAAGCCTAGCAGGTTTATCTATGGAGCAGGAATGCTTGCAGCACACAGCCAAAAAGCTCTTGAACAGCATTTATCAACATAAGTTAAATGCTGATAAAATAAGTGTGCTCTGGCCTGTAGGTGAAATTTGATGTGACAGCATTATCTCATTAATGTGCGCCCTTATTAAATGGGAGATATGCATTTTCAGGCTTCGAAACATATGCAGTGAAGACTTATGATATATGACAAACATATCTTTACACATGCTAGAATGACCCATGTGAATATTTAACAGAAAATGTCCTCAATAACACTATACTCTTGATGGCTTATCAAGTGTTACATTCCTCATGTGTTGAACAAACATATAGATATGACCAGGCCTACATTACATGTCATAGACACTGACAAATGTAATTTATATGGTAATTCAATAAAAAATAAATTATATATATATATAATGTTTTTATTAAAAATAAATGTATGTAAATAATATTCTAGCATGTGTTAGGATGTTTGACATATATCATTTTGGTATGAACTCGATTAGAGCTATATTTATGTTTCAAGTCTGAAAATGCAATTAAGATAAAGGTAGCAGCCACATATCTTCTATTTAATAATGACATTCACTAATAAGGTAATATTGTCACATACTATGCAGTATGTAATATTCATACACATATTTGTGACCGCAAAACCAGTCACAAGGATACATTTTCTTTAAACGATATTTGGCCGAGAAACAACTTTTTGGAAATCTGGAATCTAAGTGTGCAAAAAATCTGAATACTGAGAAAATTGCCTTTAAAGTTGTCCAAATGAAGCTCTTAGCAATGATTATTACTAATCAAAAATTAAGTTTTTCTATATTTACAGTAGAAAATTTACAAAATATCTTCATGGAATATGATCTTTACTTAATATCCTAATGATTTTTGGCATAAAAGAAAAATCTATAATTTTGACCCATACAGTGTATTTTTAACTATTGCTACAAATATACTGATGCTGCTTATAACTGGTTTTGTGGTCCAGGGTCACATTTGTACTCATAACAGCTTTACAGACCATTCATTGAAATATAGAAACACATGATTCACCATAACCAGGTCTCCTATCCAACGGTCTCCTTACCTTTGCCACTTGAAGGGGTTTTTGGTTCTCAGCCCCTCCTTGTAATCGGAAACCCCATGGTGCACCTCCTGACAGGGTGACCACCACCTCCTCTGCGACCATTTTTATTTTGTAGCTTCTGTGTCTCTCTTTTAATGTTTCTTGGCTCTTAGTTTCTTTCAATAGTCTCGTCCCATCCCTGGATGTTCTCCAGTCCTCCTCCGTGGCCTAGACTGCCTGCAGAGCTTCTGTCAGTCCTGTGAGGTGAGCGTAGACACACACCCCATGGGCCATGAGCATGTGAAGCGTGGGGAGAGCAAAAGGGGGCGGGAGGAAGGGAGAACGCCTCTATCTCTCTCTTCATTGGAATGCTGGGTCGGTGGGTGGGGGGTGTGAAGTTTAGATCCAGGACCTCCTTCCTTCATCCTGAGGGCCACACTTGTCCTGTCAATCCACAGCCACATCCAAAGGATGCTGATAGACCCTCTAAAAATAAATACCCCAGTAGGCCCACCGAGCTTTATCTGTGAATGCACTCAAAATGTGAAGGGAGCTCTTAGAGGAGTTATTTTTGGGAGTCAAATGACACTAGACCATATCGCAAATTAAAATGAAGCTTAATGATGCTCATTAGACATTATAAATAAATGTTTAGCAAACTGGTTATTCCTGGAGGATTCATCAGCTTAATAATTATGAGGGCATTTGATCTTAGATATAATGTTGCTTGACCAAAGATTTATTATAATCAGTTTTCATTTATAATTCAGATAATATTAATAAGATAATCTGCAGCTATAACATTCACCATTAAAAAAATGTTAAAAGTTCTTAAAGGAATAGTTAACTTAAAAATAAATATTTGCTTAAAATGTACTCACCCTCAGGCCACACAAAATGTAGATGTTTCTTCATTGGAACAGGTTTGGAGAAATTTTGCATTACGTCACTTGCTCACTAATGGATCATATGCAATGAATGGGTGCCAGTGAATGAGTGAGAGTACAAACAACAATGAAAACATAATCCACACAATAATCCACAAAACAATTTCAGTTCATAAGTTAGGCATTTTAACTTTAGACTTTAAAAAGTCCATTCCCTTTTAAATGGTGCTTGATTTCTCTCCTGATTCAGACATGACAATACGTTTTTCCACCACAGGAATAAATAATATTTTAAAGCAAATTGTAATAATATTTCACATTACTGTTTTTATTGTATTTAGATAAAATAAATGCAGCTTTGATGAGCATAAGAAACAAAAATCTTACTGATCCCAAACTTTTGATCGGCAGTGTATGTTTTTATTTATTTGTGTTTACTTGTTTATTTATTTTTCTCAGTAACAGATATACTCGATATAAGATTTTTTCTTCAGTGCAGAAAAAAAGCCTTTGGGCGAGATTTCCGGTTCATTATCTGCTATAGAAGTCACGCACTTATGTCACGATTTGGTCATATTGGCAATCCTCGGATATAGCAGCATGGATTGCACATTTAATGTACTAATTTATGCTGTCTAAACAAAGGAAAAACCTTGTGGAAGCTGCTAAATCAAATAGAGATGTACTTAGTAAGCAGGAAGGGACACAATATTTTGACACACTTTAGTTAATAGGTTGTAAAGATATGTACAAGCAGTATTAATTAAGATATTAGCCTAATATTTCACCTACCTGACTGAAAATTATAATGTTGTCCAGATTCTTGCCTTAGTAATCTGGGGGCCCCATTTCAGAAAGGAGGTTAAGTGAAAACTCTGAGTATGTCAACCCTGAAATGAGGGTTTCAGAATGGGAGGTTTGTCAAACCTGAGAAAGCAGGGTAAGTCAAGCCTGTTTCTGAAAGAGAGCTAACTTATATTCAAAGTCAGTTACCTTGGTAACTTACTCTGTGAACCTAACCTGGTCAGGAGCAGGTTTTCTTTGTTAAACCCAGAGTTTCTTTCAGTCTCCTCCCCCTTTTTAAATTGTAAGCGATGTTTAAATGCTTCATTCAACCATTTACACTGCAAAAATGCTTTTCTTAGTGAGTATTTTGGAATGTAAATTTAGTGCATTTTACTTAAAACGAGAAAAATAATCTTAATGCAAATGGAATTTGTATAAATGGAATACTTGTTCATCTTTATTTCCTATAAATACAAAAGCAACATTTATTCTTTTTCATGTTGGATTTTAATATTCTTCCAATACTTGGTATTGTAGCCATCTCTTTTTCATCTGTTCTTCATTATTTTGCAAGCGTTCTTGCTGTTGGCTGAGTAGAACTGAAATGTTAATTTCATTACTCTAATTAAAAAATGCAGCTGTTTGGATTAGAGTGTATTTAATTATGTGAAAAAAGTATTAGACTATGTGGAAAAAGCTGCTGCTTTACATTGAAATAGAACCTTTTGAACCTTTTATGGTTAAAGCTTTACCTGATTGAATAATGTTTTATACTTCATAGCTGTTTTATTTATTTTTTCTTTTGCCTGTTGGAATATAATGACAATTAATATTAGTTTAATAATTTGACGTTCTGCCGGTTTTTACCTTTAATATTTGAACAGTGATTCAGAATTAAAGTTAAGCATTGACTCAAAGTATGCAGAGGTCTTTTTGGCGGGAGCTGTTGCCATGGTGAATCATAATTTCGGAGCTCCATTGATCAGGGCTTTTTATAGTTGTGATGTACACGCTAAACTCAGAGTGGACTAAACTAACTCAGTTCAGCTGTTGTGAAACTGAAAACTCAGAGTTTCCCATCTCATGGTAACTCAACTCAGAGTTCAAGTTTAAACTTAGAGTTGGTTGAACCCCCTTATTGAAACAGGCCCCTGGTTCAGTTTGGCTAACCACAAACGCCTATTGTTCCTCAGACAGTTTTTGCACTCTTCTCCTCGATTTGTTTTAACTTTTGGCAGTTGATTGTACTCTACAAATGCTTTTCCAGGTCCGACCAATTAGTACAGCCCCAAACATGACAATAATTGACCACTTTCAGCAGCAATAATCAGTTAAATATGTGAGTTCCGTTTGTTTCAGTGCCGTCAATATGGCCGACTGGTGATACTTCGTGAAAACACTCTATAGGGAAATAATGAGAATAACAACATGCAGTAGACTGTAAAACTGTCTGCACTACAAACCAGTGTGCTCATAATTACGATAATACACAAATATGGAAAGACTCACCAATTTGCAATATCAAACAGCAAAACTAACTGTTTTGTACAGCTAAAAACAACTGGACGCGGATGAGACCGGAAGCCACACCCATAAAATTTACAAGAAAGGCAAAAGGAATAACGTTGACTGCAGGCTGGAGCAAGGTGGACAACTTTTTTCCCTAAGTAAAATATTCACAATTTAGCCACTAGAGGGAGAACGGTACCCACACCATCTGGGTAAGTTATAGAGAAGTTCGTCTGTGGATGGGTGAGTTACTGTGTTAAAAACCCTGTGTTGTTTGGGTTACATAGCCTATGAAACAAGAACTGATCTAAAAGAAAGATTTAGCACAAATAACACGTTCCTACTAACGGTCACTATGAGAAATAATACCTTTAATGTGACATGAATTAGCTAACTTGACAAATTAGACAGATGAAATGGAAAATAATTTAAATTACTCTAAATTAATACTCTATTGGAAAATGTTCCATTTGTATGGGTTTCTAACCACTTCAACCACTAAATATCCAGACTAACGTTTGTATGACATAATTCGTTTAGCTCAGGCTATTATGATGATTCATGACCATAATCCATCATAACAGTTCTTAACAAAATATATGAAAACTACAGTCTCTTTTTCTATAAACTGATAATTTAATCATTGTTCAATTATCAATTACCATGATTATATATATATATATATATATATATATATATATATACATATACATATATATATATATATATATATATATATAATTTTTTTTTTTTTTTTAAGAAATCTCTAATGTTTAAAAGCTTGATTGATTTCATAAGTTCGTCAGTTTGTTAATTCATTTTTGCAAGTATGTCGGAAATGTTGACACCGTTGTCGTCTTAACAACAACAACAACAACAACAAAAAAACACTAGTATTAATCACAGATTTTAAAGGAATTTACGGTTTCCATACAAGACCTGCGGAAAATGTTCGCGAGTCGGCCCCTCCTCTGCCCCCTCTCTCGGAAATAAACTCAGTTTTGCCACAATTTACTCTATATTTGGTGATGGTCTGATGTCTATGCTGGAGCGTAAAGGAAGAGGAGGAGGGCACAGACCGCACAAACCGCCGGTATACTGTTAGAGAAGAGCGATAAACGCCTGTATCCACTGACTGACAAGTTAACCGAGATGGAGAAAACTTCACACAAACTCTTCAGTTTATGGATTTATTGTGTAATTGTATTCCTAAGTGATGCTGGACTAGGTACGTCTTTTACGTTTTTAGTAAGCTTGTTTCATGTAACAACTTTTTGTCTTGACTGATCGCATTTTGGTATTTTATTATAATTTTGAACTCATGATGGTAATATGTTTGACTTATTTCTGACTGTCAAATAAGTTGATTCTATCCTTAATTTCGTCTGAACACTTTTTGAATTGCTTTTCTTTTTCTTTCTTTCTTTCTTTCTTTCTTTCTTTCTTTCTTTCTTTCCTCAAAGCATTAACATTACTTGCTAGATCCACATTTGTTTTCCACTATAAAAGACTTTGGCAAATACTTTTGTTTAGTAAGCACTTGACTCAGTTATGCCCTCAGTATCTGCAGAGAATGTCTGTTAAAAGCCTAATATGTGCATGTGAACTTTATGAACTTTTCTGTTTATGAAATGTTTTGTCTGATGCATGTTGATACAGACTCATCATTCAAATCCCCCACAAATGGAGTTAATAAATCTGATCATATGTTAATGATTAGACATGTTTTTGTTCCATAAACCTGCAGGCTACAAGTTAAATCCAACTGGACATCAACGTTTTTCTTTTTCTCCCAGGCTCCAACATCTGTACTTCTCGAGGAGCCAGCACATGTCAGCAGTGCCTGGCAGTGCATCCAACCTGTGCCTGGTGTTTTCAGGAGGTGTAGTGATTTACAGTGTATATAATGACTGAGCTGAAACATGTTTACTTTTACTACAGTATTAAGATTACAGAATGGAGTGGAGAGCTGTATGGTTGCTGATCTGACTTTCAATCTTAGTATTAAGGTGGTACTGGTAGTATTAGTATTGTTTGTGTGCAGGTTTTATGAGGACACCATTTTTTTTTTAATGACAGGTATTGCAATATGAAGGTGGTTTATTAGGACACTTCCCATGTCCCCGTAATTCAAAAGGCTGAAAAGGCTTGAAAATATAAAATTTTTTTATTCATATTTTCTGTGGGGGGTAGGTTTAGGGTAGGGTTGGTGTAGGGGGATAGAAAATACAGTTTGTACAGTATAAAAACCATTACCCCTATAGAGAGTCTCTGTGTATATGTGTGTCTGTAGAATTTTTATTAATAAATGGTATATTAATATTCTAGTGCTTCGAATCATGACTTGATGAAGCTTATATAGGCTTGATAACACTAAAGACTGACTCATCTGTGGGTCAGAAAGGTGTTTTATCTTATTACATGTTCCACATCATCTACCAGAGTATTCAGTGACATTTTAAAGCCATGAGGAAACTACAGTAGCAACAGATCTTTTCTTATATATTGTTATGTACATCTATACATACATTTTTCAATGGATGGAGGCAGATCTAAGAGTTAGGACATTCAAAAACAAAAATAAGAGTTCAAAATAAATTTTTGTTATACTAAATATGTTATTTTTTTGCATCCAAAATGTTTATGTTTACATAATATATATATGTTTGTGTGCACTGTATACATTTATACACATGCATGTATATATTTTGAAAGTGTATATTTATATGTACATATAGTTGTACTTGTATATAATTTAGATTATATATAAATATAAATATTTTATATATAAATTTAACATATTTTTCCTTAATATATACAAATATGTGTATTATACACAGTACACACATATGTAAACAAACTTATTTTGGATGTGATTAATCGTGATTAATCATTTGACAGGCCTAAAAAAAAAAATGGAAAAAGAAAAGGAAATGTTTTCAATGCCAGTATTTACACCTCACAACCATTGTATCTTTATTAAGAGGGAAAAGTAATATGTAGCAAGTCTTCCTTTGTCTTCCTCTGTGTTGTTATTTCAAAACATCTGCACTTATCTCGTAAAAGTGTGAGTCATGAGTTTCTGATATTCAGGAAGTAAAATTAGGACTTGTCCTTAGCTGGAAAATCCGGTAATTGGTTTTTTTTTTTTTTTTAATTACTGAGTGACATCTCAAAACAAAAAATATATTTGTGACCCTTAACCACAAAACCAGTAATTGAAATTGAGATTTATACATCACATGAAAGCCAAATAAATAAGCTTTCCATTGATGTATGGTTTGGTAGGATAGGGCAATATTTGAAATTCTGGACTCTTGAGTGCAAAAACATTTGACCCATACAGTGTATTTTTGCCTATTGCTGCAAATATACCAGTGCTACTTAAGGTTTTGTGGTTCAGGGTCACATTTGTTCGACCAATGGCAGAAGAGGGGATTGTTTGAGACTTATTTTTGGTCATTTTTGCTGCAGACACCTTTATTTAGTGCTTTTACCAGTATAACTGTCTCCCAAATGCTCATCAGGATTTTGGACAAGATGTACCTGGTTCCTCCCGATGTGACCTGAAGAAGAACCTCATAGACGCAGGATGCAGAAAAGGAGCTCTGGAAAACCCCATCAGCAAGATGCATGTGACAGAGAACAAAGATCTCAGTGACAAGGCCTCAGGCACCACCGATGTCACCCAGATCCAACCTCAGAGAATGCAAATCTCTCTGAGACCCGGTGAGTTCATTGACCCATAAACAAGTGACCACATGTTCCTCTGTTAGACCAAATTGTTACCAAATTGCATCCCACAGATGATTCCCAGGTCTTCACACTGAAAGTCCGTCAGGTTGAAGACTATCCTGTGGACTTGTATTATCTAATGGACCTGTCCTACTCCATGAATGACGACCTGTCTCAGCTGAGACGGCTGGGGCGAGGCCTGGCTGAAGAGATGAGTAAAACCACCAGCAATCTACGTATGGGCTTTGGGGCTTTCGTGGATAAACCCGTGTCCCCGTACATGTACATCTCACCTCAAGAAGCGGTGTTAAATCCCTGTTACTCGTGAGTGATGACATATATTTACATGCTGAACATAAACATTATAGTTGATGGGTGTTTGTTACAAACTTGTAATTGGGTGGTGTGCTTGTTGGTGTCTTTAGACACACTGCTATTATGGTTGAACTGTCTGAATTTGCTGAGTTACGTACAGAATGAGTATTACACTGTAAGCTGTTTTCTAAAGCTTGAATGTTGTGAATCATTTGTGCCAGCAATGGTGAATAACCATCAGGTTTGCAATGGTTACACAGTTAACAGCAGTGTTGGGGAAAGCTACTTTTAAATGCAATGCATTACAATATTGCGTTACTCCATAAAAAAATGATACTTGATACTTACTAGGGATGTAATGAGATCAAAATCAACAGGAAGTTCATTTCCATGAAGTTGAAGTCCATGATACAATATTTATTGCGATATTAAAAAAAAAAAAAAAGATTAATGAAATACATTTCAAAGTTTAATTATTCTATATAATGCACTTTGAGATTTCAGAACTAAGAGCTTCAACTCATGTTCTAAGAAAAGTTAATTCTTGTACCTGAACTTTGTGCTGTACTGTCTCAATCTAAAATACATTCACACTGGTGTTTTAGGAAGCCAAAAGAATTTGAATATAATAATAATAACAACAACAATTTTATATTATTGTTATTCATATGACAACGATAGTCATGTATTATAAAACAATTGCACTTTAAAATAAATGAAAATGAATATTTCATAGGTTTATTATTTTTTCTTTACACCACAGTAGAGAAATTGCAATACTTTTTTTTTTCTAATTTCTACACTTGAAAAATATATTTTGAATTTGGAGTGCAGTAGCATTGCCCATTTAAACCGCTATGAATTGCTGACCGCTTACTGTCAGCAATTCATATTGCACTTTTAAGCTTTTATTTTGACTGAAAACTCCAGCTTTAGTGAAAACAGGCTTACTACAAATCTAGTGAAATGCTGCCACAAAAATAAAGCATAACTGGTGGCCGTTGTGTTCCTAAATGCGTGCTAAATTCACAGCACATGCAATAAACATGTTCACTGCATTTACTGTGAACTGAGCCATTCAGACGTGTGAAAAACACAGGATCACAAGCTGATAGCCTGAACAAAGCTGGCACTTTTGCTTTGAAATGCACAGGGAAAACAGACTTGATGAAGGGATTAAGCCATATTGTTCAGTTTAAGTTTGTTTGACAGATACTGTGCCAAATTATAATGGCTTTAACATTTAACATTAAAGGGGTACTCCACCCCAAAATGAAAATTTTGTCATTACCCCCCATCACTTACCCCCATGTCGTTCCAAACCCGTAAAAGGTTTGATCGTCTTCGGAACACAATTTAAAATATTTTGGATGAAGTCCGATAACTTTTTGACTGTCCCATTGACTGCCAAGTAAATTAAACAGTCAAGGCCCAGAAAAGTATGAAAGACGTTGTCAAAATAGTCCATCTGCCATCAGTGGTTCAACCATAATTTTACAAAGCTACGAGAATACTTTTTGCACGCAAAGAACACAAAAAATTCATCCAAAATATCTTAAATTGTGTTCTGAAGACGATCCAACCTTTTACGGGTTTGGAACGACATGGGGGTAAGTGATTAATGACAAAATTTTCATTTTGGGGTGAACTATCTCTTTAAAGCATAACTTTAAAGACATTTTGTGTTAGAATAAGATGCTTAAATATAAAAATCCCAAAAATGTCTCTCTCAATATGAGGACAGGAGAGATGTTAGTCAATAAGTACCTGGTATTTGTTATTTAAAAAAGTTACTTTACATTACTTGTTGCTTGAAAAAAGTAATCTGATTACATAACTTACGTTACTTGTAATGCGTTACCCCCAACTTTGGTTAATAATAGTAGCCTGTTTCTACTGTATGTTGCAACCTTCTGAACTTTCTCATTGTTGATGTTCTTTTCTGATCCTTTTACATTTTGAAAATCACTACGTCATCTTCCATAGGATCCCATACAAATGCCAACCTCAGTTTGGCTACAGACACGTTCTGTCTCTGACAGAGGAGGTGAGCCGCTTTACAGAAGAAGTGAAGAAACAGAAGGTGTCTCGAAACAGGGATGCTCCAGAGGGAGGCTTTGACGCCATTATACAGGCAGCTGTCTGCAAGGTTGAACTCCCTAAATTAGCAAAAAGAAATCTAAAGAACTCTACAATCTCTTGTCATTTTGACCGTTCTTATTTGGCCACTTTTGTCTTTCTCCCAGGAGAAAATTGGTTGGAGACCAGGTGCATCTCACTTACTGGTTTTCACCACAGATGCCAAGACACACGTGGCCCTCGATGGGCGCCTGGCGGGCATTGTACGACCCAATGATGGCCAATGTTATGTGGGGGCAGATAATGTCTACAATATGTCTACAACTATGGTATTCTGATATTTTTAATGACTTTTTAGTCAATTTTGTGTGAGACAAAACACTCATTTTAATGGGGTATTTTAAACATACTGTGCAGCATATAAAACCTGTTAAATTACAGGGATAATTTACCCAAAAATAAAAATTCAGTCATTAATTACTCACCTTCATGTTGTTCCAAACCTGTAAGACCTTTGTTCATCTTCGGATAACTAATTAAGATATTTCTGATGTATTCGGAGAGCTTAAAGACCCTGCATAGACAGCAATGCAACTACCATTTTCAAAGCCCACAAAGTTAGTAAGGACATCGCTAAAATAGTCCATGTGACATAAGTGCTTCAACCGTAATTTTATGAAGCTATGAGAATACGTTTGTGTGCAAAGAAAACAAAAATAATGCCGGCTTCTGTGTTAGCAGCACCAAACGCATCCGTTGTGATACTCTCATGAACATGCGTCGAAGACTGGCACAGAAAAAGAAGAAATTGTTAAATAAAGTTGTTATTTTTGTTTTCTTTATGCACAAAAAGTATTCTCATAGCTTCATAAAATTACGGTTGAACCACTGATGTCACATGGACTATTTTAACAATGTCCTTACTACCTTTCTGGGCCTTGAACATGGTAGGCTGTCTATGAAGGGTCAGAAAGCTCTAGGATTTCATCAAAAATATATTAATTTGTGTTCCGAAGATGAACAAAAGTAATTAATGACAAAAATTAAATTTTTGTGTTAACTATGCCTTTAAGTTTATAGTATCTTTATTTATGCATACTAATGAATAACATTTTTTCAGGACTACCCATCCCTGGCATTAATCACAGAGAAAATGTCAGAGAACAATATAAATCTCATCTTTGCTGTGACTAGCCATGTGGAATCTCTATATAAGGTAAGAAGGATATTAAATGTTATCGTAAATCAGTATTGTAAATGTCTAATTTGATTTCTAAGTGCACTTTCAAATATTTATCCTTTTTTCGCTCTCTATATCCATTGTAGAACTACAGTGAACTGATCCCTGGTACTGCAGTGGGCACGCTGTCCGATGACTCTCATAACGTAATCCAGCTGATCCAGGATGCGTACGCTGTAATGTCCCTTTTTACATTTACCTAAAGGAAATTCTGGGTGCAATACAACTTCTTTAAGTTTAATTTTTCGAATAGTTAAGTTGATCATGCAAACTCACCACGGTGACCAACAAGAAGCTGCTATTTTTGAAAGTAATCTCTTTAAAGGGGACATTGGATGCCCATTTTCCACAAGCTCAAGAAATGTCTACAACATTCTTTGGTTAATTTTTTTAATGGTTGTGTAAACACACTTGTCACCACCCCTCTATTCCTTTTTTTTTGCGTATTCGGGGCCACATTACCATCAAAAACAAAACTGCTTCGTCAGTATAAGTTTACATCCAAATTGCAGACAGCATACAACTGGCTGAGGGCGAAAAAATGCTAATACGAGACAGTCTGTCAGTGGCCGTGGACAGGGCCTAAGCAATATGATGTCATACTGCTCATTAAATGAAAATGGCTTGATAATGAAAACTATTTAGGTTTTTTTCGGGAATTAAGAAAATGGGGTGAATGGATTTCTATCATTGTAGGGTGGATGTGATAAGACACATTTATATTCAAACACCAGTACAATAAGGTTCATTAGTTAACTACATTAGTTAACATGAGCTAATAATGAACTGTACTTATACAGCATTTGTTAATCTTTGTTAATGTTAATTTTAACATTTACTAATACATTATTCAAATCTTGTTAACATTAGTTAATGCACTGTGAACTAACATGAATAAACAATGAACAACTGTATTTTCATTAACTAACGTTAATGAAGATTAGCAAATACAGTAACAAATGTATTGCTCATGGTTAGTTCATGTTAGTTAATACATTAACTAATGTTTAACTAATGAACCTTATTGTAAAGTGTTACCCAAACACCCTTTAAGAGCTGTGGTTCATGCTGTACATCTCTGTCATATACCTCTATACATTGCTATTGAAAATTGACAATGGACTAAAAAGGTTAGTTTGCCCAAAAATGAAACTTAGCCCATTATTTACTCACCCTCAAGCCATCCTAGGTGTATATGACTTCCTTCTTTCAGACAAATCCAGTCGGAGTTATATAAAAAAATGTCCTGGCTCTTTCAAGCTTTGTCATGACAGTAGGTGGGTGTTACTCTTCTTTAGTCTAAAACAAGTCCAATAAAGTGCATCCATCCATAATAAAAAAGTGTGTCACATGGCTCCGGGGGGTGAATAAAGGCCTCCTGTAGCGAATCGATGCGTTTGTGTAAGAAAAATAACCATATTTAAAATGAAATAATCACTTTACTCTAGCTTGCGCTAACTGTTGTATATGGAAGCAGCCCTGGCTGTCTGCGTTCGTCTTCCGTTCTGAAGTGATGAACGTGGACACACAAGTGGAGATATCAAAACAAAACAATGGTCACGAGTACAAAACTTGTGGAAGATTTAGATATAAGCCAAGAGAACCCTGGTTTTCCTTTGCTAAAGTAAGGAAACTTTGCTTCCTTTGCTCCTGTAAACAAACATTGCTTTTCACAAGACTCACAGGCGCATGCGCAACACCAGCTTCCATGTATAACAGTGAGCACAAGCTAGATTAAATTGATTATTACATTTTGAATATAGATATTTTTCTCTCAAAACACATTGATTCGCTACACGATTATTCACCCCACGGAGCCATGTGAGACGCTTTTTCTTATAGATGGATGCACCTTATTGGACTTGTTTTGACCTGTTGAGGAGAAACACCTGCCTACTGCCATGATAAAGCTTGAAAGAGCCAGGACATTTTTTACATATAACTCTGATTGGAGTGATATATGAAGTCATATACACCTTTGATGGCTTGAGGGTGAGTAAATAATGGGCTAGTTTTCATTTTTGGGTGAACTAACCCTTTAAATGCTTTTCTGTCTTATTTCTTTCAAAAATTAGTTAGGATTATATTCTGTTCCACATTATGCCACATATGCTAACAATAGAGTAGAACTTGTGTTGAACCTGGAACATTCCTTCAAAATGCTTTACTCCATTCACATTATCTGTGGTCACTGATCTATTGTTGTCTATTGTGTTTGTGTAACAGAAACTGCGTTCTAAGGTTGAGCTGGAGCTCTTGAATGTCCCGGAAGAGCTCAGTCTGACATTTAACGCCACATGTTTAAATGGAGAGGTCATCCCTGGGTTAAGATCCTGCTCTGGCCTCAAAAGAGGAGATACCGTCAGTCTTGTTTCTTTATATCTTTCTGTCCGTCTCTCTAAAATTCTCCGTCCACTTCATGTTGTCTCATGTTCTTATGTTGTTCCTGGTATTACTTAACCAACCACTTATCTCAAAACTCCCTTACGGTCAGTTCGGTCACTTCCTTTTTTTCAGTCATATACCCACTCTGATGTCTTGACATATTCCACAAAAGGAGGAGCACAGGAAATGTTTTTTCTAATGTGCAATCATCAGCCTCCCTTGATAAATGAGTTGAATAAATGCTGTGGTTTCACTCCCTTCCTTATAAATGGTAAAAATGGTAAACTGTAAAAACGTATACACATTCAGGACAAGTGGGTGTAACTGTGCCATTACTCATTTTGCTGAATGTGTCTAGGCATCAGACTTGCCTGTTTCCTGTTCTCTGGTGCTGCTCTGACTCACTCACCCAGACTTTTCAAACTGTCTGTCAGTCTAACACAATCACATGTTAGGCAGCCTACACACTCATTGTCAGCAATAAAATAACTCTCACATACTATATGTTGTGCATAATGGCTAAACATATCCATAAGATATGAACAAATATATATATATATATATATATATATATATATAGTTCAAGTCAAAAGTTTACATACACCTTGCAAAATCTTCCAAAATATAATTATTATTATTTTACCACAATAAGAGGAGGGATCATACAAAATGGGTGTTATTTTTTATTTAGTACTGACCTGAATAAGACATTTCACATAAAATAAATCCACGAGAGAAAATAATAGTTGAATTTAAAAAATGACCCTGCTCAAAAGTTTACATACACTTGATTCTTAATACTGTTGTTACCTGAATGATCCACAGTTGTGTGTGTTTTTGTTTAGTGATAGTTGTTCATGAGTCCCTTGTTTGTCCTGAACAGTTAAACTGCCTGCTGTTCTTCAGAAAAATCCTTCAGGTCCCACCAATTTTTACGTTTTTTCTGCATTTTTTACATATTTGATTCTTTTTCAACAATGACTATGATTTTGAGATCCATCTTTTCCCGCTGAGGACAACTGAGGAACTCATATGCAACTATTACAGAAGGTTCAAATGCTCACTGATGCTCCAGAAAAACAATGCATTAAGAGCCAGGGGTGTAAACTTTTGAACAGAATAAAGATGTGTACAGTCTTCTTATTTTGCCTAAATATATATTTTTTTTCATTTAGTACTGCCCTTCAGAAGCTACAGCTTCTGTTTCCCAGAAGACAAAATAAGTTTAATTTACCCAGATCTTTAAATTGAAAAAGTTTTCACACCCCAAAACCTGTTATGGTCCTACAGTACAACTTTGTAATGTATAATTCATGTCTGTGAACACCAGTGCTCTGTAACAGCTCCACACTCCCTCAATCCTATCCTTCCCAGGTGTCCTTCAGTGTGGAAGCTCGAGCCAGGGGCTGTCCTAAGGAGAAGCGCAAGACCTTCACCATCAAACCGGTGGGCTTTAAAGACACCTTGCAGATCACAGTCAACTTTGAGTGTGAGTGTAAATGCCAAGCTAAGGCGGAGCCCGACAGTCCCGTCTGTCACCACGGCAACGGCACCTATGAGTGTGGAATCTGCTTGTGTAACCCAGGACGATTGGGTCCCAGGTGTGAGTGTGCAGAGGGGGATTACAGCCCCACTGAGCAGGACACCTGCACCGGCCCAGACAAGGTGGTCTGCAGCGGCCGTGGAGATTGTGTGTGCGGCCAGTGCGTGTGCCACAATAATGATTTCGGCAAGGTGTGGGGGAAGAGGTGTGAGTGTGACGATTTCAGCTGCCTGAGGTACAAAGGAGAGCTCTGTTCAGGTAGGAGATGTTTTGGGGGTGGGGGGAAACTAGATGTTTTTTTTTGTTGAGTGTGATAGAGCTTTATTATTATAACGTTGGATGTGACATTAACAGTGACCCCAACAAGAGTTTTTGGACACTTTTAAACTAAATGTATACAGGTGCTGGTCATATAATTAGAATATCATCAAAAAGTTGATTTCACTAATTCCATTCAAAAAGTGAAACTTGTATATTATATTCATTCATTACCCAGAGACTGATATATTTCAAATGTTTATTTCTTTTAATTTTGATGATTATAACGGACAACTAATGAAAATCCCAAATTCAGTATCTCAGAAAATTAGAATATTAGAATAAGACCAATACAAAGAAAGGATTTTTAGAAATCTTGGCCAACTGAAAAGTATGAACATTAAAAGAATGAGCATGTACAGCACTCAATACTTAGTTAGGGCTCCTTTTGCCTGAATTACTGCAGCAATGCGGCGTGGCATGGAGTCGATCAGTCTGTGGCACTGCTCAGGTGTTATGAGAGCCCAGGTTGCTCTGATAGTGGCCTTCAGCTCTTCTGCATTGTTGGGTTTGGCATATCGCATCTTCCTCTTCACAATACCCCATAGATTTTCTATGGGGTTAAGGTCAGGAGAGTTTGCTGGCCAATTAAGAACAGGGATACCATGGTCCTTAAACCAGGTACTGGTAGCTTTGGCACTGTGTGCAGGTGCCAAGTCCTGTTGGAAAATGAAATCTGCATCTCCATAAAGTTGGTCAGCAGCAGGAAGCATGAAGTGCTCTAAAACTTCCTGGTATACGGCTGCGTTGACCTTGGACCTCAGAAAACACAGTGGACCAACACCAGCAGATGACATGGCACCCCAAACCATCACTGACTGTAGAAACTTTACACTGGACCTCAAGCAACGTGGATTCTGTGCTTCTCCTCTCTTCCTCCAGACTCCAAAGGAAATGCAAAATTTACTTTCATCAGAGAACATAACTTTGGACCACTCAGCAGCAGCCCAGTCCTTTTTGTCTTTAGCCCAGGCGAGACGCTTCTGATGCTGTCTGCCGTTCAAGAGCGGCTTGACACAAGGAATGCGACAGCTGAAACCCATGTCTTGCATATGTCTGTGCGTAGTGGTTCTTGAAGCACTGACTCCAGCTGCAGTCCACTCTTTGTGAATCTCCCCCACATTTTTGAATGGGTTTTGTTTCACAATCCTCTCCAGGGTGCGGTTATCCCTATTGCTTGTACACTTTTTTCTACTACATCTTTTCCTTCCCTTCGCCTCTCTATTAATGTGCTTGGACACAGCTCTGTGAACAACCAGCCTCTTTTCCAATGACCTTTTGTGTCTTGCCCTCATTGTGCAAGGTGTCAATGGTCGTCTTTTGGACAACTGTCAAGTCAGCAGTCTTCCCCATGATTGTGCAGCCTACAGAACTAGACTGAGAGACCATTTAAAGGCCTTTGCAGGTGTTTTGAGTTTTTGAATTAGCTGATTAGAGTGTGGCACCAGGTGTCTTCAATATTGAACCTTTTCACAATATCCTAATTTTCTGAGATACTGAATTTGGGGTTTTCATTAGTTGTCAGTTATAATCATCAAAATTAAAAGAAATAAACATTTGAAATATATCAATCTGTGTGTAATGAATGAATATAATATACAAGTTTCACTTTTTGAATGGAAATAGTGAAATAAATCAACTTTTTGATGATATTCTAATTATATGACCAGCACCTGTAAATGTATTTTGAATCAGATGCAAAATATCAAACCCAGTGACATTTGCAAACAAACGTGGGGTCCTTTTTCTAGGTTTGGTAACTGCAAAAAAACAAACCAAAAAAAAAAAAATAAACAGTGTAGGCAGATTCCCGAACAAATGATTCATACGAGTTGGTTCTTTTTATTGAAACAAAAACATACAGCACTACCAATGTGGTCTGATTCCCAAATGAGTGACTCTTTTGATATTTTTAGTGAATCAAAACATACAGTACAACCAGTCTGGTCCAATTTCCAAACAAATTATTCATATGAACTGTTCTTTTTAGAGAATCAAAACCATACAGTGCAATCAGTGTAGTCTGATTCCTGAACAAAGGATTCCTTTGAGTCTGATATTTTTAGTGAATCAAAACCATACACTGTAACCAGTGTAGTCTGACGACCAAAAAAAAATATTATTTTGAGTCTGATCTTTTTAGTGAATCAAAACCATTTACTGGAACCGGTGTAGTCTGATTCCCGAACAAATGATTCTTTTGAGTCTGGTACTTTTTTAGTAAATCGAACCCATACACTGCAACCGGTGTAGTCTGATTATCGAACAAATGATTATGAGAGTGTGGTCTATTTGGTGAATCAGAACTATACACTGCAAAAATTATTCTTTTGAGTCTGATCTTTTTAGTGAATCAAAACCATACACTGCAAACAGTGTAGTCTGATTTCCAAACAAATAATTCTTTTGAGTCTGATCTTTTTAGTGAATCAAAATCATACACTGCAACTAGTGTAGTCTGATTCCCGAACAAATTATTCTTTTGAGTCTGTTACTTTTTTACTGAATCAGACCCATACACTGCAACCGGTGTAGTCTGATTCCCGAACAAAGGAATATTTAGAGTCTGAACTTTTTAGTGAATCAAAACCTTACACTGCAACCAGTGTAGTCTGATTACCAAAAAAAATAATGTTTTGAGTCTGATCTTTTTAGTGAATCAAAACCATACACTGCAAACAGTGTAGTCTGTTTTCTAAACAAATAATTCTTTTGAGTCTGATCTTTTTAGTGAATCAAAACCAACACTGCAACCAGTGTAGTCTGATTATCAAACAAATGATTATGTTGAGTGTGTTCTTTTTAGTGAATCAGAACTATACACTGCAGCTAGTGTAGTCTGAGTCCTGAACAAATGATTCTTTTGAGTCTATTTTTAGTGAATCAAAACCATACACTGCAACCAGTGTAGTCTGATTATCAAATAAATGATTCTTTTGAGTCTGGTATTTTTAGTGAATCAAACAGGGTAATTTGATTCAAAATCAAAAACAAATGATATTTCTGAGTTTGTTTTTTTTGTTTTTTCAGTAAATCAAAACCATACATATACTGCAACTAGTGTAGTCTGATTCCCAAACAAATGATTCTTTTGAGTCTATTTTAGTAAATCAAAACCATACACTGCAACCAATGTAGTCTGATTCCACAATAATTGATTCTTTTGAGTCTAGTCTTTTTAGTGAATCAAAACCTTACACTGCACATATATTTTTGTGAAACGAAAACGTAACATAATGAGCAGGATGTTTTAGAAGAAAGTCTTTGTTTTTTTCCACAGCCTATTGTTTTGTACAAAAGTCTTTCTTTACGAGTAAGATTCCCTGTTCCCTGCCTCACATCACCTCAAAGGAATTACCTACAAAAACACTAAAACGTCTCCCGCGTTAGACGAGGAACGAGCTTCTCTTATAAATAAACATGCTCTGTGGGACTTGGCAGGCTAAACCATGTGTTGACCTATTTGAGACGTGTGTTTGTTCTTCAGACGAGGTGCTGATGTTCCACTGGGGCGCATTTGAGTTGGAATGGCCGAAGAGTTTATGTAAAAAAAGAAAAAGAAATGCTATAGTGCACCTCTTGAAGTTGTGTACCTCTTAAAAGGGGGTTGGTTTCTCACTTAAACAGAACCAGATCTCTGTACTCGTGATTCCAAAAGACTTCAGCCTTCGCTGTAACAAACTGAACGTTTTTAGGAGAATGTACAAGACGTTTCTTATAGCATATTCCCAGAGGTCCGAAGTAATCCAGAAAATGCCTTTCTGCGTTGTCACACACTGATGATGTAATTGAGCCAAAAATAGCCAGTGAGGGAGTAAAGTGGTGTTTAGGCTGATGTGAAGAGTTTGTATTGTTTTTCTGAGGGAAGAATAATTACATGCGTGCAAAGTTATTTTTTACATTTGGTTAGCCATTGTTGTATTTCCATATGCTTTTGTTTTTGATTTAACTGCATCATTGTTTTATTTTCAACCAAAATCCCAAATCACTCATAAACAGTGTTTTACTAAGCAATAAAGCACTGTAATCTCTTAAACAAACATGCACACTGCCGCAAATGTGTTTATAATTATAACTGTAAATCACGCATGTAAAGGAGCTCAGCATTGCACCACTGAACATCAAGTGAAATATATTATGACTATCATATCAGTCCTGACACATTCCACACATTCACCAGCACTAGATGTCCATTTTTAGAAATCCCTGAGATTAAAAAATGAAAGATGGAGCTGTTTGACAACAGTTAAGCCTGATTGCGAGTAGGGAATTTCATGTGAAACATGGAAAGCCTCAGCTTAATATTTGGGAATTTGGGTCATTTTTTTCTGCATGTGTGGAATGTGCAACTCCATACATGAGGCACTTTTATGGGCTCAAGTTCAAACTAACTTTATTACGTTATGAGAGCATTATTCATCATGAAAAACTGTCGTACAAGAGTTAAACAAGCAAATGAATGGTCATGTTGAGTCTGCTCACTCATTCCCATCTTTGTGTTATTTTTCCCTACATGGCTCATTCCAGGTCATGGCACTTGTTACTGTGGGTTTTGCCAATGTGATCCAGACTGGAAGGGGGAGAACTGCAACTGTTCTACTCGTACAGACACCTGTATGTCCAGTTTGGGGCTGCTGTGCAGCGGTCGTGGTCAGTGTGTGTGTGGAAGCTGTGAATGCACTCAGCCTGGGGCCTATGGCTCCACCTGCGACAAATGCCCTACCTGTCCTGATGCCTGTACCTTAAAGAAGTGAGTCTAATTCTTATATTAATGGGATTTTTCACCCAAAATTCTGTCACCCTGATAAACCATAAGACCTTTGTTTATCCTCAGAGAACAAATTAAAATATTATTAATGAAATCCGAGAGCTTTCTGACCCTGCATAGACAGCAACACAACTGACACGTTCAAGGACCAAAAAGGTAGTTAGGACATTGTTAAAATAGTCCAAGTGGCATCAGTGGTTCAACCGGAATGTTATGAGGTTACGCAAATACTTTTTAGGCACAAACAAAACTTTATTCAACGATTTCTTCTCTTCTGTGTCAGTCTTCGCCACACGTTCAGGAGACGCATGTCTGGTGCTGCTGCCGCAGGAGGCAACATTTTGATGTGCAACATCTATCTTTCTTAGTTTATTACCTGTATATTATGGCTCAAATAAGTCAGGCTGTTTTATCTAAAGCCAGGCTCACAATGTACGATTTTGGCAGCGATTTGGCTGTCTGAGACAAATTTCACAAATCCTAAAAGATTCCTATAATCTTAGACTAAAATCTGTAGTCTTTGATCGTTAGTTTGACAGCTGATAATGACAGTTGTAATCAAATTTTACCTCAGACAAAATTCTGACAGAAGATTTGGGGCACAGTCCTGCAGTGTGACTTCTACGACCAACATCAAATTGTCGTTTTCAAGACAAGCCATGATCAGAATTAATGCTAGAGATTTCATCAGAGATTTCACCACTCACAGAATTCCAATATGTTGTTGCGTTTCATATGATAAACACCAGTTGTGCTTTCATGTGGGTGTATAGTGCTGCTTACACTGCTTACATCTTAAATACACTGGTATTGCCGACATTTCTGAAATGCGTAATCAGATCACAGTCACTGAACGTGTATGAGCAAGGTCGTAGCTGGGGCCCCGGTGCAGGTTGTACCCGTGGGCCCTGTTTGAAATGTTTTAATTTGTATGTTTATTCTATTTATTTATTTGCGCTATTTACACAATGATTATGTTTTTCAAGTTTGTAGGTGTCCAGATACAGAAACAGTATAATCAAATGTAAAATTGCACTGCATAGTCTTCAATGTATACATTAAATATAGATTAATTCTTGTTAAAACTAGAAAGTAATTCAGTTAAGAGCAGTCCTTAATTTTCTTTCATTCATTTTCTTGGATCAACATGAAGGACACCGACAGCAGCTAGTAAATTAGGCGCAGTCACTTTAAGAGACAATGCATCCAATATAATAATACACATATAATTTCTTTCTCAACTGTTTAACTTAAAACATAACCGACAGTTTTTCCGTGGATACTCTCTAGGACGGGTATTTCGACATCATTTTGTATGTATTTGTCAGTTCAAGAGCAAGAAAGGAAGAGGCAAAATCGTTTATGTTTGCATGTTTAAACTGCCGATTTGTATTTGTTCATTTAGGTGCAGGAGGACGCAAAGGAAAGCTCAGTTCGGTGTTTGCGCTCTGTACTCAGTTGAGTTTTTCTGAATCTTGTGTTTGAATGCTTTAAATTGTTTTGAATGTTTAAACTGACAAGGCTTAAAACATGTGCAAATGATAAGCTTTCGTGACAATGTGCAGCAGTGGCTAGTCAACTGTCCTGTGCGTCTTTTTGAGATCGCCGGGGAGCCCCCTCCGCTGTGGGCCCCCTATAATCGTCACCACCTTTCACCCCACTAGCGACGGCCCTGTGTATGGGTTGATAATGTAAAACTCCAGACAAGTTTACTTGCGTGCACCCATTGTTTAACGTGTCTTGACTGTCCTACAGTATGACATTAATGACACTGAGATCCCACAGTGTGACATGATCATCATGTTTGTACAGTCTGACAAGCAAAGGTCTATTATAAGTTTCGAAGAAATCATTTAATAAAGTTATTTTATAACTGCACAAAATGTTTTCTTGTAGCTTCCTAAAATTATGGTTGAATCAACTGATGTCACATGAACTATTTTATTGATGCCCTTACTACCTTTCTGGGCCTCAAATATGCCAGATGTGTTGCTGTCTATGCAGGGTCAGAAAGCTTTCGGATTTCATCAAAAATTTCTCAATTTGTGCTCTGAAGATGAATGAAGGTCTAACGGGTTTGGAACGACATGAGGGTGAGTAATTATTGACAGAATTTTACATTTTGGGTGAACTATCCCTTTAACTATGATTCACATGTATTTCTTGACCTATTGTGTGATCAGACTGCCAAATTTCATTAAATGAGTAAAATAACTGTATTTAACTGGTTGGCAATCGTGGAACTATGTGGTCATGTGATCACAATGTCAGTAGTATTGTTTATTGTTCTGTTAGATCTGATTCACATGCCATTTGTTTTAAATATAGTATGGAAGTATACAGTTTATACTACACAGTATTCAGTAAGCAGTGAACTTTAAGTTTAAACTTTAACTTTAAAACTTTAACACAGTAACTTTATTTCTCTAGGGACTGTGTAGAGTGTAAGCACTTTAAGAGAGGGAAACTCTTCGATGATGACACCTGCACTCGAATCTGCAGAGATGAAATCAGACTGGTGGATGATTTGGGTACCATTATCACATTGATTTTGTTTCTTATTTTATTGTACAGTTGCACTCAAAATTATTCAACCCCCAGAGACTGCAGTACTTTACAAATACAGGATTTTATTTAAAAAAATACAACAGTTTACTGGCATATTAAAAGAGATAATGTCAATAAATAATGTAATTTTTTTTTAGTTATAGGATTTTTTATTAACACAGCTGTCATAATTATTCAACCCCTATTCAGCATTGCTGTTTTTCAGTCACTTATTTTTATACAAGGGAATTAAATTATCTTAAAACACAATTAAGCCTTTAGAAACTCTATTAAAAAAAATAATGTGAATGTTTAGAGCCAAATAGTTTTTTTGTTTGTTTGTTTTTGTTTTTTTCAATTATTCTTCAACTTTATGTTTTCAGAATCACTCAAATATGCATATTTTCTCCAATAGTTTATTGACGTCTTTGTTGAATTGTTTTCATAAAATATTGTTCTCTGCAACAAAATGTCTTGCAGGGTCAAGGGGGTTGAATAATTTTGATTGCAACTTTATTTACAGCATTCTAGCTTTTCTGTTGTAAGCTTCTGTTTACCCTACAGTGTTCCATGATAAGAATGCAGTAAACTGCACCTATAAGGATGAGGATGACTGCGTGCAAAGATTTCAGTACTATGAGGACAACAGTGGCAAATCCATCCTGTCTCTAGTCAAAGAGCCAGGTAACATTCTGTTAATGCTCTCACTCCTGATAGAAATTGCTGGTCACCAACATTTACTGCATTTCAGATGCTGATTTGCATCTTTATACAAAGATGGTTTGAGAAAACTAAAGGGAAGTGCATTATTTAGAAAATTAGTGTTTATTTAATTTTTATTCATGGTTTTTCTGGGTATTAGAGAATTGAGAATATAGGAGTTTCTATGTGTTTGCGTAAGTGTATGGAAGTTTAGGTGTGTGTGCAGTGTGTGACGGCTGTAAATTCAGGAGCCTGCAGTGAGAGTCTGCTGCTCTGCTTTAATGGACACACATGTGGAACATGGGCTCTATTAGTGGCACACACAGCCCCAGCACCCAGGGAGCACCCCACCTTGTAAAAACACACAGCAATAAACAACATCCAAGCTACTGAAGAACCTGCTGACACAGTGTAATTCCTACCGGGACAGGAATGGTTCAGACAGGAAGCAAAAAGACAGACACAAGACTATATGGGCCATATTACAGAATTGCTCCAAAGTCAGAAATGTCTTGTAAAAATGTCTTTTTCCATAAAATGTGTATGTACACATTTTTAATAATTGTGCAGTTAATTTTCATATTGTATTTTCAGAAAGTTTTGGAATATTTGTCCTCTCCCCAAATTTGTCACTACCAAAACAGTAATAATCATTTAATAGGTTATATTGGTCTATTATGATTTTGCTTACATCTACATTGTAAATATACAGTTGAAGACAAAATTATTAGCCTCCCTGTGAAATTTCCCAAGTGATGTTTAACAGAGCAAGAGAATGTTTTCACATTATTTCCTTTTTTTTTTTTCTTCTAGAGAAAGTCTGATTTCTTGAAGTTGCTTGAATAAAATAATAAAAAAAACCTGCTAAGGTCAATATTATTAGTCCCCTAAAGAAATTATTAGTTTGATTAGCTATAGAACAAATCACTGTTGTCCAATGACTTGCCAAATTAACCTAATTTGCCTGATTAACCTAATTAATCTAGTTATGCCTTTAAATTGCTCTTTAAGCTGAGGAATAGTATCTTGCGAAACAACTGGTAAAATTATATGCACTGTCATCATGGCAAGGACAAAAGAAATTAGTTTGGACTTGAAAGAAAGAATTGTTAATGCTCATAAAGATGGAGAAGGATACACACGTTTATCAAAGCGTTTTCAAGTGTCAAGAACTGCAGTGAGATGCATTATCAAGAAGTTTAAAGAGACCAACACAGTGGAGAACAAGACAGGCAGAGGCAGGAAGCGAAAGATTTCATAAACTTTGGAAAGAAAACTAGTGAGAGAGGTTTCTAAAGACCCAAGAACAACTGCCAAGACACTAGCGAATGACCTAGCCAAGTCTGGAATTGATGTCTCAACAAAGACAGTCACTAGAGCCCTGCACAGGAATGAACTGCGAGGTTACCGACCAAGAAAGACTCGACTTCTGAAAAAGAGACACCTCCAAGCTAGAATGAAGTTTGCTAAGGACAACCTGGGAGAATGTGATGCATACTGGAAATGTGTCCTTTGGTCAAATGAGACAAAACTAGAGCTTTTTGGCCACAGAGATGTTGCCTATGTTTGGAGAAAGAAGGGAGAGTCATTCAACCCCAAGATCACCGTTCCCACAGTGAAACGTGGTGGTGGGAGTATAATGCTGTGGGGATGTTTCAGTGCATTAGAAACTGGGAATCTTGTCGGGGTTGAAGGAAACATGAAAAAGGAAGGCTATCAGAAGATTTTGAAAGACAACCTCAGACAGTCTGCAAGAAAACTTGGTTTGGGTTGACATTTTGTGTTCCAGCATGATAACAACCCAAAACATACCTCACTTCTGGTGAAGAAATACCTCCAAATGAGCAAAGTGAGTGTACTTGACTGGCCTGCACAAAGCCCAAAATCTGTGGGGCACACTAAAGTCCAGAGTTTGTGCCAGAATACCAACAAATCTGGAGAAGCTTGAGAGATTTGCTAAGGAAGAATGGGCTGTCATTCCTCAGGAGACATGCTTGAAACTTGTTGAGAACTACAGCAAACCACTAAAGGCTGTTATCAAGAAAAAGGGATACACTATTGACTGTTAACATCAGACGGCTAATAATTTTGACCAGTAGACTTTTTTTAAATTCTTGGTTATACATTTATTTCTATTTGTATTATAAACCCTAAAAGCTTCCTGAATAAAGTATTATGTTTAAAAATGCTGTGTTGATAAAATCATATTTCTGTTAAACAACACCTGGGAGTTATTTGAAAAATAATGAAATATTTTATAAGGGGCTAATAATTTTGTCTTCAACTGTATAAAATCTAAATGTTATGTAATAACTCCCAAAAAAGTGTTTAATTATAGAAAAAAAGCTGTTCGGTAGTGACGTTCCTTAAAGTTACACATATATTTTTTGATACTTTTGAACACATTTACCTCAAAATGATGGGGACTGTCTACTCACAATGTCATTATTTACAAAGAAAATATTAAAAATTTTAAAACTTTTTAAAAGAATCAAAAAGATACTTGGTATTGGTAAAAAAACAATGGTATTTAAAATACAACAAACATCAATTATTTCAGCTTTTTAAATGTGTTTTTTGATGGTGGGACAGCAATTTGCACCAATTCTAAAGAATGGCCCATATAGAGAAGTGAGCCTATAGCTTTTTTTGTTTTTTTAGTACTTTTATTCAGAAAGGATGTATTGAATTGACCAAAAGTTACAGTAAGTCATTTATGGTGTTTCAAAAGATTTTTTTTTACAAGTAAATGCATAGTATCTTTCACTTACATTTTCTTTTTCTGTGTACTAGACTGCCCTAAAGGTCCTGATATCCTGGTGGTGCTCCTGTCAGTAGCTGGTGCCATTTTGTTCTTGGGTCTGGCCGCCCTGCTTATCTGGAAGCTGCTTATCACCATCCATGATCGGCGTGAATTTGCTAAGTTCGAGGAAGAGCGGGCACGTGCCAAATGGGAAACGGTTAGTGACGTGCAAACACACACAATATAGTTCCACTATATGTGTACTGCATACATTTCAGACAGTAGCTAACTGATCAAAGACTTCAGGATACATAACCAAACACATTTACACTCCCTCTGTTTAATGTAAAAAGCTCAAATTACTGTGTGTAAGTAGCTTGGTGAACTATAGATGTTGGCAGGATGATTTTACGGTTTTAGTGGCATGCTGTTTTTCCCCTAAGAACAAAGGAAACGCCTCCGTACCCCTGGGCAAGTTTTGTTTTAAATTATCCACTGCTAATTAGGCTTTCCCCGTGAGGTCTCGCACCACATGTGAACTCTCTGATCCCCTCTGCTCAATATCGTGTTCTCTACTTAAACATTTATGTTGAAATATGTGTAATTTGACTTATGTTTAAAAGAATAGTTTACCCAAAAATGATAATTTGCTGAAAATGTAGCCCTCAGGCTATCCAGGATGTAAATGGGTCATTCCTGGGATTCGGTTTATTTTCAACTTGGAATATACATGTTTTTCGACTACATTTGATTCAAATTCTAAATGCCCCACATCATTAGGCACATATCAAACCTCCAAAAAATCATATTTTCCCACCTCAGGCATTAAAGACCTTTTATTATTTTCAGTTGTTTTCAACTTTTTTTCTCAACTCCGTAACGGACAAAATGGGATTTATAAACATTTATAATAATTTTCACATTTTTATAGGACTGAAGCTGAAAATATACAAGTTGTGTGTCTACGGCCTTTTTATTTTTGTAAAAAATATTTTTTATTTAAAATTTCACCTAAAACCACGTTTCTGGGTCAACATATCTGCATGGCTAACAGTGTCTTTCTGATGCAAATGTGGGTGCAATTTCTGATGTATGATGCTTGTCAAAGTTTAAGTGGACATATTACATCAAAAATTCTATTTAAAGCAAAAATATGCGTTGTCATGAGTTTGAAGTATATATATTTATTGAAACCATGACTATTTCATTTTTTTTTTTTCATTAAAATTATTAATAAATGAAGCAAATAACTCAACCTTGTCACAAGTTTACAATCCCGTAATACGTACATTGTATATACTTATAGATTAAAATAAAATGTTGAAACAGTAATAATCTTCCATCTTAATTTTATGTGACGGGGTTGAGTTGTTAAGCTTGACAGTGCCCTCCCTGACTATAACATGCCTCAAAAATATGAATAAAAAGTATGATTTCACTAACCATTTTCTGCACCATTATTAAAGAGACCCGGATGATGTCATTTCTGGTAAATGATGTCACATAAGTGTGGAGCCTAAATTATTATGGGCGTAAAATAGTTAGTGTGACGGGGTTGAGTTCATACTGAGGGACATAACTTTAAAGTCTGTTTTTTTTTTTTTTTTTTTTTTATAAAATACTTTGAAATGTATGCTTACATTGTTGCCAAAACTTACAGACCCTATCCACATTTGGTTAATAATTTTCTAAGTACAAACTCGGTGACATGGGGACATGACAAAATCCTTGGTTTAAGAGAGATATAAGACATTATTTTATGCTAAAAAAAAAAAAATTAAAATGCAATAATAATTATTTTTATTAATTTATGGACAAGTTTTGTGAAAAGCTTCTAACAAATTATATTGGTGAACCACTACTTTAAAAAACTCTGGGGGACTGAAATATTACAGAATCCCAGGAATGACCCAAATTAGTTTGTTTCTTAATCAAGTAGAAAACTTTGTAGAAACTTAGCATCACTTGCACATCAATGGATCCTCTGCAGTGAATGAGTGCTGTCAGAATGGTAGTACAAACAGCTTATAAAAACATAACAATAATCCACAAGTAATCCACATGACTCCAGTCTGCTCCAATGATACCGGAGAGCTGCGAGTTCTTCGCGGCGCTGCACTTTTGCCCGGTGTGTGACTAACATAGTTTGATTAGATAATCACAAGTGTTCTAGAACAGAAGCAGTTAAAGGAACACTCCACTTTTTTGAAAATAGGCTCATTTTCCAACTCCCCTAGAGTTAAACAGATGAGTTTTACCGTTTTTGAATCTATTCAGCTGATCTCCAGGTCTGTCGTTAGCACTTTTAGCATAGCTTAGCATAGCATCTCGTTCAAAAATGACCAAAGATTTTCAATATTTTTCAAATTTAAAACTTGACCCTTCTGTAGTTACATTGTGTACAAAGACCAACAGAAAATGAAAAGTTGCGGCTGATATGGATAGGAACTATACTCTCATTCCGGCGTAATAATCAAGGAACTTTAATGCCGTACCATGGGTGCAGCAGGCGCAATGATATTACGCAGCGCCTGAAAATAGTCCCCAGCTATTTTACTATTACCTTAGTGCAGGGGTTACCAAACTTGATCCTGGAGGGCCGGTGTCCTGCGGAGTTTAGCTTTAGCTTGCCTCAACACACCTGCCTGGAAGTTTCAAGCATACCTATTGAGAGCTTGATTAGGTGGTTCAGGTGTGTTTGATTACGGTTGGAGCTAAACTCTGTAGGACACTGGCCCTCCAGGACCGAGTGTGGTGACCCATGCCTTAGTGGCTTAGTGCTGGCTATTTTGGAAGTTACCTAGCTGGGGACTATTTTCAGGCGCTGCATAATATCATTGCGCCTGCTGGAACCAAGGTACGGCAGCAAAGTTCCTTGATTATTACGCCAGAATGAGAGTATAGCTCCTATCCATATCAGCTTGGAAAATTGCAACTTCTCATTTTCTGTCGGTCTTAGTACACGAACATGCTAATGCTAATGGTCTAATCAGATTCAATGATTTATGCTAAGCTATGCTAAAAGTGCTAACGGCAGACCTGGAGATCGGCTGAATGAATTCAGGGGAGTTGGAAAATATGCCTATTTTCAAAAAAAGTGGAGTGTTTCTTTAAATTGTGAAAGCACACCGTATCCATATGTATGTAATTCCAGTACTGTGTCTGTGGCCTCTGTGTAGATATTTAAAGATGGCCATCTTTAGCTTGACTGTTGATGTAATGGGAACACTTTACATAAACTAAGATTTATAAAAGCTGTACAATAGAAGTATTTTTCCTAAATTTCTAAAATGTGTTACTTTTGTTAACAATAATGAACTATAAACTAACTGTAATTATCAATATATAATTAATATTAATATTTTTACACATTTACAAAATATAGTTTTTATTTAAAGAGTAGAACACTATTTATTTTCCATTCAGTCGGCATTTTAAAAACTATCGGTCGATTAAACGGTATCGGCCAGTGTGGTCCAAACTAGCTATCTGTATCGGTAAAATCCAGTATCGGACGACCTCTATTTTGATGTTTTTATCAGCTGTTTGGACTCTCATTCTGACGGCACCCATTCACTTATCAAGAAGACTTGAGGCTGGAAAACCATATAGACTGGTGTAAATGCATACTGAATGATAACGAATGATTTTTATTCTCATAGGGTCACAATCCCCTCTATAAAGGTGCCACATCAACATTCACAAACATCACATACCGAGGCAAAGACTGACCGCAGAGAGCAAAGGAAGAATTGGACGTCGGAAACAGTGTTCATATTTTAAAAGGATTAAAAGTATTATTTTTAATAAAACTAAATATGCAAATTTGAACACGATTAGGAAGGGTTGTACATATTTCGTTGTTGTACATATGTAAAGTCAAAAAGGCATAATCCCTCTGTGGATGTCTTTCTGTTTGTCACTGGATGAATGTTAATCTTTACATTTGCTACATTTCCTACATGACTGTATTTGTCAGCAGCACCGTGCCTGGAGAGATAGCTTCACACTGTAGTGACACATGTCAAGCCATTTCCTTCCTCTCTCTGCTCCGTCACTCTGTGCAGTGGCAGATATGAATGATAAAAAAGCCTGAGCAATATTTCCAACTACTGATGGCCTGTGGTAACACTGAATCCCTCATAATGAGCAAGAAATGTTCTTAAGCTGTTCTCTTTGCTGTGGTTATAGCTTTATTAATATTATGCAACTACTAGTGGTAACTTTATCACACACTGGCCTTTAGTACACAATTTTGGTGTAGGGTTCACAAATCCAAGAGCTGTTAAAAAATGTACGCAAGTTGTCTGTTGCCATCGTTTTTAGAAAACAGGGTTTTTTAATACACATTTTTATTATTTGTCTTCAGAATGACCTTAAAAGTCAAAAAGTCCTTTCAGTAACAATGCCCTCCAATGGGAGATATATGAACATCTGGATTTTGTGTTTTGGTGCTGACAGACTTGGACCATTTTCAGTGTGTTAATTAAATAGAAGAATATTTGTCCAATTTTTTCTTCTTAAAAAAAACAAAACAAGAATAATGTGATATATTTAAGTGCACAGTTAAATCTTAATATCAATAAAACATGATATAGCCTATGTATCAATGTTTTTTTCTGTGCTTATTTTAGTAGAGTATGGTTAAAATTAATACTGTTATTAATTACTATTAAACCAAATTTCAGTGTTTGTATTTGGGGTTAATAAAAGCCTGTTTTTCCATTTCATTTCATGTCACTTTTATTGGTCTAATAACCTGAACTAGTTCAAATTAATCTGACTAATTCTGTATTTAATCATGTTCTTTGGTGTGTGAAAGGCATGTTTTGTGGATGTGATTCTGTTAGTGAAAACCAAAAATTCAGACACCAGATATAATCTTTGATATTTTTTAACTAGTGGGTGCAGAATGCTATATTTTATTAATGTAATTGAGGATAGCAAAATAATTGTAATATAAATATTGCAATAATTGCAAAATAACTGTAACAGATTATACCCAAAAATTGTTCATACAGTGGACTACCAGTAAAATTGATTTGGGGCAAAAAATTAGTCAGACACTTTGACCTGACCATGTTTTGCTTAAAACACAGTTTAACTCTGAGTTCTTGTCATATTTTATTGCCATTTTCTATACTATAGCGAATAAACTTTGATAATGTGAGAAATGTTGAAGGTGTCTGAATACATTTTGGTTTGATTGTATGTTTTAAACTACAGCTCCACCTTCTGGACAATCACAGTTCTAACGTTTTTTTTCTTCTTTCTTCATTATTATTAATTATTATTTGAGATATTTACGTTTTACGTGCAGTAAATAATTTTCTATTGGTAATTTATATTTAGTGTAGCTATATTTTTTTCTGAAATCTGATTCTATCATTATTATGTTGAATATAGGCGAAACAGCTGATAAATCCAAAATAAGCCTTCTTTGATACATCAAAAAGTAATTCATTGCAAATCTTAAAAAGGGATAGTTCACCAAAAATGAACACAATGAAATTCAAAATCTTTATGACCCTGCATAGACAGCAGTGGTACTACCACATTCAAGGTCCAGAAAGGTAGTAAGGACATTGTTAAAATAGTCCATGTGACATCAGGTGTTGAACTATAATGTTATGAAGCTACGAGAATGTTTTTTTGTGTGCAAACAGAACTCTTTTCTTCTGTGACAGTCTTTGAAGCGTGTTATCACGTGGATTATTTTACCAATGTCCTTAGTAAATTTCTTGGCCTTGAATGTGTCAGTTGTGTTGCTGTCTATGCATGCAAGGTCAGAGACCGCTAGGATTTCATCAAAATTGCGGGTCTTACGGGTTGGGACGAGTAATTAATGACAGAATTTTCATTTTTGGGAGAACTATTCCTTTAAATCACATATAATTATGTCCGTATTGTTCCAAGGCCATATAAGTAAGTATGTGATAAATGTACCAATTGGGATTTAAAATAAATGTATTTGTTACATTGTTTTTAAGCAACATTTCAGCCCTCAGTACGTTTTTTAACCAATTTTTAATAAATATCAATATATTTGTTGTTATTTTGATTAACGTTTAAGGTCTAAATAAATAAATAAACCCCAACATATTTCTTACGTTATTTTCGTACTGTAAGAGGCGTCGCCAGGATCAGTTTACACGACACAAACGTCACTGAGGAGAGAGAGAAAGATAGAGAGAGGATGCTGAAATACTGAAGGCTGTGCCAGGATCACAGTCAGTGCTACTATCAGCGTTAAAGATCCTGGAAATGTGCAGGTGAGTTCATGAATTCCCATCGCAATCTAACACATGATGCAGATCTTTAAAGCTCACAGATGATAACACCAGTCACTGATTTACAGCTATAGATAATAAAAAGACAACACCCTGCCTGCGCTCCATCAACATCTATCGCTAACAGAAGATAACATCTCACACTCAAACACTATAGATACACATATGCATTTCGACATAAATTTATTATCATTGCCATGTCTATTCGTGTCAGTTCAAAGCGCATCATCACTGTTGTTGTTGTTAGCCGGCTAACGCGAGTTAGCTCTTGGCTAGCTAATGTAATGTTATCGCTATAGTGAACAGGAAGGGTTGTGGTGGTGTCAGTGGTATTAGAAAATAAATATGTCAGATGTGATGTTGTTTCTGGTCCTCTATACTTGTGTTGGCAGTAGATATGAAATAACAAAGGATATGTATTAATCGTATAACATTAGTTGTTAGACTGTAAATATACCTGTCATCCGGTGCTGTTTGGCAAAGCGCATCAGCTCATTAAGAGTTTATAATGACCATTAAGGAGATTGAAATCAATACTGAACTCTGTATATTAAGGCTATATATTTAAATGTTAAGTATATAGCAATAGCTATAGTTTAGTTTGCATAATGGTTTATATGCTTCTAATATGAATAGATTAATATAGATATTAGGGATTATTTTGATCATCTGCATTTGATTGAAGTGAGTCCTTGTCTGGAAGTAATGTATTATTTATTATATATTCATCATTTATTTAGTATTTAATTTTACACTTTATATATAGGGATATTTATATACATGTATCTTTCTCCATTTTGTGCACACTTTTAATTTCTCTGAGGAAGCTTCATTTATTAATTATTAAGTTCCCCTTCCTTTGTGGATCTACTGTGTTTTAGCAAAATGTAAATATAGATTTGAAGAGGTTCCATCAGGTGTTGACAGTTTCTCCACTTGCAGAAATTATAGCCAGCACTCTTTTTCAAAGAAAAAGGGGGAAATTGACATAAATAGTGTAAGCAAAGCTCTTTATTAAGATGATACCAGTTATGTTTGATACACAATAAGAACTAATTAATAAGAAACAATGGATTACATAATGAATTATGAAACAGTCAGTGGCTTGTTGGTTTTAGTTGTCTGTTTAGTTTTAGTTTAGTTTAGTTATTAGTTTCTTGTGAATTTTTTTTTGTTTTTTTTTTGTTTTTTTGAGGTTTTCCTCTGCTCACCAAGCCTGCATTTATTTGATCCAAAGTACAGCAAAAACAGTAAAAATTGTTAAATATTTTTACTATTTAAAATAACCGCTTTTGAATGGTGTATAATGTTACAAAAGTTTAAATGCTGATCTTTGGATCTTTCTATTCATCAAAGAATCCTGAATCCTGTTTTAAATATTGATTTAATAACAAGGATGCTGATCCTGATCACAGGAATACATTTTTAACATTTTAAAATATATTCAATTAGAAAGCTGTTATAACATTTCACAATAATACTGCTTTTGCTGTATTTTGGATCAACTAAATGCAGGCTTGGTGAGCAGAAAAGAATTCTTTAAAAGACAAACAAAACTTTTGACTGGTAGTGTACATTGAGTCTAAAACTCAGTATTGTCATTATCTAAATATCTCACTAAGTATTGTTTGTCTGTGATGAACTATTTGACTGTCCTTCTGTTTCTGTTTAACGTTGAGATCACAGTTACTAAGGAAAGAGTCATGCTATGCCAGGCAGTGACCTATAACCAGAGGGTGATTGTGTCCTGGCGTGTAAGAACAGGGCACATGGAGCTTCTATTGGCTGGGTCAGGCTGCACGCAGTTCTATTGATTATTTGGGACAGCAGTAGTCAGAGGTGAACTGAGGTTCATGCTGCTAAATTCAGATTGTGAAATCAGAGACTGATCTATATCAGTGGGTTGTGACCCAAAAATGATTAACATTTTTTATGCTTTTATAATCTCACAGGTTTATCTGTCATGGATGCAAATATGATTCCAAAATTCGCCTCCAAAGACGAGGAAATTGATTTCTGGAAGACTCTTTCACTCAAGTACAAAAAAAGGTAAGTGGCAGTACAGCGAGCAGCACTGAGCTCTCTGACACCTAATAGCATTCTTCCATGTTATCATCATCCTTCACTATTCACATTGCGTTTTGAATAAACCAAACAATGCTTCTAAACGCAGGGAGTAAAACCAATGCAACATATTCCCTTATGTTATTGAGGAAGCTGCTGTACATTTGAAGGCAGTCAAATTATTCTTATGTAATCCACCGCAGTGGGAATTTCCTTCAACGGGTTTCGGTTTTTGTGATTTGATATAGGCTTCCGCTACTAATTTTACAGTTGAAAAGCTCTCACTGGCGTTGTCATTGAAAAAGATTACACAACAAGCTTGTTGCTTGGTAAATTGCGTTCCAAAGAGTCATTGGCAGGAATTAGCATTTACACACACACAAACTTGGTACACCCATGTTTGTGATTAACAGTCTTCTGTTTGGTTACATCTGGTTACATAAAAAAAGCAAATGACTGGGGTTTGTGTCTCAAATAAATCCCTCTATGTAATCTGAATGAACGATTTGATTTATAAATCAGCTTTGTTCCTTGTTTGATTGTGCAGCTTCTGAACTAATTTTAGCTGTCAGACAAGTCCACAGTGTGCGTCAGACCAAAGTATTGGGACACCCCTTCTAATGAACAGGTATGACTACTTTAGTCATTTCCATGAGTACTCATCTTAATGTTTAAGCATATAATGATATTCTAGGGAATTGTGTCCTCCTAATTCTATGGCAAAAGTTTGGACAGGATCCTTTTCTATTCTAACGTGACAGTGCATCTGTGTATAAGGCAGGGTTCATAGAGAAATGTTTGTCAGTGTGGAAGAACTTGACTGGTCTGCATAAAGCCAAGTTCTAATCCCTGCTGAACACCTCTGGTGTGACTTTAAATGCAGACCTTGAGCCAAAAACTCATCACCAAACACCAATGACTTGTACATAGACTATATGGACAAAAAATTGGGACACCCCCTTCCTTAGAACAAAAAAAAAGGCACTTCCAAAACTGTAGCAACAAAGATGGAAGCATAATTTATGTTTTTGAAAATTGTATTTTCATATCTGTTGCTTCAGTTTTAGAAGCGTCTAAAATGACTGTGAGTTTTTGGCTCAAGGTCTGCATTTAAAGTCACACCAGAGGTGTTTAGCTGTTATTAGGACTTGGCTCTATGCAGACCAGTCAGTGTGAAAGAAATTGACTGAATCAAACATTTCTCTATTAACCTTGCCTCATACACAGAGGTTAGGATAAAAAAAGGGTGCTGTCCAAAGTTTTGCTATAAATTTAGAAGGACACAATTCCCTGGAATATCATTATATGCTTAAACATTAAGATTAGTACTCATGGAAATTACTAAAGTAGACATACCTGTTCATTAGAAGGGGGTGTCCCAGTACTTTTGGCAATATAGTGTAGGTTCTTTGGAAATACGTACCTCTATACATTTCTGCAAAACTAAGAAAAAGTACCTATATGCATCAATCACCGCAGTTTCCAGTTGAAATGTATTTTGAATGTATTTGAATTCTGAACTGCCGCAATATGTATCTCAAGCAGCGTAATAAAAAATGCAGCAAAATGTGGGTGTGCTAACGTGATAAAACATGCCACAATCACATATTTTGAACGTGTTTTAGCGCCACTCTCTGGATATTTCACTTTGAAACTGCCACAAAACGTGCAGTAAAGTACGTAATTACGGTGCTGCAGAAATGTATGTCAAGGCATGTATTGCCAATGAGCCTGAGTAAACCAAGACATTGATGTTATTTTAAGTAACGAAAATATTTTTGTAATGTTTTTACTGTTAGTTGACTAGAATAGTTGTTTTAGAATCACTGTTAGAATTACTTTTTCCAGCTGATGAACAATAAAAACATTGACCTCCAATCAGAATCCAAGGGTACCCCAGATATTAAGACTTGTATGGCTTAATATAATGCATCTACTACTGTCTACTGCAAAAATACTGAAATGTGTGCTAGAAAATCCACAAAAGATGTACGTTATTTAAAAAATAAAAAATCGTTTTATACATATTATGGACTATGGGAAGTGCCATTATGTTGATGACATCAAATGGTTGCACTCAGTGAGCTACTGGCACTATCTGTTGCTATTATTTTTGTCGAAGGGCAATGACAGAAGCAATGTAAGTCTTCACTGCGTTCCTAGCAATAAGAAGATGAGAAGAGAATGGGAAGAAGCCTGTGGACAAATAAACCATCCTGAAGACCCATGTCTTTGTTCTCTCCACTTTAGCCCTGATGCCTCTGAGGCTTTTAGTAGAACACAGCTACTGAAAGAGCTTACAAACGGCAGAGACAGGAAACGCTAGATGTCATCCTGGCAGGATGTAAACCTGAGAAGCTTGTGATGACGCCGCAGTCACTAAAGAAGTTTCCCAGTGCAGATTTCACTCAATATCCGGGGACATTTAGACTTCTTGTGGGGAAAAATCGATGGTACAGGATTTGGTTTAAGCCTTCAATCATATCCATCACCATCTGTAAGCACTTTCAGTAGCTGTGGTCATTATATCAATGTTTTATTTTCCGAATTGTGTATTCCAGTAAAAATAGCAACATTTCATGTCAACAAAATAATGGTGACCAAAGTATGTATAAAACTATGTGGATTTTTTAAATAAAGTAAATATTTTCATGGGTTTTCTACACATATTTCAGTGGGAGACAATTCCGTTATATTAAGCCATACAAGTCTTAATACCCGGGATACAAGTTATCTTTACAGTTGGTGTTCCTCTGGTGAACGGGCCTTACAATAGTAACTAATGACAAACAAATAGCTTTGGTATCAAAAAATGTGTCAGCTGTTTTATTAAAGCACATGCTATCTCCAGGGTGGCACTTATGTTCATCATGATTTAAGACTTGCATTTGAAGCACAGGCTCCTCTCGGTCTCACTGACATGTGATAACTCCATCTACCCAGTTCTGACCTGCTAGTAAAACACCCTAATCAGCACTTCAGAGACTATGCAAAATGAGTCACAGATGTTGTGCAATTCTGAGTTTCTTCTTTGCTGCATGGGCATTATGTACTTTCTTTATGTAGTTTTTGTGGTCTCTTTGTCCATGGATAAAGAGGTTGCCCTGCCCCGTCTCCTGGCTCACGTGGCTGTAGCATGAGTGGGTAGGAAATATTGCCCCAGTGCCATTTTTAGATCCTTCCACACATTATATAAAGAGGCCCAGGGCAATGCTCTCTCCTGGTCACCGGGACACTGTAAACAAAACTGGTTATTTACAGTAGATGCAGCCTGTCCTATTCACACTGTGCTAGAGCACATTCACTAAATAATGGTATAATCAGTAAGTTGTCCAAGGTTTTGGGAGTCCAGATAGCTAAAAACTTTAATCTGTGCATATTTCTATTGGTAATATGCTATATTCATGGCCTGACATTATATTTGTAGCATTATCTGGATTAAACTAGGAAAGAAGTAATATTACATGACAGTATACAGTTGAGGTCAAATGTTTACATACAAATACTGTGTTGTTACCTGAATGATCCACAGCTATGTTTTTGTTTTTTTGTTTTTTTAAGTTGTCCATGAGTCTCTTGTTTGTCCTGAACAGTTAAACTGACTGCTGTTTTTCAGAAAAGTCCTTCAGGTCCACAGATTCTTTGGTTTTTCAGTATTTTTGTGCATTTGAACTTTTTCCAACAATGACTGTATGATTTTGAGATTCATCTTTTCACACTGAGGACAACTAAGGGACCCATATGCTCACGGATGCTCCAAAGGGACAAACAGTGGATTAAGTAAACTTTTAAACAGAATGAAGATGGGTACAATTTTTTTATTTTGCTTAAATATCATATATATTTTTTTTCATTTAGTACTGCCCTTCAGAAGCTACAGAAGATACTTATGTATTTCCCTGAAGACAAAATAAGTTTAATTTACCCTGATCTTTAAATTCAACAAATTTTCACTCCCTGGCTTAATGCATCGTTTTTCCTTCTGGAGCATCAGTGAGCATTTGAACCTTCTGTAATAGTTGCATATGAGTCCCTCAGTTGTCCTCAGTATGAAAAGATGGATCTCAAAATCATACAGTCATTGTTGGAAAGGGTTCAAATACACAAAAATGCGGAAAAACTAAATAATTTGTGGGACCTGAAGGATTTTTCTGAAGAACAGCGGGCAGTTGAACTGTTCAGGACAAACAAGGGACTCATAAACAACTATCACTAAAAAAAATCACATTTGTGGATCATTCAGGTAACAACACAGTATTAAGAATCAAGTGTATGTAAACTTTGAACTCTGAACAGGGTCATTTTTATAAATTCTATTATTTTTTCTTGTGGACTATATGTAAACGTCTTTTATGTGAAATATCTTTTTTAGGTAAGTTCTAAAAAAATCAGCATGCATTTTGTATGATCCATCTTGTTTTGCTAAAAAAAAAATATATATATATATACTTTTTTGACTTCAACTGTATTCCCTTGCATTAATTGGAAACTGCTGTTTCTGATGAATTTTTATCAGTCTTTGTGTTTTCAGAGGCAAGCTCTGTGTAGGAAATAGAATATGCAAATTTTATGTCATTAGTGATAAATGATGTCTTGTTGTGTCTGTTCAGTTACAAGGAGGCACAGGAAGAGTTGCTGGAGTTCCAAGAGGGGAGCAGAGAGCTGGAGACAGAGCTGGAGACACAACTGGGCCAAGCGGAGCATCGTATCAGAGACCTGCAGGCGGACAACGAGAGACTGCAGCATGAGCTTGACTCACTCAAGGTGAGAGTGTGTGAGCTGAGCTGTGTGTAAAGAACATTAAAGCGAGGACAGGTCTAATGAGTGTTTGTCTTTGCTTTCTCTTTCCTGTAGGAGAAGCTAGAGTATCAGTACACTCAGAGCTATAAACAGATCTCCGTGCTGGAGGACGACCTCAGCCAGACTCGAGGAATCAAGGAGCAGCTGCATAAATATGTCAGAGAGCTAGAGCAGTCCAATGACGACCTGGAGAGAGCTAAGAGGTCAGAGGGTATCTTATACTTCACCATACATTTCAACTGTATTACAGCCAGAATGCTTCAGTAAAGATGACATGAAATGGCATTCACAATGCATTTAAAGGAATAGTTCAGCCAAAAATGAAAATAATTGAAACCCGTAAGACCTTTGTTCATCTTTGGAACACAAATTAGGATATTTTTGATGAAATCTGAGAGCTTTCTGACCCTGCATAGACACACTTGTGCATGCACATTGAAAACTGACAGAGAGTAATTAATGACAGAATTTTCATTTTTGAGTGAACGAACCCTTTAAGAAAATGAAAATTAGTAAGGGTGTAATGATTTATCAATATGGATCGATATGTCTGACGATACAACGCGTCAATGTCACGCATAAAATATCGATATCTGTAGTATAAATAGGCACCTTTATTTTGGCACTGTCCACATTTTCACATAATGTCCGTCTATGCATTACAGTCAATGCACGCGTTCTCGTTCAAACTCACATATCACTTTCCGAAGGCACAAGGCGAGCATACAAGACGCTTGGGATTGTTGGCGGAACAGTTGAGTGCAGTGTAAGAAGTTTTCTGCGCACACATCCGAAGCGCACGCACACAGACAGCCGCGTCTGCACCACACAAATACTAAATTGAGTTCTTTTGCTTTTTTTGGGCCATGGATGAATAAATACAGACAAAATGACACCAAAATGCACGCTTTGGCGAATATCCTAGTAAACAGTCGGTTAGGCATATTATGTCTTAAAGGAACACTCCACTTTTTTTTTAAATGGGCTCATTTTCCAACTCCCCTAGAGTTAAACAGATGAGTTTTACCATTTTTGAATCCATTCAGCCGATCTCCGGGTCTGAGGTTAGCACTTTTAGCATAGCTTAGCATAAATCACTGAATCAGATTAGACCATTAGCATCTTTGAGTCACAAGCGATTTGGTCATGAACGTAACTACAGAAGAGTCAAGTTTTAAATAGGAAAAATATCGAAAATATTTGGTCCTTTTTGAATGAGATGTTAATGGTCCAAACAGTTTCAATGATTTATGCTAAGCTATGCTAAAAGTGCTACCAGCAGACCCGGAGATCAGCTGAATGGATTCAAAAACTCATCTGTTTAACTCTAGGGGAGTTGGAAAATTAGACTATTTTCAGAAAAGTGGAGTATTCCTTTAACGTAAACAGTTGAGAAAGAAAACGCATGTGTATTGTGCTTTTGTTCTTAAAATGAAAGCAAACTGAAACTAATAATAAATTTAAGCTGTTAAAGAAAAATACAAGTGCCCACTGCATAACCTTTGTAACATCAAATAGGATTGATCTATATTTAATTTATACAGTGAAGACTATGCAGTTATTTTACATTTGATTATTACATTTCTGTAGTATACCTTAAAATTTCTTTTAGACTGAGCTGAAAAACCTGAAAAGCACTGTTTATTGTCTTTGTTCTATTGTATTTATTTTCTGCTATTACTTGCAATCTGTAGAAAAGATTTTAACACTGAGCTTATAGTAGCAGCCAGAGTTATTTTTCCAACTGTTTTTCTTTATTATTATTAAAAAAAAAAAAAGAAAAAAAGTGTATAGGCCTATAATTTTTTTGTGAATGTCCCAATTGAGGTACAGGATGTGAAAATTTCAGATAAATATTCATGTTATATATTTTGGTTGCATTTGTGAGTTAATAAAAATGTAGGTTGTTTAAAATGGGTATGTAATATCATAATATCAAAATATCGATCGATATACTGCTGTATCAAATCGTAATCGTATTGTATCATTTTTTGAAGTGTTGGCAAATATTGTATCGTTGGGTATGAGAATCAATATTGTATCGTATCGTGACGAACCATCCGATTTACATCCCTAAATATTAGGTCTACCTTGATAATATGTTTATAGAGAATTCTGCCCTGGTAGGTTGTATGCCTTTCCACTATTCTGCTGTGATTTATAGTTGTATTCTGCTATGGTTTGTTACCACAGAGCCACGATTACATCTCTGGAGGACTTTGAGCAGAGGCTGAACCAGGCCATCGAGAGGAACGCCTTTCTGGAGAGTGAACTGGATGAGAAGGAGTCTCTCCTGGTGTCTGTGCAGAGACTAAAAGATGAAGCCAGAGGTATTTATTCTTCAGACTCTTCTCTCTAAAATGTTGTCATGTGTAATTACAGCTAGTTCCTCATTCCACACTGCTCAAGTGATGTTTACAGAACCTTTCCTGTCAGTGCAAAACTTTTTCTGCCTGCTTGTGGAATGAAGTCATGTTACATACTCAGATTTTGGTCAGCAAGAGAAAGTTACAGATCGATATCTCACACACTATCTTTAAGGGGACAAGTTGGTATGATTCTTTAGGGTCTTCATGAACTGTCTGCAACATGTTTTGGCTCAAATTCCTCAATGGTCGTGTAAAACAACACCCTTTTTACTTTGTCAAAACAGCTCTGTTCACAGCAACCCATTTCGGTGCATGTCTCTTTAAACGATAATGAGCTACTGCTCACCCCGCCCCTCTCTTTTGTTATTCGTGAATTTGGTGGCGCCTTACCATCAAAAACAAAACTAATCCACTTCGTCCTCAGTGGCTCTGCTGTGAGGAGAAAATGAAGATGCTTATGTTCACTTTTACATCCAACTACAAAACACTGTTGTCACTACAGCTGCTCAAGCGGAGAGAAAATGGGCAGTGTACATCATAGGATGTCATACTGCTCAGAAAATCAGGACAGCTTGATAATTAAGACTGTTTCGGTTTTTTGGGAAAATAAAAAAAAAGACATTTATTTGCAAATACCATGTAAAAGTGAATTTTGCATCTGATGTGTCCTTTAACATGTGCATTTATAGATTTGCGGCAAGAGCTTGCAGTACGAGAGACCAGGCCGGAGGTGACACGAATGTCAGCCCCCAGCTCTCCGACTCCAGACAATGACAAAACAGACTCTGCAGTCCAGGCCTCCTTGTCACTGCCGGCTACACCGCTCAGCAAGAACCTTGACAATGCTTTCACCAGCCAGACAGGTAGACAGCTAAATTTCTCTCTGAGATGTGTATAATGCCACATGTGTTTGCATGACTCATTTGGTTCTTGTTTTTTTTCCCCCAGGTCTGGCCAACAGCTCCACTAATGCAGCTCTCACTCCATCTGCCAGAATATCAGCGCTCAATATTGTTGGCGATTTACTGCGCAAAGTTGGGGTGTGTAAACACTGTAGATTGAATTTTTTTATATATATGAAACTATTCAGATAAATAATTGTTCCCAGTCTTTGTTTGTGTATCACTGTTTGTGTAAATGAATTTGGTGGCTAATCCAAGTTTGTTTTGTTTCATAGGCTTTAGAATCTAAGCTCGCAGCCTGTAGAAATTTCGCCAAGGACCAGGCAGCCAGGAAGAACTATGTCACAAACGTCAATGGCAATCTGATTAACGGAGACATTTCGAGTTACTCTCACTCTCTCCACACATCCTACTTCGACAAAGCGTGAGTCGGTCTTTTGTTCTGTCACAGTTCAGAAAACCCAATCAATAAACCTTTAGATGTTGCCTTATTTGATCTACGTTAGCCATAATTACATTGTGTCCTGGTTATCCTGATTTCTATTAAAAGCAATTCACAGAAAGTTCACAAAAGGCTAGAAATAAGGATAAAAAGTTTTCAGTACTCAGCTGTTAAAGGGATAGTTCACAAAAATGTTCAATTCTGTCATTAATTACTCACCCTCATGTCGTTCCAAACCTGTAAGACCTTTGTTCATCTATAGACCATAATAGAGGTGGTAACTACTTTTTGATGAAGGTAGTAAAGACAATGTTAACATACTCAATGTGACATCAGTGGTTTAACCCTGATGTTATAAAGCCATTAGAATACCTTTTTTTTTTTTTTTTTTTTTTTTTTACAATTTCTTCTCTTTCATGTCAGTCTTCGATGTGCGTTTACGATAGTAGTAGTGGTTTTCATTTTTGGATGAACTATCCCCCATTTTCTTGTTTTTAAAGGAACACTCCACTTTTTTCATCTGTTTAACTCTAGGGGAGTTGGAAAATGAGCCCATTTTCAAAAAAAGTAGAGTGTTCCTTTAATGTGAGGACTGAAATGAGGGGCAGATTGAAGAAAAGTATGATGACTAATAATGAGTCTAAGTGATACTCAAGATAAAATTCTCTCAGACCTCTGTGTGTTTCTCTCCTCAGCAGAAGAGAGAGAGTCATTTTCCCTGCGTTGCTTCTGGGTAAATGATCCGACTAGCAGTTTTTTGTGGGGGTCCATGCATGCTGGTTAACAACCCCCTATGTATGACGTAGAGTACTATAATCCACTAGGTTAAGATCATATCATCTCCACTAACATCTTGGTGGTGGCTCAAATTATCTGTGAAGGTGCACTCCATAGGTTTGCTCAAATGGTTTATTTAACTAAATGTGAGAGAACTGGGCCAGTGTTTTGACTCAAAACATGAAATGTTCTCTAAAAAATTATAAATTTATGGAGTTCACCCTGAGTGCTAAACTTAGTTTCTCTTCTCATCTGTCTGTTGGTATGAACTGAGTTACAGAATAAGACAGTCATTAAATAGATGTTCATTTATCTTATTAAAGTCAACATGAAATGAGATTTACTCCATAATGTGACATAAAAAATATGGGGGGTACCTCATTGATTCATGAGGATAAGAGAAAAGTGGGCATTACTTATACTTCCCATTCACAAGTTTGGGGTCATTAAGATTTTGTCATGTTTTTGAAACACGAAGGCTGCATTTATTTAATCAAAAATATGTATATAAAAACTGTATTTTTGTGAATATAGGCTTAAAATTATAGAAGCTTGTTTCCGCCACTGAAAAAAAAAGTTTTTTTCTCAGATTTGTGTGATATAAACTCACAATTGCGAAAAAGTTAATTACAAGATAAAAACGTACAATACTGACTTTTTTTCCACAGAATTGAGTGCAAAAAACTCCCAATTGCAAAAAATAGTCAATTATGAGATGAAACGCACAATTCTATATTTTTTCTTCAGAATTGCATGATATAAGCTCGCAATTGCGCAAAATAAAGTCAGTTATGAGATAAAAACTCACAATTCTGACTTTTTTTTCCTGAGAATTGCTAAATATAAACTCAGTTGCAAAAAAGTCAATAACAAGATATAAAAAAAATCTCACAATTTTGACTTAAACTAACAATTGCGAAAAATGGTCAATTATGAGATAAACACTCACAATTCTCAGAATTGTGTGATATAAACCAAAGTCCCTTTCAAGGAAAGTCTGTTCACTCTGCAGCCATATTTGCAACGCCTCCGGGCAGCTCATCCTCATCTAAATGAATGGATGAATCCTGAAATCTCAAAAATGACTCGCTGAACTCGCAATTAAATTATATATTTCAAATCAGAAACAAAATCTGAAATGAACTGCCCCATAAATGTTGTTTCTTATGCTCAAATAAGAAGAGAGTGTTTAAAAAGCTATTTTTTTTTTCAAGCTAGACTAGCCAATGCGTATGCACAGCCACAATGTGCTTATGACTGTGCATGCGCACTGGATCGGTCCAGCCTCAGGTTTCTATGGGAACCGGTGCCTCTAACGGCTGCTACAGTGACGTAATGACTTTTCCCATCAGCTATTGGCTCTTTCATTCAGAAGGCATGACTACTCAGCCATATTGCATGTTGCAGTTTCTCCCATTCATAAATATAGGAATTAACCATCTTTGTATTTCTGTAGTCTTTGTATAAACTCACAATTGTGAAAAATAAAGTCAATTCTGAGATAAAAACTCACAATTCTGACTTTTCTCAGAATTACGTGACAAACTCACAATTGCGAAAAATAGTGAATTCCAAGATAAAAACTCACAATTTTTTTTTTCTCTTTTGTGTGATATAAACTTACAATTGTGAAAAAAGTAAAGTCAATTACTCACAGTTGCGAGTTTGTATTTCGCAATTCAGATATTTTTCCTCCAAATTCTTAGATCAAACCTCACAATTACAAGTTATAAAGTCCAAAAACAGGAGGCAAAAACACAGATTTGGGAGTTTATATTTCACAATTCTGACTTTATAACTATAATTTCTTAGAATTGCAAGTTTATATCAAAATGACAAAAATCTGACAAAAAAAAGTCAGATAAAAAGATGCAATTACTATTTTTTTTTTTTTTTTTTTTTTTTTAGTGGTGGTCTTCTATATTCTTCATAATATTCTTCACAAATGATTCAAACATACTGATTTGAGGTTCAGAAATATTTCTCATCAATGATAAAAACAGTTGTGCTGCTTAATATTTTTATGGAAACCGTGATATACATATTTTTAAGCATTATTTGATGAATAAAATGTTTACAAGCAGAAAAAAAGAGCTGCAATAGCTAAACCTGAGCATTGTTGGGAGAGGATGAAAAATGTGAAATCAACTGAAAAGTAAAGTTGTCTAATTTATTTATTTATTTATTTTAAACATGAATCGAACAAGTCATGCATACTACCAGGAACTCATATTATTATAAAAAATTTAATTTCATGGTGACTTTAAGCATGTTCTTAAATAAAAACAAGAAATTATATTGCCATTTAATCCATTTGATTAGACATAGAGAGTCATCTCAAGAATATTTGAGGGTTTATTGGCTCAGGAGGAGGGCAGGATGTCTAGAGGATCCACACCTTTACCGCAGTGTTACGCAGCTCACTGCAGTGCTGAATCAGTGTGTCCTGTAGCTTGAGTACCAGTAGATGGAAAAGGGCACGAAGAGGACGCCCATGGCTTGTGTTTCTGCTGCGTAAGACCTATCAGATCTATCGATGAGCTAAGATGATGCAGAGCATTTAGATCAGGATAACAGGCCTTTGCAGTCTCCAGTACACTTTAGTGATTTGATTTTGTACTGGTGCAGTACACATATTACGTTTGCGTGTTTCAAGGTAACAAGAACAGACACAGTGAAGCATAGCTGATGGACGTCATCGAATTACCTTTGTGCTGATGGACAGTAGAGTGCCTGTGTCTGGTGTGTCTCAGAGGGCCGCATTGAGTGGTCTGGGCCGGGCAGTTTCAGAGCTTCTGAGTTTGTCCTGCTTGCTTATATACACTAATTCACTCTGGCTTATTCACGCGTGAGCTTTTCTACGCATATTAACTGTTTGGTTTCGGGAAGCCTGTTTCTGTTTTCTGCCAAATCCCGTCTAGTTTATCCAGTTGGTGTGGAATGAAAAAAAATACTAGTGACAATTCTAACAGTAGTATGAATGGTTTGCTGGCTTGCATTGTACAGGGCTCAAATGCCTCATTTGAAGCGTCTAACCTCAGTCTCGTGTTTCTCTGAGCACAGCAGGACAGTGAACGGTTTGGACCCCGGCGCCGTGACGAACATCACAGCCCCGCCACGCTCCAACTCCCCATCCAGCCTGGTGCTCAGCGTGTGACCCTCAAACACACATAAATTCCATTACATCCACTATACAGCAATATAACAACACACTAACACTGTAAAAAACACAATTTGAGTCAGCTTAAAACAATTTGTTACCCTGCTGGCTTAAATTTTAAGTTCAGTCAACTCAAATAAGTTCATTCAAGTTGAAATGTTAAGTGACAACTTAGATATTCGAGTTGACGAAACTAAAATATTGTTTATTAAACTTAACAGCTGTGCTTGTTACTTAGCAGCCTTAGAATTTTAAGGTGAATCAACTCAGATATCTAAGTTGTCACTTAGTAAAATGTAACATTTCAAGTTGACTAAACTTTTTTTCAAGTTGACTGAACTTTAAATTTTAAATTTTAAGTTGACTCAACAAATTTTTTACAGTGTACTAAATCACTACTGAATAGCACTACTAGTCTCTACGTTGCAATATCCTACATTTTACTGCTGAAGTACTTGTTAATAGTTCCTAAATATGTATAAACCCATCTAATATATTTATGGTTGCTGTTAATTTAGATATAAGCATATATATGTACATATTTAATTGAGTTTTTTCTGTTCTTTGCAATGTGATGTCTTTTACCACGGTCCAAAAATGTATTTATTGCTATAGTGTTGGATGCCGATGTATGTGAAAGCTAAAAACAAAGGGAATTTGCATTATTAATATATGGTGATTGTGTATAAGAAGGTATATTGAAAGAGAAAAGAAAGATAAACGGTGGAGATCTGACTATCTAGATATGCACTTTTATGTCATGGAAACTGGTTTCCATTTTTATCCCCAATTTTCAGTCATTTTATTTTAGGATCTATAGTAAGTGCTAATGTGTGCCTCAGATGGATAAACTTCCCCTATTTTTGTCTCTTGAAACGTGGCCTGGTGTAAGTGTGAAATGTCTTTGGAGTTGCACATGAAAAGTTTGTTTTGGCTTCAGAAGGTTTGCGTTTTAAACATTGGTTCGGTCATATTGACAATCAACTGTTGTAGTAATACTGTATGACACATTTGCTACTGAGTCTCAGGTTGGTTTCCCAGCCTCATAGTATCTGTTGGAATAGACGTACCTTATTTTCCTTCTTGTTGTAAATGACAAATCTTATTCTTTTTGGTTAGTGCAATGTGTTCCAAAAGCACTTTTTGTTACTTTTGTGTGCTCAAATAAATGGTAGTGTTCTCACGTATCTGTGTTATTGTAACAAACACAAAAACGTTCACTCTGTGATGTTACTGTGGAAAAATCTTAGTTGGAAGGACTAAGAATAAGGCTTTTATTTTAGTTTTTATTAACATTTCAAAATGTTTCTATAGATTCAGTTTCCTTTATATTTTTTGTAATTAGTACACTATCAGTCAAAAAGTAAAAAAATATTTTTTTTAATATTTTTTAAAGAAGTCTCTTCTCACCAAGCCTGCATTTATTTAATCCAAAATACAACAGTAATATTCTGAAATAGTTTTACTATTTAAAATGACTGCTTACTATTTGAATATATTTAAAAATGTAATGTATTCCTGTGAACAAAGATACATTTTCATCATCCTCCAGTCTTCAGTGTCACATGATCCTTCAGAAATCAATCTAATATGCTTAACTATTATTATTATTATTATTATTATCAATATTTAAAACAGATTATTTGATGAAAAGAAAGATCCAAAGATCAGCATTTATCTGACATAAAAAGCTTTTGTAACATTATACACTATACCAATTAAAAGCTTGGAGTCAGTATGATTTTTTGGGATGCAAATTAGAATTTTAGAATGATTTCTGAAGGATCATGTGACTGGAGCAATGAGGCTAAAAATTCAACTTTGAAATCACAGGAATATATATTTAAATATAAAACAGTTATTTTAAATAGTAAAACTATTTTAGAATTGTACTGTTTTTGCTGTGCTTTGGATCAAATAAATGGAGGCTTGGTGAACAGAAGAGACTTGTTTAAAAAAAAACATTAAAATCTTACTGTTCAGAAACTTTTGACTGGTAGTGTCATTTTATTAAATATATAATTTCAATAAATAATTGTAAGTTTTATTTTTAAGCTTTATTTTAATTTCAGTTTTAGTCAATTTAGTACTTCAACTTTCAGCACATTCAACATTTATTTTCATTTAAGTTTGTCTAATAATTTTATTTCTGCTTTATTAAAATTAACAATTTATTAGTTAACAATAAAAACACTGATGCCAACTGCATTGTAACAAATAGAAGGAATTTTGAATAAGGCTTTATTGCCAACTACACAGTGAAACAACATTTTAATTTAATAAATTCGTAAATTTATCAAATTGTTTGAATGGTACATCAAATATTCACAAAAAATATCAGATTTATTTTTTAGGCTTTTAAATGGTGTTAATTTCTTATGTTCATTAAATTGTTTGGATTGTACATAAAAATATTCAAAAAAAAAAAAGCTTTTGTCAGTCTCAGGAATGAGGCACATACATATTTGTTTGGCCCATTATTTTACCACTATTTGCATCTTACATTTGTGTGATGTATAATATTCTTGCAAATCCAGCTGTTACACTTCAATATAATCAATAAATTCAAATCATTGCTCGCTATATCTTCTGTCCCATTACAGCAATAACAGAACAATCAAGGAACAAGTTTTATAACACTTCACAAATCCTCAAAGGCAAATATGTCCCATGTTTTCTTCTTCAGTGTTGATTTCCTGCAGGTTTCTCTTCAGTCATCTCACCTGTCCCCTGCACCCTTCTTCTCTGCAACTTCATCTATTAGTCTCTTCCTCCTTTCCATCACTTCCAGCCGTTTGGCCTCATTACGGGATCGTTCCTGCTCCCTGAGATCTGCCAGGTCCTCCATGAACAAATGCCTTCATGCATAAGGCAGAATAATATGAATGATCAGACCTCACAGCAAAATTCTTATTACAGTGCTTGTAGGCAGCACTACTGACAATAATAATAATAATTGCAATTTAATATTTTCTGCAGTTCAGCTCAAACCACTTGGCATACACTGTTTAGACCAATATTTTAGATATTCTGCTAGAATATATAGTAAACCACAAAGACGACGCCATTGTAATTTTATTTACTGAACTGCAATTGGTTTTGTTCACACATAACTGCATACTGAAAGCCGAATAAATAAGTTTTCCATTAATGTATTGTTAGGACAGAACAATATCTGGCCAAGATACAACTATTTGAAAATCTGGAATCTGAGGGTGTAAATAAAAAAAACAAATCAAAATACTGACATAATCGCCTCTAAAATTGTCCAGATTAAGTTCTTGGCCATACATATTACTAATCAAAAATTAAGTTTTGATATATTTACAGTAGAAAATTTACACGGAACACAATCTTTACTTAGTATCCTAATGATTTGTGGCATAAAAGAAACTTTTTTTTTTTTTTTTTTTTTTTACCTTACTTTTGATACGTTTTGAACCATGCATTTTTGGCTATTCCTACAAATATACCTGTGCTACTTAAAAACAGGTTTTGTGGTCCAGAGTCACATACATGTTATATTTCATAAAGTATCCGCATGTGTTTTGTCTAAACTTATTTTAACAGGCACCATTTGTATTTACTTTGTAGTCTGAACACTATTACTATACACATACGCACGTTGTGCCAATGTCAAGGGGGTGTGTTACCTCACCTGTTAAAAAACGCCGTTGCCAAACCTACGAGCAGTGTCCCAAAAAGTATCGGTTTTGTAAGGCGCTTTCCAGTGGACAGTTTAGACTGCTTCATGCTGAAAATGTATAGTCTTCTTGTAAGCAAGCAGGGAGAAAAACAACAAAAGTCTCAGTGAAACTATTTCTGACCTCCACACGGATAAATATATGCTGCACATATTAACCCTAAGTATTACTTCCGGCTCGTGCGTTATGAAATAGATTAATACATTTATTTGCGATATTGTCTTATGAAGCAGCAGGGATGTTCTGAATAATTTAACCAGTAAGTTGTTACGTTATTATATTTAGCTTATACGCACATTTACTAGGAAGGAACATAAAACCAAAGGAACTACAGATGACGGGGCGTATTTACTGATGGACCAGGAGTGCAGAGCAGAGTAGCTTCAGTGATGCGAAACCCCAGACACTCGTTGATTAAATCATGGCATTCTGGATTCAGTGTATCTGTATTTACAATAAGTAGACAGAGACAGTTTCTGTAGATATTAAATCCAAAGTTTAAGTTTACAGCAGAAGCACAAATGACTTTCATGAGCCTTATTCTGCACAAGTAAGTCACTTCTCCATCTGCCTCATCTCGTCTTTATCGCTGTTATTGTTTATACGGTGTAATAAAAGTCTTTCTTTTTTCCCTTCTCTCTCTCTCTCTATCTATCCTGACGGTCTGTCTGTCTGCAGGTGTTAAACCCACGTTACCCATGATTCATCTGTGATGGCAGGAAGGAATCGTTTCTCAGTGTCTGACAGGTTTGAGTACCTGCAGGGTCTGGTCACTGAGTTTCAGGACACTGACTGTGAGGGTATGTCAAAGTTTGCAGACACACTACATATTTACAGTGCCTTGTGAAAGTATTCTCTTTTTTTATGTTGCTGCCTTATGTTAAACTGCTTTAAATTACTTTTTTCCCACATCAATCTATACTCTATACAATATAGTTTCAAAGCAAAAAACAGGTTTTTGACATCTTTGCAAATGTATTAAAAATAAAAAACTTGAATGATTCCATTGCATAAGTATTCAAACTCTTGTCTGGGACAGACCTCTCAATAAAAGGTTTAACAGCTGAAAATGCATGTGTCATATTGTCACTGGACTGCGCCATCTGGAGTTTCATGATAGAACTTTGGATTTATTGTCTACAGCTGTATTTCTAATAAAAGTATTAGGTTGTCTGAAAACTGTCACATCATTTGTAACATCACTGTCACTTCTTGGCAGAGTCTAAAGAGCAAGTGCTGGCTAACCTGGCTAATTTTGCTTACGATCCGTCCAACCTGGAAGCGCTGCGATTGCTCCAGGTCAATGAGCTCTTCCTGGACATGCTGACAGAAGACAATGAGAACTTTGTGGAGTTTGGAATTGGTTAGTATAGCTGTTATAACTGCTGTTATAATCTATTCGCATGAACCAACAAAGTCTTTGAAATCCCACAGGTGGTTTATGTAACCTCAGTATGGAGCGGGAGTCCCGTGATCAGATCCTGCAAAGCGGCGGAGTCCCATTAGTGATATCCTGCCTGTCCAGTAACAGAGATGAGACGGTTCTCTCTGCCATCAGTACATTAATGAACCTCACCACTGCAGCCTCGCGCACCGAGACCACAGACAGCGCAGTGGTGCAGTGCATGCTGCGCTTCTCCCTCACACAGAACCCACGCCTCAGGAACCTGGCCTTAGTCTTTCTGGAGGACTGCTGCACACAGCAACAAGTGAACAAAGCCCGAGAGGAAATGCAGGGACAAAGCCAATCAGTGGTGGGGATCCCACTGCCAAAAGACTGAACACTTTTGATTTTGAATGTAATTGTTTCTGGACAATCTGTAAATGCTGAAATTTTTATTTAAGTTTATATTGGAAAAATAAAACCTTACTTTCTTAAAAAATATGGTACGGGTTCAAATATTAATACATGCTTTTATATACAGCTATATAAAAGTTTACATATACCTAGCAGAATCTGCTAAATGTTAATTATTTTACCAAAATAAGAGGGATCAATCAAAATGCATGTTATTTTTTTATTTAGTCCTGACCTGAATAAGATATTTCACATAAAAGACTTTTACATATAGTCCACAAGAAAATAATAGCTGAATTTATAAAAATGACCCTGTTCGAAAGTTTATACCCCTGTCTCTTAATGCATTGTTTTCATCAGTGAGCATTTGAACCTTGTGTAATAGTTGCATATGAGTCCCTCAGTTGTCCTCAGTGTGAAAAGATGGATCTCAAAAGCACACAGTCATTGTTGGAAAGGGGTCAAATACACAAAAATGCTGAAAAACCAAAGAATTTGTGGGATCTGTGGGATTTTTCTGAAGAACAGCGGGTAGTTTAATTGTCCAGGACTAACAAGGGACTCATGAACAACTAAAAAAAAAAAAAAAAGAATCATTCATGTAACAACACAGTATTAAGAATCAAGTGTATGTAAACTTTTGAACAGGGTAATTTTTTATAAATTCAATTATTATTTTCTCTTGTGGACTATATGTAAACATCTTTCATGTGGAATATCTTATTCAGGTCAGTACTAAAATAAATGATACCTCTTATTTTGGTAAAATAATTAACATTTAGCTGGCTTAGTTTTGACACAAATTTCACAATTCGATTTGATTCAGATACACAAGCTTACAATTCGATTTGATTCCAAAATGGTGATGGCTGTCATAAAAACAATTTATTTAAACAAATTAAACACTGAAGAAAAGTACAAAATTATAATAAACATGTTATATGGTGCTTATATTTAACCAAATGCTCCTCTAGAATAATTTTTTCTAGCTGAATAATTCATTTACAGTATGGTCACCGAATATGTTTTTTCTAAATGTGAAGTTACCCGACATAGTTTACAAGTTTACTTTGAGTCTTACCGTGGTTGAAACACTGATTAAGCAATTACATGAGACAGGACATAGATTTCTGTACATTTAACTCTGTTTTTACATACCTTGGATGGGAGGTGCGCTACAATGTTTAATAGATTAACTAAAAACAGATTCGACTTCTTGAGATTTTAGAATCGATATAATTTCGTAAAAATAAGAATAGATTAAATTTTGTTGTTTCCATGCTGAATAAATGTATTCATTTTTTTAAAAAACGAACAGACATCAAGGCTAGTGTATAATGTATGGTAACTGCATTCAAAACAGGTTTTCTTCTTCATCCAAAAAAAAAAAAAAAATAGGAAAAGAAGAAACAAGATGCTGGTAATGTTATTCTACTAATGGACACATGGGGGAGACTCTTAGCATATTTTTTAGCTCCTTTTCAAGTTTTTCACTCATGCTAGATTCCAAATTAGGTGATGCATTTACTGCAAGCAATGATAGCATAAATCATCGTTAGTTTTATGAAATATATTACACAGTCAAATGAATGCATTCCATAATGACCTCGAGAAGCATGCAGTGAATGACGGATTCCGTTATTAGCTGCTAGGAAATTTGAAAAGAATGTCTGGGGTTTTGTCCAGCACTTTGGCTTTAAAGCCTCACCCCAAACGATCCTCACAAAACTATGTGTTAGTCCAAACCCAAGTAGCCATTACTTTCCAGCAGACCCATTAGAATGCTGAGAGACGACTTCTCTCCTCGTTCCATATGGTCTCAATACCAGCATCAAAATGTTCACATCAGAAGCCAAGCAGGAAAGCACCAAGGCCTAAATGAACACTGACACGGCACACCTGAGATCACAATGAGGGGAAACTACCTCAACGCCAACAAAAAGACTAGAATTGTGCCTTAAATATTTCAGAAATATGAAATGTGTAACATATGTACTTCAGAATGAATATGGAGCACAGAAACCAAAGGAGGATGATTTACCCTTGACATCGCCCAAAAAGAAAAAAAGACACTTTTGTTTTTATCATTTTTGTAAAAGAGTATAATTCAAAGTAACATTTTAGTAGACATCATATAAAGTCATTTACCTAAAATGTCTTAGTGTAACCATGCATGTTGGATAATTCCCTATGATCATAACTTGGTTTCAAATACAATTCATAACAAAATCAAGCAAATTAATAAAAAAGATACATGTAGAAAAACCACTGTTAGCTTATTAAAAACAGGATGGTAACATAACAGGGTAATATCACCAATGTATAAAACATGTTTAATTAAAAACAGCTTTTAAAACAATGAAATCTTAATATATTCGAGTAACCCATAATATCCCGAGGTTGATGGCCGGTTTGTAAATGTTCTAAAAACATACTAAAGGTGCTTTTGCAATCACAGTCCAAGCAGTTTTTCTGTCTGCTCACGCAGTTTGTGCTTCTGGATCTGAGAGAGATGAAGAAAAGAAACAGTAGTAGTGCTATTGAAGGGTTCAATCTGTTGACAGCAAAACCACGAGCCTTTAAAAGCAAAGGTGTCACAGTAGCCCTCAAACGTCTGAAACCACTTCAGTGGGTTTTATGCAGACGGGGAAATTGCTTGAATTTCTTCTGTCTAGAGACTAATGTGAATCCACCCAAGAAAACAACATTTTAACATTTTCTTCATATTTAACATGATGTACCCACAGACAGAGAGGAGTGGGGACAAAGTAAAGAAAGATCGTTCTGTAAATGCTCGCAGAACACGATTTTCTCTGGACTAAATGATTTATCTGAATTGTTAATTTATTATTTATCATTATAGTAGTGCAGTGCAACAACTTTCATATTGTCTCATATCACTTACCTTGCCTGTGACAGTCAGAGGATATCCCTGAACAAACGTTACATATCTTGGCACCTTGTAATGGGCAATCTGTGAAAAAGCAGTAATATTTAAATGGAAAACATGTTTAGTCAACATCTAGTTGAGGTCAAATGTTTACATACACCACGCAGAATCTGCAAAATGTTAATTATTTCACCAAAATAAGAGGGATCAAACAAAATGCATGTTATTTTTTATTTAGTACTCATCCAAATAAGATGTATGATTTTAAGATCCATTTTTTTCACACTGAGGGACTCTTATGCAACTATTACAGAAGGCTCAAACACTCACTAACGCTTCAGAAGGAAACACAATGCATTAAGAATTTGAAGATCAGGGTAGATTGAACTTATTTTGTCTTTTAGTAAGCATGTAAGTATCTTCTGAAGGTCAGTGCTAAATGAAAAAAATATGACATTTAGGCAAAATAAGAAAAATGTACACATCTTCATTTTGTTCACCCCCGGCTCTTACACTGCAAAAATTGCTTTTCTTACTTTGAGTTTTTGCTTGTTTTGGCTGTAAACAAGACAATAAGTTTTACTTGTCTAGAAAATCCTTCTTGATTTAAGAATTTTTAGATATTATGGCTGGAAACAAGACAAAAAAACTTAAGAAAAGCATTTTTTGCCCTGTAACATCATTTTTCCTTCTGGAGCATCAGTGAGCATTTGAACCTTCTGTAATAGTTGCATAGGAGTCCCTCAGTTGTCCTCAGTGTGAAAAGATGGATCTTAAAATCATACAGTCATTACTGGAAAGGGATCAAATACACAAAAATGCTATTAAATCAAAGAATTTGTGGAATTTTTATCCCCAGTTATATAATTTATTTTATAAGAACTGATCCTTATCCTTACCTTTCCTTTGCAGTAGGCCTTCACCTCTTCTGCAGTTAATTCCTGACCATTCTTGACTTTAATACAAGCACAAACTTCCTCCCCCATTCTCTCATCCTTCACTCCAACCACCTGTATGGAAAACACAGACAGAACACGCTTTTCTAAACTGTAAAAAAAAATATTCTCTCTTTAGTGTTTTCAAGATCCAAGCAACCTAATTTTGATACATTTTTCAGAAAACATTGATATCACAAATGTAGCTTTTCGTGCAAATCCATCTTGATTTAAAGGGATAAATTCTGTCATTAATTACTCACCCTCATGTCGTTCCAAACTCATAAGACCTTCGTTCATCTTTGGAGAACAAATTAAGATATTTTTGATGAAATCCAAGAGCTTTCTGGCCCTGCACAGACAGCAACGCAACTGACACGTTCAAGGTCCAGAAAGGGAGTAAGGACAACGTTAAAACATTCCATGTGACATCAGTGGTTTAACCTTAATTTTATGAAGCTACGAGAATAATGTTTTGTGTGCAAATAAAACAAAAATACCTTTATTCAACAATTTCTTCTCTTCCGTTTTAGTCCGCAACATGCGTTCACAAGAGTACCATGATGCATGTATCAGTCTTTGCAAAATTAAGGAAAATTAAGGAACCACTGATGTCATATGGACAATTTTAACAATGTCCGTAAAGCTCACGGATTTCATTTGTATCATAATTTGTCTTCCGAAGATGAACAAAGCCCGTGTGAGGGTGAGTAATTAATGACGGAATTTAAATTTGTTCAGGTGAACTATCCCTTCAATATCAGAAAACAAGACAAAATTAGAGAAAGAAAATTGTTGTTTGCAGTCTAGTGTAGACCATCTTGCTTTTCCTTTAACATAATGTAGAGGTTTAAAGCAATAGTTGATGAAAAGATCATAAATGTCTCAGTTAACATTGCTAACCTGTGCTTCCTGAATTTTAGGATGTGTGTGGAGAAACTGTTCGATTTCGGCAGGATAGATGTTTTCTCCTCCTCGAATGATCAAGTCCTTGATGCGCCCTTCTATTTTGCAGTACCCGTACTCGTCCAAAGTGGCAATGTCACTGTTTGAGATCACAGAACAGATAAGAATCTGGAATAATGTTTATATCTAATAAGAGAGGGAAAAATTCAAATGCGCTTACCCAGTTTTGTACCAGCGATCTTTTGTGATGCACTCCTGGGTCTTTTCATCATCATTCCAGTATTCCAGCATCACACAGTATCCCCTGATCAGCAGCTCGCCTTGAACGCCCAGAGGTACGGTCTCACCTGTAGTAGGGTTCACTACTTTTGCCTAATGGAGAAACAACAACTCAGTTTGCTGCTACAGAGTATAAATATGCATGGAGGACATCTTTATCTGGTATTGTGTGAAAATGAACCTCTGTGTGGGGGCATATACATCCAGCAGTCTCTGTCTTCCGCTCTACGCTGTCGATCGGAAAGCCACAGAATGTCACAGGGCTGTTTTCGGTTGTGCCATACCCAATCTGTTCCAAAAGAGAGAGAAGCTCTTTACCAGATAGCACATACACACATTAAAATTTTTTCTTAAAAAAGTTTTCATAATTCACCATTTTGTAATAATGTAATTTTGTAATAATTGTAATAACTTACACTGGGGGTAAAAAAATAACACTAATGAAAATTCTTCAAAGTGGCATTTGTAGCATGTAGTATTTTAAAAATTGTATACACATAAATAATTTCTAAATAATGTATTATTTTATTATTGCTTTACTATTTATTATCTTAGAAACATTTCTGATAGCACTAATGAAAATGTGTAATGTATTATTTTTAAAGTGCAATATATTTTTTACATTTTATATACATAAATGCTTTTTTAAATAATGTATTATTTATAATCTTAGAACTGAATTGAAAATATGTATAATTGATCATTTATTATAAAAAGATATTGAAATGCTTCAACATTTCATTTTTTTAAATTTATAAACACTTTATGTATTTAAGTATCATGTTTTTCTAATTTATCTTATAAGTTATTTAAAAATATGTATAATTATTAATTAAATATAAAAACACATTTTTTAATTTTTAAATACATAAATATTTCTAATGTATTATTTTATTATTGTTTTACTATTTTATTATCATACAATTCATTTTAAAATATGTATAATTATTTGCTAATTTAATATAAAAAGAAAAAAATATAATTTAATATAAAATATTTCTGATAACTAATGAAAACACTTCAATTTAGCATTTTTAAAGTTTATTTTTTTATACAATTTTACATACATAAATCTTTTTAAAATGATGTATTGTTTTATTTTATAACTTATGTAAAAATGTATAATTGATAATTTAATATAAAAAATAATTTATTTTAAAATATTTCTGATAACACTACTGAAAATGCTTCAATTTAGCATTTTTAAAATGTTATATTTTTTAAATATTATATATATATATATATATATATATATATTATATATATTATAATGTCAATAAATATTTTATTATGTTTTACTAATTTATTTTATTATAATTTATTTAAAAATTTAATTAATTGATAATTTAATATTAAAAAAGTATTTAATATAAAATATGTCTGACAACACTAATGAAAATGCTTCAATCTGGTCTTTTTAAAGTGTATTTTTTTATTTTATAAACAAATATTTTTAATTATTATGTTATTATCATGCTTTACCAATTTACCATACAAAATAATAATTTAATCTAAATATTTCTGACAACACTAATGAAAATGCCTCAATTTAGCATTTTTAAAGTATCATACTTCAAAATTATACATAAATCTTTAAAATCATGTATTATTGTTATAATATTTATTATTTTTTATTATAATAAAAGTTAAATTATATTGAATTTATAATTTAATATTAAATAAATCTGATGATGATTCTGAAATGCTTCAGTTTCACATTTTTAAAATGTATAAGGTAATTTAACATTAATAAATGACATTCTATTTTTATTTGGAAAATTTTGTAAACGTATTTAATTATCATAATTTGAACAAAAATTCAACAATATTAAATTGATAAATAATATTTATTCATTGAATAAATATTGCAATGAATATTAAATTGATAAATAATATTTATTCATTTATTCATTCATTTTTTTAAACCCTAGATTTTGGATTCCATTATATATGTTCTGATTTCTATGTCATGAATCTCTTTTCGGTTAGTGTGCTTACTCTTTTTGCACAGCCGAAAGAAGGCCCTTCAGCTAACATTTTTCCACAAACTAGCCTAATGGCAAGCAGACAGCTGAATCAGCTGAATGGGCCAGGCCTGGGAAGCAGGTGAGGTATGTGGTGCGCACCTGAGAACTGGCACACCAGCTGTTGTTTTGAACCCAAGCTCTCTCGCTAACAGTCATGCTTCAGGCTTAAACATATCATCCAAATAACAAACTAGATAATATACACTTGGACCAATTCATCAGTGTCTTTAAGAGACATAACCTCATCAACCGTCAAGTTGTGTTTACCAAACTGAATTACAAGCGCTGCCAGCTGTTGAGGTCAGACCGTGTGACGTGCCAGACATTTATAATGTTTCTGTGGAACATCTGAGGGGATTTTAAATGAGTCATTAGCTTTTGAACTAAACAAGTAAATAAAAATATGGCATGAATCATCATGGCATGTAACATAAAGGGTTACTCCACCCCAAAATGAAAATTGTGTCATTAATTACGTCGTTCCAAACCCGTAAAAGCTTTGTTCGTCTTCGGAACACAATTTAAGATATTTTGGATGAAAACCGATAGCTTTGTGGCTGTCCCATTGACTGCCAAGTAAATAACACTGTCAAGGCCCAGAAAAGTATGAAAGACGTCATCAAAATAGTCCATCTGCCATCAGTGGTTCAACCATAATTTTACAAAGCTACAAGAATACTTTTTGTACACGAAGAAAACAAAAATAACGACTTTAGTCAACAATTTGTCTCCTCCACGTGCCATTTTGGAGAGCATTCACTGGACGCAAACAGCATAAGCTGTTCATTCATTCGAATCAAAGCGTAAATAAACTCCAAAACAAATCTCCAAAATAGCGCTACGGTGACGTAGAGGAGACAAATTGTTGATTAAAGTCGTTATTTATGTTTTTTTTTGCGTACAAAAAGTATTCTCTGGCTTCGTAAAGTTATGGTTGAACCACTGATGGCAGATGGACTATTTTGACGACATCTTTCGTACTTTTCTGGGCCTTGACAGTGTTATTTACTTGGCAGTCAATGGGACAGCCACAAAGCTCTTGATTTTTATCCAAAATATCTTAAATTGTGTTCTGAAGATGAACAAAGCTTTCACGGGTTTGGAACGACATGGGGGTAAGTGATTAATGACAAAATTTTCATTTTGGGGTGGAGTAACCCTTTAATAGCTAGTATAGCCTTATTGGGATTTCAGAGTCAAATATCAGTGTTAAACTTTGCTCACCTGATTTGTTAATTTATTAGCCAAACACTAGCTACTTGCTCCGCAGTATTTGTGTGAATGTCGACCTGAAAGCACCAAAGACATACACTTTGCCGATAAAATGTTAAATTTGTTAAGCAAACACTAGATTCCGTCTAACCTGACAGAAGCGTCATAAACAGACCTGAGTTCTATCAGGTCTTTGAACCAAAGAGGAACAAAGATGAAACGTTTTGTTAGACAAAATCATGTGGAAAAAACACCGGGTGATTTTACAGTGCACTTCATTTACTTTTTTTTTTATTTTAATACTGTACACAGCTGAAATGCAAGGAGACATTTATGCAGAGGAATGTGCCTCTCCAGTCTACGAAACGCTCCACTGCAGACAAAAGAAAAACCTCCATTTCCATTGTTGTGATGTGATACCAGCCAAACATCTGGCGGTGATTATATGTTATAAAACAGCCCGCCACATGGGAGTGGCTCCTTTTCCTTCTTCTGCTGAATAAAAACAATCTAAATGTCTGGCAGGACACACAGTCTCACCTTAACCTCATGAGATTTGGCTGCGCACAAATTAGCCTGTCAAATGAGAGACTAAAAATAAAAATTCAATCACGTTTCAGACCTCTGAACTTGTTTGGACTCTAGAACCTTTCATGTATTTGAAGGAAGAAAGAAAAAAAAAGATTTCTTCTTAAAATAGAATCAAAACTTAAATGTCTCATGAATATGATTACAAAATTGTTTAAAGCATCTACGTACGAAGGATTAAAATTACTAATGAACTGTATGAGCCAGATCTTTTAAATGATGGGTTTCTCAGGTGGAAGTAAATATGATTAGTGATTAATTACTTGAATTGTGAGAAAGTTATCTCATGGCTTGAGAACACTGTCTGTGCGTCAAATGGACAAATTGTATGATTTTTATCCATAATTATGTATAAGGCCCTTAATTTGCAAAGTCACTGTGTGGGAAAACTCAAATGTGCAAAGCATGATGGGAAACCAAAGAACCTAGAGGTCCTGGAGGATTTTTGTCTAGACAAGTGGACAAATTCACCAAGCAAGACAAAACAGGGACTCATACACAGCGGCAAAAATAACTAAAAACAGTCAGTGGATGTTTGAGGTATTAATAATATAGCGCAATATTAAAAGGTATGTCAACTTTCTAAACAGTTATTACTTTGTCTTCTGGAATGTATGTAAATATATGATATCAAATAGGTTTATCAGATTTCTAAATAATAAAAAAAAACTATTAAATAGGTAAAATAAATAAATAAATAAATAAATAGAAAATTCTGCAAGGGCCATGTAAAGCAGAACTGTACTACAAGCACTATTTAAATAAATAAATAAATACTTTAATTTTAATAAACGCCTTGCAAATGTAGCCATTCCTATATAATGTATACAGAGCAGGCTATATTATGAGCAACAAATAAATTAACTTTTAAAATTATTTTTAATAAATGTTTAGCAAATTCTGCAATGGCTATGTAAGTTAGGAGCTGTGCAGTATTATACATATTTAATGTATGCTTAATAAATATATTACGGACTAAATAAATAAATGTTTAATTTATTGTTAATAAATACCTAGCAGATGTAGCCATTGCTATGTAATGTTAACAGCAAAACTTATAAGCAACAAATAATAAACATTAAAATGAATTTAAAACCCTTAATGAAAGAGCTGGGGGAAAATTGGTGAGGAAGTTTATAAACACTTCCACTCCTTTTTTTTTAATAATGTTTTTTTTTTTAAGAGAACAGCTGGTGAACCCTGTCAATTTTGAACATTTTGATCCCATCCAAAGCTGTTGTTCTGTGTTTATTGGTTTAGATGGTTTTGTTAGAGTGGATTAATTATTTAATTTTTTTTCTTTGTTTTTCTTGTCATGCTACAATGTTACAAATTTACATGTTACAAAATTTCACGTGTAAATCAAGATACTATGTATTTTCACGCTGCATGTCTTGTAAGAAGATGCTTGTTAATAAAAAATAAGTAAAAAATAAATATTTTTAGCAAATTCTGCAATGGCTATGTGAAGTTAAGAGCAGAATAGTATTATAGACAGTACTTAAATAAATAAATAAATAAATAAATATAAAATGGTTTTGTTTTTGTTTTTTTTTAAATATTAAGTACCATTTACAGAAATACATGAATGTTTAATTAATTTTTAATAAACACCTTGCTGGTGTAGCCATTGCAATGCAAAGTAAACTGTATTATAAGCAACAAATAAATAAACATTTAAATGTATTTTAGCAAATTCTGCAATGGCTATGTAAAGTTAAGAGCACAATGGTATTATAAGCAGTACTCACTTTAATAAATAAATAAATAAATATTTAATTTATTTTGATTAAGTACATTACGTACTACTTACATACATAAATAAATGTCTAATTTATTTTTTAATAAATACCTTGCAGATGTATCCATTGCTATTTAATGTTAAGAGCAAACTGTATTATAAGCAACAAAATAAATAAACATTTAAATTTGTTTGTATTTAAATATTTAGCAAATTTTGCAAAGCCTCTGTTAAGTTAAGAGCAGAACTTAAATAAATAAATGTTTCATTTATTTTTAATAAATACCTTGCAGATGTAGCCATTTCTATTAAATGTTAAGAGCAAACTGTAATATAAGCAATAAGTAAATAAACATTTAAATTTATTTTCAATAAATATATTAAGCACTACTTAAATAAATACAACTTTAATAAATATTTAGCAGATTCTGCAATTGCTATGTAACAATAAAAGCAGAACTTTATTTTAAGCCCTAAATAAATAAATACATAAATATTTGAATTTTTTTTTTAATAAAAATCTTGCAGATTTGGATCAGTCTGATTTTTAATGTTTTTTTAAAGAAGTTTCTTATGTCCATTCTAATCATTCTAATATGTTGGAAACATTTGTGGTACTTATTTTTTAGAATCTGTGATACTTTTTTTTGATTCTTTGACGAATAAAAAGTTAAAAAGAACAGCATTTATTCAAAATAGAAATCTTTTGTGAAAAGATACACTACCGTTCAAAAGTTTCTTTTTCTTTCTTTTTTTGAAAGAAATGTATACTTTTATTCAGCAAAACTGATAAAATGTGGTAGCGAAGAATTCCATTTTTAATAAATGCTGTTCTTTTTAACTTTTTATTTAATCAAAGAATCCTAAAAAAAAAAAAAAAAAAACAATCACAGGTTCCAAAAAAATATTTGGCAGCACAACTGTTTCCAACATTGATAATAAATGCAATAAATCAGCATATTCGAATGATTTCTAAAGGATCACTTAAGACAAGCAATGGCTGATGAAAATTCAGCTTTGCAGCACAGGAATACATTCTGTTTTAAAGTATATTTAAATAGAACCAATTATTTTATATTGTAATAACATTTCACAATATTACCGTTTTTTTTTCATCAAATAAATGCAGTCTTGATGAGCATAAGTGACTTCTTTAAAAAAACATTACAAGTCTTACTGATCCAAAACTTTAGAACGGTAGTTAAACAAACAAATGCATTAAGCTTATTTTTGCAATGGCTATGTAACATTAAGAGCAGAACTCTTATAAACACTCAGAAACTATTATAAACACTCATGCATTCAGCTTACTTCACTTCTTTCCTCTGACTCACACACCTCCCCTCTCTCTCTCTCTCTCTTTCTCTCTCGAGTTCACCTCTAGCCGTCTCTCTCTGCACTCTTACACACTCCCTCTCTTTACTCAGAGGTTGTGTGGACCACTTTTGCTGTCTGTAAATGTTCCTGCTGCAAGTCTTGGAGTGAAGGCGAAAGAAGACTAACAGCCAGACAGCATTAAGCAGTGGACTGACCAACACAGTCATCATGTACAGTTTCAGCTTCCTACTGGTGCTAGCGTGTCTACAGGTCTGCGTCCCCTTTGCGTTTGGCGCACCAACTCAATGCCCAAGCCAGTGCCACTGCCATGGGGACCTGCAACATGTTATCTGCGACAGCGTCGGGCTGAAGAAGATCCCCCGCATATCCGAGGCCACTCGTCTCCTGAACATGCAACGCAACAATCTGGGAAATCTCCCAACTGGTGGCTTCATCGAAATGAAGGGGCTCATTTCTCTGCACCTGCAGCACTGTCAAATCCGAGAGATCGCCAGTCAGGCTTTCAAGGGGCTGAAGAAGCTCATCTACCTCTACTTGTCTAACAATGAGATCAGCACCATCAAACCAGGCGCTTTTGATGACCTGACTGAACTGACCTATCTCTACTTGGACGGTAATCAAATTACAGGTCTTTCGAAGGGCATCTTTTCTCCAATGATCAACCTGTTTATCCTGCAGCTCGATGACAACAAGCTTCGAGAACTGCAGCCTGGTACTTTCACAGGTGCTAGTGATCTCAGATGGCTTTATATGAGTGGCAATGAGTTGAGCTCTATACAGCCAGGTTCTCTTGATGAAGTGGAGAACCTGGCCATTCTAACTCTGGACCGTAACAAGCTGTCCACCTATCCTCTCTTGGCTATGAGCAAGCTGCGTGTCGTAGAGGAACTCAACCTGTCCAGAAACCCTCTCAGCCTCATCCCTGACCACGCTTTCCGGAGCTTTGGCCGCTACATGGAGAAGCTCCATCTAAATGACATGAGCCTGGAAAAGGTAAGTCTGTAGAATGAAACCTTAGAATCAAGCTGACTGTAAACCGAATGAATGTTTGCCCCTTAATGCTGGCTTCTAAAATTATGGCTAAATAAATGCATGTTTGTGTTTGGTTTTTGGGAAGCTTAGCATTGGCAAACAAACTTTACATCCATCAGCTGGTCATGCTGATGTACTGAAACCCCACCAGAGTAAACTGTAGTCTGGAAGATAGTGATATCCAGCTAAAACAGACCTGTGCTGGAGATTTTCACCTGTTTTCTTTCAATAAGATCCTCCTGATCCATTCTCTTCATACTTTCAGGCCTTAAAAAGGTCACATGTGCTTTATGTCAGAATGCACATGTGCTATTTCAGCAGGATATTTCCCTCTGGAACACTATATGGCTAATTAAAAAAGTGTTTAAGAGATACATTTATCTTTTCCTCGTCTTTGATCTGACTTCAACAGACTCCACATGGACTGATACTAGTGCGACAGGGAAATAATGGAAATTACACTTTAAATGTTATTATGGACACAGCATGCAAATCCTTGATTAAATCCGAGTACTCGATCATAAAAAAAATAAAATAATAATAATCGGTTGCATTTTGCCGGTGTCGATTAACTGACACAATACCGGAAGTGGAGCATTCCATGGATGAGAATCAATGAAAGGCATTATTAGACCATTTTCTAAGGCTGCACACAATATTAAAATCATTTAAAAATCATAAAGCATACTGCTATTGTGAATTCATAAAGGCTGTGATTCAGTTAAATAAATATATGCGCTGCAGGTTGAATATGCGCTTTGTTATTTACATTGCTTAGGTCTTTTTTTATTACCACAAAATAAGGATCAGATTACTCAATTAATCGTCAGAATAATCAGCTGCTGCAGGTTTAATATGTGTTTTATTATTTATATTCCTTAGGTCTGTTTTTATTACCACAAAAAGAGAGATCCGATTACTCGATTAATCGTCAGAATAATCAACCACTGCGGGTTTATGTATGTTTTTTGTTTTTTTGTTTTACTACTACCAAAAAAAGATCTGGTTACTCGATTAATCATCAGAATAATCATCCGGTGCAGGTTTAATTATATTGCTTAGAACTGTTTTTATTACCACCAAAAAAAAGAAAAGAAAAAAAAAAGAAGATCAGATTACTTGATTAATTGTTCGAAATAATCGTTTGCTGTTGGTTAAATATGCGGTTTATTATTTATATTGCTTAAGACAGTTTTTATTACCACAAAAAGATCAGATTAGTCGATTAATCATCAGAGTAATCGAGTACTGCAGGCCTAATATGTGCTTTATTACTTATTTTTCTTAGGTCAGTTTTTATTACCACGGAAAAAAAAGAAGAAAAGATCACATTACTTGATTAATCGTCAGAATAATTGACCACTGCAGGTTTAATATGCGCTTTATTATTTATATTGCTTAAGTCTATTATACTATTTTATTATTTTAAAAATATATACACAATCTTTTTATTATTTATAAATATATATTTTAAGTCAAGTCACCTTTATTTATATAGCGCTTCAGACAGCAAAGCAGCTTTTTTAATATAATAGAATGTACAAATATTATAAATAATATGAATTATTTTAAATGATTAACATTATTCTTATATACACAAACATGTAAAAACAAGCAATGGCGCCATGCAGTTGGTCAGTGTTGTTTGTATGATAGAAAAGGGAAAAAATAACCACTCTCCCCTCACGTGTAGATATTTTTAGGGTCTATTTGCTTGAAAAATGTTATTTTGAGACCAAGTTTTTTCCTCTCACTTGGTGCACCATGTAAACAGGTCAGCAAGGGTTAGCAGACAGGTAAATAGTGACAGGGTGTTCCGTGGCCCATGAAGAGAAGTATTTCAGGCTGTAGTTGCCTCACTTGAATGGACAATTCAGCCCAATTCAGGCATTTCTGGCAGAAGAGCAGGTTGATGGAAGAGTGGACAGACAGAAAAAGTGAAAACAACCCTTCCATGCTGGAATCGATCCATCCTCCATTGCCTTAAATTACCAAATGCTCCACATCCCTTGCATTCTGAGTGGAAATTTCCAAAACGTCCCTTCAATAAGTGCATCTTTTCTACGCTTACATAACATACCCACACACACTGTGTGTACACTTTCTAAGCCCCTCGACCGTCATCTTTCTATAAAGCAGACACCACGCACATCTAACACCTGGGTGAAGTTTTTAGCAGTCTTGCATACGCTTATGAAGTTTGATGGAGGGCTGGAAGGAAAGTGCAGACAGGTTTACATAAGCCTTGGCACATAGGACAGCATGAGAGAGGCCTTTCATGTGGAAAAAAAAAGCCCTCAGTCCAGCATCCACAAGTCTTCTTTAGATATTAAGAGTGACTTTGAATGCTAACTGTAAAAGCAGTGAATTGTAACTTGTTATCAACTGTATATATGGTCTGTCTTTTCTACCTATCAAGTTCTCCACTGCTGCCTTTGAGGGAGTGACGGCTCTTAAATCTCTGCATCTTGAAAACAACAAGCTAAAATCACTGCCGAGCAGCCTCGAGTTCGGCACACTCCAGAACATCACTCTGTTTAACAACCCCTGGGCCTGCAACTGCCAGTTAGCAAACCTCAGAAAGTAAGAGACAACAAAGGATAACTTCAAACATAACTGTATTTAAGTTTGATGTAAAATCACCCTCATGTCGTTCCAAACCTGCAAGACCTTCGTTCATCTTCGGAACACAAATTAAGATATTTAAGATATTGTTTTATGACATCCAAGGTCCAGAAAGTCAGTAAAGAAATCATTAAAATAGTTAATTCTGAAAAGCTCTCAGATTTCATCAAAAAAAGGTCTCACGGGTTTGGAAGGACATGAGGATGACCGATTTTTTGGGGGTGAACTATCCCTTTAATACACATTTCTGATATTGAAATCAACAATAATGTGAACATGCTGACATAGCTATGGTTGTGTGAGCTAATATACAATATGAAAATACAGCCAAATTGCTATTTAGTCACTATTGTAGAAAATTCACATTCATTCTGTTATACAAAAAAGTCCTGGCCCATATATTTTATCTTGCTGAATATCTAGTTTTGCTTTGAAATGTGTCAAATTAACAAACAGCTGACATTAACTTCAATGGTTCTTATGCTTGTATTTGCTTGTATAGATGGATGGACACTAGCCGTCATCGCCCTGATGCAGTTTGTGCTTCTCCTGGAAGCCAGAAAGGAAAGCAAATAAGAGACAGCACTGCTTTCACCCGCTGCAAGGCAAAGATAAAGAGGGCCAGGAAGGGAGCACGGCTTTGAGATGGTAAGCAGCCCTCTTAAAATTGAGAACCGAAATACAAACCTAAAAAATGAAAACATTACAAATGGCATTAAAGGGTTAGTTTACCAAAAAATAAAACTTTTGTAATTAATAATGACCTTCATGTCGTTCCAAACCTGGAGAAACTTTTGAAGATATTTTTGATAAAATCCGAGAGCTTTCTGACCCTGCATAGACAGCAATGTAACTACCACATTCAAGGCCCGAAAGGTAGTAAGGGATTCAGTAAAATAGTCCATGTGACATCAGTAGTTCAACCGTAATCTTATGAAGCTATGAAAATACTTTTTATGCACAAAGAAAAATAACAACTGTATTCAACAGTTTCTGCATCGTGCTACTCTCGGGAACAAGCATCGAAGCCTGATACGGAAGACAAGAAATTGTTGAATAAAGTTCTTATTTTGTTTGCGCACAAATTTTTCTTGTAGTTTAAAAACATTACCGCTGAACTACTGATGTCACATGGACTATTTCAACGATGTCCTTACTACCTTTCTGGGTTTTGAACATGGTAGTTGCTTTGCTTTTTACACAGGGTCAGAAAGCTCTTGAATTTAATCAAAAATATCTTAATTTGTGTTACAAAGGTGAATGGAGGTCTTACAGGTTTGGAACGAGAGTGAGTAACTAATGACAGAATTTTCATTTTTGGGTGAACTATCCCTTTAAATATAAAAGGCTACCTTAATGTCCTCTAGTACAGTGGTTTATAACCAGGGGCCAGGGGCTTTTATCACCTTTGGCTTTTATCCAAATGGTTTACTTTGCATTCAAGGTACACATTTTATCAGTTCTTGCCCTGCCTGTGAATCAAAAACATGACCTTGGTTTTACTAGTGCCATGCACTACTGTTTGATCTAAAGGAAGACCATTACTTCCAAGTAAGGAATAAGACTATTTTAATTTATCTATATTAACAATCTTAAAATGAAGATGTATAACATTAAACTGACAATTTTTTTACAATAATAGTAGCGGAGCAGGTTCATTTTCTAACTTCCCTAGAGTTAAACAGGTGAGGTTTACCGTTTTTTAACCCATTCAGCCGATCTCTGGGTCTGCCGGTAGCACTTTTAGCATAGCTTAGCATAAATCACTGAATCAGATTAGCATCTCGTTCACAAATGACCAAAGATTTTAGATATTTTCCTTATTTAAAACTTGACTCTTCTGTAGTTACATTGTGTACAAAGACCGACAGAAAATAAAAAAATTGTGATTTTCCAAGCTGATATGGATAGGAACTATACTCTCATTCCGGCGTAACAATCAAGGAACTTTGCTGCCGTACCATGGGTGCAGCAGGCGCAATGATTTTACACAGGGCCTAAATATAGTCCCCAGCTATTTTACTATTACCTTAGTGGCTTAGTGCTGGTCACTTTGGAAGTTACCTAGCTGGGGACTATTTTCAGGCGCTGCGTACTATCATTGCTCCTGCTGCACTCATGGTACGGCAGCAAAGTTCCCTGATTATAACGCCAGAATGATAGTATAGTTCCTATCCATATCAGCCTGGAAAATCACAACTTTTCATTGTCGGTCTTAGTACACAATGTAACTTACAGAAGAGTCAAGTTTTAAATAGGAAAACTGTCGAAAATATTTGGCCATTTTTGAACAAGATGCTAATGGTCTAATCAGATTCAATTATTTATGCTAAGCTATGCTAAAAGTGCTACCGGCAGTCCTGGAGATCAGCTGAATGGATTCAAAAATGGTAAAACTCATCCATTTTACTCTAGGGGAGTTGGGAGTTGAGTTGTTTTTTTTTGTTTGTTTTTTTTTTTTTTTTTAAAAAAGCGTTCCTTTAAATTGTTACTGCCTTGAGTAATTATTTTGGAATAAATGTAAAATGCTTAAAAACACTAACTTGATGAGATTCATACTTGGCTTTAATGAATAGAATACTGATTACACTGCTAATGTAAAATGGAGTTTTTCTTTTTCTGATAGTGTAAGTTATGTGTATTTAACCAAGAAAATGTGACTGGGACATGAATTAACATCTGAAAAGGACTTTGCCTCCTCATTTCTGAACCGAAGGGTCCAAAGGGTTAAAAAACAATATTCTAAAACACAATACTATTGAATTATATTGTATAATTATGAATTTCATTTAAAATTAATGAAAAGTTTTTGCAATAGTGCTGAGATTAAAGTGAAAAGTTGACCAAGGAATTTTTGACCAGCCGTCAAATTACAAAATGATAACCAGCTATCCTCATTACTAAACAACCAAGTCTTCCATGCATAAGACTCGCACCCTAAACTGAGGTCTAATATCCAGACCCATAAAAGGTTTATGTGGTCCACAGAGGTCTTGTAAATGAGACCACAGGATTAAGGCTCCAGCTATGATCATAAAAATGAGACATTAATCACAGTCCTCAGTATGACGGCTAGCCTTTTCCACAGGATTTGCAAATGTAAATAAATTATGAAGAAAAAAAAGGGTAAATAACCAGTCTCAAGGGTTCTCTGTGGTGCATGGAGCAAGACACCACTACTCTCCCATAAAAGACCTTTTTATCAGGAGATACTCATGAGATTCCCTGCTCAAGTGCTTCCACAAATTCTAAGAAACCACTGTGGATGCAATAAAAGGGTAAATGGTTATGAAATTATTTAAACACAGGTTTGTATAGTAATCCTATTGATTTGGGAGTGGAGAAACCTGGTCTAAAGTTGCCAATTTAGTCATTGGTGGTTATACCTCTATTAATAAGCTTATCAACAACAAATATAAATGAACATTTTCCCATAAAAGTCATAAAAGTATCATTTTAATCTAATAATCAATTCAACCTAAAACATTAACTTCCAGTAACTTCCGTCAGAAACTAAAGTTGAATATTTGCACAGAGAATCAAGAGGCTAATGCTAACCGTAAGTGTTTTTACCTCTTCCAACATGAAAGAGTGAATGGTAATAGTATAATTGTGGTCAGGATATGGGTTTGGGCGACTGCCTTGAGGTAAAATACTGTCTGTTATGTTTTTCCAACCTATCCTTCATGTTCCTCCTGGTCTCTTTGTCCTTTAAGGTTTGTTTATGCTTTTCCATTTTGGCTTTGGCACTATGTGCACATCATCAGATGTCCAAAACTAAGCATGGCCATCTTTTTTCTATGTTCCCGCAGGAGGACAGGGAGAAGAGGCCTGTCCAGATGTCGGGACTTCAATGTGCAGAAAAGAAAAGCAATACAGACTGCTACATTGGGACTGTCCGTTTCCTCTTTCACTCATTTTTTTGTGTGACATATAGATGCGCTGGCTCAATTCATACTAAATAACATGAATAGCATAAATATGTGTTCACAGACTTTGACAAACACCCTGAAGGAGCAACTGTGTGAGTTTGCAAATGAGAGTTTTAACAAATATGTACACCGCAAAGGAAATAAGGCTCAGTGTTCACTGTTATGGTAATGTAATGCTAATTCAAACAACCTGGTGATTAACCCAACATCATCACAGAACTAGTTTCTGCATTGTAGTAAAAATCAAGAATGGTAACAGGAAAAAATGAGAATCAGTAAAATAGATTTGTATTGATTTGCATTTACTTAGAGACCCAGAAGTATCTTATTGAAGTACAAATTGTGTGTGCACACCGAAAGCGAATTTAATTATTCATGCGAGTAGATTACTTACAAAGTCAATGCAAAGACGCAAATAGATGTGTATTTGCACCAAGTGACGCGTCTGCGTTACACGCAAGTCTAATTTCAATTTAAAAGGAAAATACGCATGACGTGTTGTCGCGCAAGCCAATCAGTGAATAACTTATTGACACGTCTAATTTTACACGTCCAGTTGTATCAGAAAAAGGAGGAAAGCATTAAGCGATGACTTTATAGAAAGTTTGCACTTACATCTTATTCGGTCAGTTACCCTGATGCGCGGCCGTTCTGCCGATACTCGGATGTAAACGTCAGAATACATTAAATGTGCAATCTGCTAATGTATGCTGTCTAAACCATGGAAAAAAACGTGTTGATGCTGCTAAATCATATAGACTTAAGCAGGAAACGGCGCAATATTTTGACAAACTAAAAAGTTAACAAGTGGTAAAAGGTAAATACGTACAAGCAGTATTAATTAAGATATTAGCCTAATATTTTACCTACCTGTCAGGAAATTATAAGAACAAACACGAATGTTGTAACATTCTTGCCCTGGAAATCCTGGTTCAGTGACCAACCACAAACGCCCTTTGTACCTCAGATTTTTACACTCTTCTCCTTCATTTGTTATAACTTTTGGCAGTATATAGTGCTCCAAATGGTTTTCCTGTTCCGACCTATTCATAACAGCCCAAAACATGAAAATAACTGACCATTTTCAGCAGCAATAATCAGAAAAACATGCAAGTTTTGTTCGTTTCAGTTGCATTGTTTACGTTGATGACGCGTCGTGATGGCCGTGGCCGCACTTATGGGAAAAATAAGGTGGATAAAGCAATGAGAATATTCGCTTTGCGTTTGGTGTGCACACAGCATTAAGCTTCCTCTTGGCCACATGTTTGAGGTAAGTTTTAAATGCTCTGCCTGTTATATAAATTATATTATATTATACACTTCAACATTCACATGAAATGTTGAATTTCTCATTTGAGAGAATATTATAGATGTGCACAAGTAACTCTTTCAAGGTTTCAGCATAGAAGTGTGGAAGGATGTACATCATAGCCAAATCTTTTCATTTATATCAAACCAAATGTCCACGGTAAAATTAATTCTTTCTATTCTACTGATTCTAATTTTATGGTCTTCTACGACATACTCCCATTATTAGATATAACTACAGTCATATCACAACAGAGCTCTTCATGATTCTCTTTCAACATTGTGAGTTCATCCTTAGCTTTAAACGTCTCACAACATCCTGCTAGGAATTTCCCACCGTGACATGACCTGACCTCTTCTTTACATCTCTGACCAAAGTCAAATGCAACACAGGCCAGGAAAACATGCTCCATGACTCATTATAGCCAAGAAAATGGTAAATGAGACAGTGTAAAATGATAAGGATTGGTTGCCAAATATTCAGATTAGCCATTAAGAATGCTGCCACTGACCAATCAAAATCAAGTAATGATGGTGCCAAAAGAACAGGATTTGCAAAGAGCAGGTAAAATAAAAAAAGAGACAAAAAATTGAGACAAATGGAGATTCTCCAGACTAATGTTATCAGTTTGTTAATGTGATGTACTCATGCTCAATAAAAGACATAAAGCTCATCTATAAGTTTTTTTTTAAGAGAATGACAACTGGATGCACTAAAATTGTGCAATATGTTCTTTTAAAAACAATACTTGTTCAGATCTTGTTATCTTCTCCATTCCTGATTCTTAAAGATAAAGAATAGCATTCTGTCATAATCTACTTATCCTCAAAACTTGTCTTTTTTCTTTAGTGGAAAATTAGTTTTTCATGACAGAATGTTTTATAGAATGTTTTATTTTTGTTGTTGTTGTTTTTGTTTTTTGTTTTTTTTAGGAAAACACTGCATTCCTAAATTTTGCTCTTCGGTTTGTAATGACATAAAAGTGAATAAATGACACCTACATACCATTCAAATGTTTGGAGTCAGAAATTAAATAATGTATTCAGCAAGCATGCATTAAATTGATCAAAAGTGACAATTCAGTTCTATATTTTTTAAAACATTTAATTTTAAATAAATGCTGTTCTTTTAAACTTTTTATTAATTAAATAATCCGGTATCATGGAATGTATCATATCCACAAAAAAATATTAAGCAAAACAGCACTGTTTTCAACACTGATAATAATAAGTAATAATCAGCAAATTAGAATGATTTCTGAAAGATCATGTGACACTGAAGACTTGAGTAATGACTGGCATCACATGACTAAATAACATTTTAAAAGTATAATAAATGAGAATAGTACCTTTGAACGGTAATAAAAAAATTTGTACTAATACCAAGCCATTTAAATTAAAATACAAGGGGAATATTTAATGTGAGAATGGATAGTGAATCAAAAAGGCACATTGTTTCTTTTCTTAGAACAGAAAGGTCAATACAAAAATAAATGTACAGACCAGGTGAGCTGGACTATGAGTGATCTTTATATTAATTCTCTGTCTCCCTCTAGTGATACTGGCATGCAGTATACCTGTTGTTGCTTTCAGTATGGCTATGTCACGCAATATAATATTTAAACTCACCTTAGACACTTTTAACATTGAATAAAGCACATAATCAGTACCTGAGATTGTAACTGCCATAGTTTGTATGTTGCATGTTCCAGCCGCGACGTTTCACCGTGTCCTAACTACACGCGACGCAACACGCGATAAAAGGCATCTTTTCCATCTGAGTTTTTGTCCCAACTAGCCGCGAAGGGGACACGCGAAATTTCTATTTCATAAACTGTTTCTATTTCTGCGACGTCGCGGCTGGAACGACAACATACAACTATAGCAATTAAAATCGCAGGTACTGATTATGTGGTTTATTCAGTGTTAAAAGTGTCTAAGGTGACTTTAAACATCAATATATTGCGTGACATTTACAGACATACTGAAAGCAACAACAGATGAAGTTAAAAAAATAAAGATAAAGTTAAAAACTGCGAATTCAATAAGAACCAACAAGTGTTTTCCATGACAAAGATGGTATCAGTCACTCAGTATGTAGTTTTAACAAAATAAAAATAGGTTATATATTTAAGAATTAGTTTTTAGTATATCTTCTCAAGGGACAATACTATAGCAGTATATATTTACTTTCCTCTGAAAATAACTCAACATACAGCCATTATTGTCAAAATAGCTGGCAACAAAAGTGAGTACACCCTAAGTGAACTTGTCAAAACTGTGGCAAAAGTTTCTGTATTTTGTGTTAGCGCCACTGTTATTGTAGATTGTAGGCAAGACACAAATTTCTTGTTATTCCTCATCAGGGCATCACCACACAAGCTGGACACCATTTAAGCTTAACAAGTTTATCTTAGTCTCATCAGACCATAGTACATGGATTTAGAAAACATGAACAGAACAAAAACATGAACATGATGAAAAGAACATGTGGCTTTGCATGATAAACTGCTGTTAACACTTAGTGTGTACTCACTTTTCTCAGCCATTTTGACAATAATGGCTGTGTGTTGAGTTATTTTCAGAGGACAGTAAATCTATACTGCTATACAAGCTGCACACTGACTACTCTAAAATATATCCAAGTTTAATTTTTATTATCCTTTGAGAAGATATACTAAAATGGTTGCTGAAATGTGAGAGGTGTACACACTTATGTGAGATGGACACTGTGTATAAACAAATCCCTTTTTATCATGAATAACTACTTACCACCATTTCCTTAACTCCCATGACACTGATGACCTTACGGATAACCTCAGGTGGACAAGGAGATCCGGCAACAATACCTGACAGACACAAAAAAGCAGAATCTTAGCAGAATATAGGTGAAAGTGCAGGATGTACTCATTGATTGCTCAGAAAAGTAACATTAAGCAATAGACTGTATAAAGGTTTGTTTGACTTACCACCATCAACTGATGACAAATCAATTTTGGGCAGGTCAGGCTGATTAAGCATGTCAATAAACATAGTAGGGGTACCATACACAAACGTACACCTGGGTAAACAGTGAATTTTGTGCTAAACGCATTAAATAAATACAGCACAATCTGTTTGTCCAGTTAAGCATGATGTACACTACATGACCTTTGATCCTTACCTAAAGGACAGATGTGCAACTCTTTCACAATACATCAATCTTGTTTTAAAGTTTAAAAAAATGAAAATATATTATTTATCTTAAAATAAAACGACAACATACTTCTCTTTTTCTGTCGCCACCAGGTTGGCATGTCCGTCATACCCGGTGGATGGGAAAACTATTGTGGTGCCATGAACAGCCATGACCATACCACCACCCACCGAGCCAAAACAGTGATACATGGGCACCGGCACACAGATTCGCACATTTTTCTGTAAAAAGAATAAGGTCAAATATTACACATACTGCATGCACTACAGGAAAATGTATGGAGATTTATTTAAAAAAAAATTTGCAGTAGACATCATCTAAAGATCACTTTTTAGACAGATCTTGGACAAAAGAACATTTTAATGAAACTAACACTCCTTTCACTGTATTTTCTTTGTCCTTTGGTCACATGTACTCACCCTCCAGTTGTAGCCTATACGAGTGCCAATGAAATAAGCATTGTTCACAATGTTGTGATGAGACAGAGTGGCTCCTTTGGGCTTCCCAGTTGTTCCCTAAGAATCATAAGACCAAAACTAAATGACACGTTTGTAGTGTAGCATTTACTGTAGATAAAATTTGCTAGGCTGTGTTTCAAGATGCAATGACATAGTGTGTACTTGTTTAATGTAAAAAAAAAAAGAAAAAAAGACATTTTACACAGAAACAACTGTTAAGTAGGCAATTTCTTTGCTAATTTCTCTATAAATGTAGTTCAAAACAATGCCCTGATTGTCCCAACTAGCCAAATACCAGTGGAATACGGACTGTATAAATATATATATATATATATATATATATATATATATATATATATATAAACTAGTAATACTGAGATTAAAAGTCTGAACTATAGTGAGCCTGCTTTTATTTGACCCAAAGCACAGCAAAAAAAAAAAACTAAAAAAAAAGAGGAACATTTTGAAATATTTTTACTATTTAAGCTAACGGTTTTCTAATTGAATATATTTTAAAATGCAATTTATTCCTGTGATTTCAAAGCTGAATTTTTAGCATCATTACTCCAGTCACATAATCCTTCCGAAATAATTCTAATATTCTGATTTGCTGCTCAAAAAACATTTATTATTATTATTATTATTATTGAAAACAGCTATGATTTTTTTTTCTTTGATGAATAGAAAGTGCAGAAGAACAGCATTTATCTGAAATAGAAATCTTTTGTTATATTATAAATGTCTTTATCATAACTTTTGATCAGTTAATAAAAGTATTAATTTTGGTATCCCCACCCCCCATCCCCCCCAAACCAAAAAAAAAATTATACCAACTCCAAGATTTTGAATAGTACAGTGTATAATGTTACAAAAACTTTTAATTTCAGATATGCTTTCTATTCATTAAAGAATCCTGAAAATGTACTCAATTGTTTTAAATATTGCAAATAATAATAATAAAAATGTTTCTTGAAGAATGATTTCTGAAGGATCAAGTGACACTGAAGACTGGAGTAATGATGCTGAAAATTTAGAAAACAGTTATTTTAAATAGTAAAAAAAAATCAAAATTTTACTGTTTTTGATGTATTTTGGATCAAATAAATGCAGGCTTGGTAAGCAGAAGTGTCTTGTTAAGAATCTTACTGTTCAAAAAGTTTTGACTGGTACTGTATATATATATATATATATATATATATGTGCAAATTAAAAATAAGCAGAGTACCGAAGTAAACTGAATGTTTATGGGATCATCACAACTGAGTTTCTTCTGCAGTTCTTGTAGTTGTTGATGGTGTTGGCTGCTTCCTGCCTGCATCACATCTTTCAAATGGAAAGCTCCAGGCTGCTTACTGTCAGTAACGATCACAGTGTGTAGGTCAGGTAGTCTGAAAAAAAACAACAACAACTCAGTCACCCTCTGGACCTCAATAATGCTTATGTACATCAATATTGGCTTTTATTACATCACCTGTACCTTGAACTCTTGATTCCTCCAGGAGAGGCTGTCTCCATCTCCGGACAAAGCTGCCTTAACATGTCACAGTACTTTTGGGTCTTAAATTGTGTTGGACAAACAACTGCATTGCACTGCACCTAAAAGCAGCATTAAGCCATTGTTAATCATATGAGCAGTGGAGATCAAAATTAGAGAACATCCTACAATTTCCTAAATTTCAAGTCACTACTTAGTCCTATTTGAAGTTATCCTAACAGGACCAGAAGGGCAGTTTTAAGCATATTTAAAAATTGTATTCCGAAACACTGTATAAACAAACTTAAATGAGATATCTGAAAAAGAACTCTGATCAAAATTAGACAACACTTACAGCTACCTCTAAGTTATTGGTGTTAATCTGGTACCTATTTAACTGGCAGCATTCCTCCAATTTTCACTGAGATTGCAAGATGGCGGGCCGCTCTAAGGTGACTGAAACCCAAATGAAGGCCAAAGGGATGAGCCTTTTAGCCATTGCAAGAGAAGTTGGACATTCCAAATCTGTGATATCTTAAATATTGCATGTTTAAAATTAAACTAAGTCCCCCAAAAGGCTGGTCATCCACATAAGACAATTTCATGAGAAGACAGGATAATGCAGAGACTCTCAATGATGAATTGGTTCAACATTGCAGCTAGAATAGCCAGTTCAGTACTGAACAGGATCTGGATCTGCCTCGGGCCGTTTAAGAGAAGTCGGATTGAAAGCACACTTTGCAGTGACCAAGCCTGTCATCAGCAGAGAGAATCAAAAGGCTAAGCTCACCTTTGCTAAAAAGCATATTGTGTGGAGACACGAGAACTCGTCCAAAGTTCACTTTAGTGATGGGAGCAAGTTTAATACATGTGGGTCTGATGGGAAACATTTTGTTTGGCATCTGACTAAGGAAAGACTGAACCCAAAGTGCATTAAGAAGTAAGAGTCATGGTTTAGGGAATGTTTTCTGCAGCAGGAGTTGGGCCTCTTATTCAGCCACATGGCAGGGTGAATGCAAATATTTATCAGAACTTCGTTCATCAACATGCAGTTACTTCCCTGCAAGCATCTCCCAAATCAGCCTGCAATTTTCATGCAAAACAATGCCCTGACACACTGCAAAACAGGTAACAACGTAACAAAGTTACGAGACAACCAGAGCAGTCTGAGAAAAGCAGTCATGTCCTGTGGCCGCAGATGTGCTGAAGTCATTTAAAGCAAGGCCCTCTACACCTCTAGTCTCAGCCTCAGACGTCGGAACGTTGCCTAAACATCTGATGCATATGGCACACACTGGAAACACTTCAGGAGTTTCAAAGTCGTCATCGGATTGGTTAGATTATATGGGATTTCCGGGAGACACAGAAAATGCTGTGACGCCCAGCCCCCTCACAAAAGAAGAAAGCCGTCGTGTTTACAACTGTGATGACCAGCACCTATTAGGAACAACTAAATACTGGATTTTCGCGGCATAGAATCTTTAAAATATGTCAGAGAGTTTCACACACCGTTCTGTTATTGTGGCGACCCTGCCCCTAAACATGACACGGCACAAAACGAAATGTGATTGGTTGCTTTACCTGTCAGTCATATGGCCTAATGGGGAGGCCTTGGCCATTCAAAGCAGCCAAAGTTCCCAGACCTTCTGCCGTCAGTCTGAAGGTCTGGCTATGTGAGACTACTACACCTTCTACTAATTTCTGACAGCTGTAACCCTCCAAAATTTTAGTTGTCATCTTCTATCATGCTCCAGTGGTTGCTCTTCTCTAATTTTGATCACTGTATTTTAAACAAAATAAAGGTTTTTGTTGAAATTCCTTGGATATTTTGTACTAACATGTTAGTTGAACAGTGGTTTACCTACATCTGATAGTATTTATAGATTGTTCTCTAATTTTAAACTCCTTTGTATATATTCAAAATAACACTGTTTACACCAGACATACTGTAAGCAGAGATATAACAAAGACTATAGAATATCCAAGACATGTGACTTGTATAGTTTTGAATGGGGAAATATGCAACGCTCAGGTGGTTTTTGTCAGATTTCATTGGTGATTTCAAATATGAAATTTAATCATAAACTTGGTGAACAGTTTTGGAGAACTTGATGTTTCCTCATTCAAAGAGATAGCATCTGCACTTGCATGCCAGAGAGGCATTTCAAAGATGGCCGCCGAGTGGAATGACTTGCCTTAAAGGGACTTTGGTTATAAGCAGTGATTGTGTCTACACTGGGTGCGGTGCAACATGAGCGACAAATCTACATATAGGCTTTTCACACTTGAAATTGTTAACCCTTGGTTATCCTAAACCCCGGATAAATGGAATCCTGGGTTATCTGTAATCACGTTTCACACTGCTCATACTATACCTGGGGTTATCTGTTAATCCTGGGTATTCATTAGCAGACGTTTCACACTGTACATTCCTAAACCCCGGGTTAACGTTCTTATTTGCAGTGTCTCTGTCACTGATTGGGCCCGCGTTAACCTCCCTGTGCTGAGTTGCGTCCTATATTGTGACGACTATAGCCAAAGATATTGTTAAAAGTAGTAGAAGTAGATTCGTGTTTCGTCGTCTCCGAGAGCGCCGTTAAAGCGATGTGTTTTTACTTTCACTTTACGTTCACCGGCATAACTATTGCGCAAAGTTTGCACGTTGCTTGTGTGATATCTATTGGCCCGCCTGCATGGTTTAAAGCAGAAATATTTCCAAAATGCGACGTAAACACCTCCTACTTAAGTTTCCGTTACACTGTGTCTGCTGCCATACGTCCAACAGCAACAAGCAAACACCGCTCCGTTTCACAATGAACAAACTTAACACTGCTCCGGAGCAGGGTTTCATAACCCCGGGTAAAAAGAGGTGCTAACACCGCTTTCAAATTACAGGTGTGAAACGCTTCATTACCCGGGGTTAAAAGCGGTGTTTAGAACGTCGATAACCCGGGGTTATGTGCAGTGTGAAAAGCCCTATAGTAAACCAATACCTTGTTCTATTCATGATGTACTGACACAAAGGAGAAATTAGTTTCAACTGGCGTTTTGCTAAATCCAGTGTAGAAATCTTCTAGATGTTGTGGCGCGATGTGACAGGAGTGACAATGGTTGTAGTTAAAAGCTATAAAACCTTGCTTCAGAGTAATCATGCCTTTATATCTCACAACGATGACTTTATTTCTCAGAACTGTGGCTATTCCTCACAACTTCATGTGCATTTCTCATAAATGTGACTTTAAAATCTCACAATTAACAGTAAAAAGGCTTTCCTATAAAACAAACCCTGTTTTAGTGTAAATAGACCCCTAACAGTCTTGTAGGTTAGAACATTCAGCTGTTTGTTGTTCTTTACTGCATGTATAAACATTAACTTACCTTTCTGAGTGCAAATTCAACCTCTTGCAATTGATAAGCCGGGTTCACTGCAACCTGTCAAATCACAATAAAATTGAACAGGTTAGAGACTAGCTGTTGATAAATACTCAGATTAACCAAAAGGAAAAAAAGCACTCACCAAAATGATCCCAGCCTTAGCTGTGGCAAACTGCATTAGTACCCACTCATAGATATTCGGTCCCCACATCCCCAAGCGATCGCCCCGCTTCAGTCCAATAGCCAGCAGACCAGCGGCAGCCTGTTCCACCTGAAATCAAAATATTACCACATTTTTACACAAGCCCTGGACACATTAAAATGTAAGCTGGATTTTTAGTCAGTACAGCAACTGTTCTTTAAATAAGGAATAGATACATCATTTAATATGAATACTTCACAAATGTGACCCTGGACCACAAAACCAGTTTTAAGTCGCTGGGGTATATTTGTAGCAATAGTCAAAAATACATTGTATGGGTCAAAATGATTGATTTTTCTTTTATGCTAAAAACCATTAGGATATTAAGTAAAGATCATGTTCCATGAAGATATTTTGTAAATTTACTACCATAAATGTATTAAAACTTAATTTTTGATAAGTAATATAGATTGCTAAGAACTTCATTTGGACAACTTTAAAGGTGATTTTCTCAATATTTAGTTTTTTTGCACCCTCAGATTCCAGATTTTCAAATAGTTGTATCTCGGCCAAATAGTGTCCTAAACTAACACACCATACCTGAACGGACAATTTATTTGTTCAGTTGTATAAAACTCAATTTCAAAAAGATTGACCCTTATGACTGGTTTTGTGGTCCAGGGTCACACATTAGAAAAGAGAATCATGGAATTAAGTTCATAGATAACCTAAGGCACATGACATGAGTTAAACATTATGTGACAGGCTGTCCACCCAATCTTGATATTTGCACTTTATAAAATCAATAATATCACACTCTTGTCATTGCATAATGCAAGTATCATTGGCTCTTACAACAAACTCCTTAATTATTTTACCAAAATAAGAGGGATCATACAAGTTTACATACACGTGATACTGTGTTGTTACCTGAATAATCCACAACCGTTTTTTTTTTTTTTTTTTGTTCAGTAATTCCCTTTGTTCATGAGTCCCTTTTTTGTCCTAAACAGTTAAACTCCCTGCTATTCTTCAGAAAAATCCTTCAGGTCCCACAAATTCTTTGGCTTTTCAGCATTTTTGTGTATTTGAACCCATTCCAACAATGACTTTGATTATGATTTTGAGATCCATCTTTTTACATTGAGGACAGCTGAGGGACTCATATGCAACTATTACAGGTTCAAACACTCACTGATGCTCCAGAAGGAAACACAAAGCATTAAGAGCCCTGGGGATGAAAACTATTTGTAGCTTCTAAAGGGCAGTACTAAATGGAAAAAAAAAATATGATATTTTGGCAAAATAAGAAAAATGCACACATCCACAAATTCCGTTCAAAAGTTTACACCCCTGGCTCTTAATGCATCGTTTTTTCTTCTGAAGCATCAGTGAGCATGAAAAATTGGATCTCTAAATCACAGTGTCATTGTTGGAAAGGGTTCAAATACACAGAAATGCTGAAAAATTTAAGAATTTATGGGACCCTGAAGGACTTTTCTGAAGAATTAACTGTTCAGGACAAAAAAAAAAAAAAAAAAAAAAAAAGGACTTATGAACAGCTACCACTAAACAAAAAAAAAAAACAACAGTTGTGGATCATTCAGGTAACAACACGTATTATGAATCAAGTGTATGTAAACTTTTAAATAGGGTAATTTTTATAAATTCAACTTTTATTTTCTATTTTGGATTATATGTAAATGTATTTTATGTGAAATCTCTTTATTTAGGTAAGTACTAAATAAAAAAATAACATGCATTTTGTATGATCTCTCTTATTTTGGTAAAATAATTAACATTCGCAGATTCTGTAAAGTGTATGTAAAACTTTTGACTTCAACTGTTCAACTGGCTATTTTGTCACATTTGTGAGGGCAAAATATTTGGATATTATATAATTTGGATGTGAATGTGATGTTTTCAAGCACATAAATAGTCAACTGGTTTAACTCATTCCTCATTCCTGTCAAATTTAACTCAATACAAAACATCCCGTGGGAGGAACGATGGAATGCTATTTTTGTGGTGTACTTTAAAGTAATATGCTAATATGTTCTTGTGGACTCAAAAATAAATGAATACACTTCACTATAAAAAGAATGTACATTCCACACTGGATATGGCACTTTCAAGCTTTGCGATACATTATTTCTCGTGTAAATATTTAACTTCTTGTCAGATTGATAAACTTTGACACAGTGCTGATTCCTTTACATCAGAGAGCAGCCACACATGGGGCAATATCTGTGCCAGGTAGACCAAATCGGTCAATCTAGAATTAAAACTTGGGTTCAGTGTGGCATATGCTAATAATAATCCACTTGATAATGATATAGGTCATAAATAATAACAAATAGTATGATGCCAGTGATTGATCTATTGGTTTTCCTTTTGCTTCATGCACATATCTAAAGGAACACACTCTATACAGAGTAAAATGGGTATGCATTTCTATTTTAGCACCTGCCGGTTTCTGCCAGTACTGGATTTCACATGGACTCTGTGGTTTAAGCTTATTAATGTCTGATTAATAAAGAGCTGCTAAGGAATGTGTAGATTTTTTTTGTAATTATTTTAAGATTTGGCCAAGATCGCATTCCACACAGTGCACTTTTGACATGTGGTTTTCTTTTCTCCCACGAGGGGTATAAAATGGAAGCACTGTGGTTAGTATCTCCAGTCTTAGGCTGATAATACACAGGCACCTTTTTGGAGCAATCTTGTCATCAAAGGGCAACCAGATGAGACACAGGGCCCACGACCGATCTAAAGTATCCAGATAGAAATTTGTTGTTTGTTGCCCATTCTCAATGGGAAAGTGACCAAGAGACATTGTTTGGCAACACTGCCAAAAAGTTGCCCTGTCTATCATCAACCTTACAGAATTCACTTCTCTAACCAGTCCTCTGTAGAAAAAGCAGATGCAAAATCACTCACGTCTTGGTAGAACTGAGCAAAAGTCTTGCGTATTCCATCTTGCATAAAAACCATAGCTTCACGGTCAGGGTAGCGCTCCACTGTGCGTAGAAGACACTCGTCCACAGTACTAGAGAGTAGTGAATGGGAGGAGATGCCATGGGCATAACTGGAAGTCAGGGTTGGAATGTTAGGTGGGGTATCCACATGAATGGCACTGAAAAAAAAGCGTATAAGAAATGTCAAGACACGTTTTGATATAAACAAATACTTTTCTCCATCCTTGTATGTAAACACTGAAGTGAGTTCTGTAAAGTGCAACAACCATCAGTTTCATAAAGGAAGTAGTCTTTTTGTTTGGGTCTTGTGAAGTTCACACTGAAAAAGAGCAAAGATAAACATCCTGACAACAGAAGAGATTTTTGTTGTTGTTGTTGCTGATGCTCAACATGACAATTGATTTGAAGGTCATACAGCTTTACAGTTGAAGCACAGTTAATTTCTTCTGCAAAAACTCAAATACACATCGAAATAAGTATCTTATGCACACAATTTCAAAATCTCTTACAGAAACCATTTTAATATGCTGATCTGGCGCTCAGGAAACATGCTGCTTAACATTTTTGTGGAAACCATAATTTTTTTTTATTATTTTTGTAACAATATAAATGACTTTAATTTAACTTTTGATACATCATTGTTCAGTAAAGGGAAAAACAAAACCTGCCCCAAACTTCTGAATGATAGCCTCCACCCATTTCAATTCGTGGAGCCTCTACTAAACGGCTATTGAGGTGTTTGATAAGGTAGGCATTCAAAACATGCAGTGCTGGGATATCATCTTACCAACTTGCTGAACCAGACTGGGAGGCCATTGTAAATCACATAATCATTTTATGTGTCTGTACATGGTATTCCAAATGTTCCCACAAGTATAAGACCAGTACATTTTGTGGGAAATCTTGTGGTACCAATTTATTTATTTTTTTGGTTCCCATGAGGCAAGCAGCTTAGAAATCATACAGAATTAAGTTTTTTATTTAGGGGTTCAAGCACATAGCGCTGAAACCCTTATGTAATAGTTAGAATGGTCACGGATCAGCAACCTCCACGTAAAACTGATCACGGACCGTGATCTGATCGTTTGGTTGGTTGGCAACCAAACCGTAAATCATAGAGACTTGAAATTTGGAGGGATGGTAGTACTCACACAACACGTCGTAGTACTCAACAACGTCACCAAGGCTTGGCCCAATCGGCCTGATGGGGGCGCTACATCAATCAAAAATACAAATTGTACTTTGGATTTTTTGCAAACTTACGCAAACTAGTCCTAGGTTTTTCACCCGATTGGAACCAAACCAGTGCAGAAAGATTTTCTGGAGAGCCCCGATGAAGTGGTCGATGAAGTTTGAGCACCTATTAGACATGGTTAACAGAGGCCGATCGGAATAAAACTCGGTGAGCCACTTGGGGGACGATGTGGCATTTTACAAGTGCATAAACAACTGTGCATTGCGCAGTTTTTCCACACATACATGCAACATACCTATCTCATGACAGTCAAAACTCCTCATTTTGGACAACCACTGCGGTCAATCAAATTGTTTGTTAAATGATTGACATTATGTAAAAAAAAAAAAAAAAAAAACTTGTCCTAGGTTCTTCACTCAATATGGAAAAAACACTGCAGTACAATTCTTTAGACTCTCTAGGTCAATAATCGTCAAAAATGTTTAAATTTACCCTTTGGAAAGCTATAACAGGGTTGTTTAGAAATAGGGCCCTCTCTGAATTTACCCCTAAAAATTTTAAATCCTAAAAGAAAACCCAAAACTTAACAAAACCTAGTGAGCACATGCAGCAGGTGATTCTAAACAAGCATACAAAGTTTTGGAGATCAGACAACAGCTGTGCTGTACAGCTATAAATGTTACAAAACATAATATTTCTGTGGTAAATTACCTGTATTTGCAAAAAAGACTTGCTACATTTTTACCCCGGTAATTGCTGCTTGCAGCTATATAAATTGTTTAGAAATCATATAGAATTATTTTTTCTGAAAATCTAAAAATTCTGAAAGCTTTGTGTGTGGGGTTGGTTTCATGAAAGAGCCGCAGAATTTTTTATTGCACTCACTAGAGAACGTTTTCTGACAAATAAAATCTCCCATACCTCCTTGTAGTGTCAGTTAAAGGGTTAATGAAAACATTACATAACAGCAACTGATATGCAATCCATAAGACGTCGGAGTTATTTTCGAGTTTCCAAAAATACAGAAGACACAATTCCAAAACGAAATCTAAAAAAGCAACTAGACTAATGTTTGACAACTTCCGCCAAATAAATATAAAAGATGCATGCATTTTTGATGATTCCTTACCAACGCTGTTGAGAAGCTATAAAAGGAGTCCAGGGTCTCTGCAGAAAATGCAGTGTTTTGCAGAAGCTTGCAGTCGTCCGTAGATTAGTCAGAAGAATCTTAGAAGACATCTTTAACTTTCACCTTTACAATAAACGTAAACTCTAAAGAGTCTTAGTTGAGTGTTTTAATTCGGAAACTATGTGCTGTTGCAATCAAAAACAAAAACACGACGCGTGAGATAAATGCAAACAACATTAAAATAACAGTAAAACAATCAACCCTGAATTATTAATTAATTGCGATGGTAAATCATGAATGCTCCACTTCTTAGCAACGCCAAGATTGTGCCACCGCGGTCCCAAAGTTCCCAAAAGTTAATCGTTGAACCAACAACACCACCTCAAGTTGCAAGACAAGCAGCTGCAGCGGAATCTGAACTGTAGACGACGTAAAAAACAAACGTTATCACATCAGGAAGCTGTAGTTCGACTTAATCTGTAGTTCAGTAATCTATTTAGCATTTACTTTTAAACGTCATGCATTTAGATGCACGTTTAAATACAGATGCAGCAAATAATTAACACCACATGTCCTGATCTATTAACTTGGAATGCATGACTATCAAAACTGCTGGCAATCAGTCAAATGACTCGTACACAAGAATTTTAGTGATTTGCAATACTGTATGGTGTTATATTATGATCATATGATAGACAGGTGGGGGTGGGAAAAGTTTAATGTTGCTCTCATGCTTTTATCGACTCTAAACTCCCAGGGTCCTAAACTAAGGAAGTGGGTTTGAAAGGAATGTCGGAAGGCGTAAACGAGTGTTTACATGCATAACATGGATAGCCTCAAACATGTAGCTAGTTAAACTTCTAACTACAAATAGCTAAGTTACACTAGCGTTTAGAGACAGTAGCTAGCTATAGACAGTTTAGAGAAAGTAGTTAGTTATATTATGTAGTAGGCCTATAATGTGGTATAATTTATACTATAACGGCAACTTTCATAAAAACATTCTTCGTCGATGGCAAACGACACAATAAACTAGCAGGTTTCCATATTAATATTCCATTTTCTCCAGCGCTCTTTTTATTCTCTTTCTCATAAAACATCCCCATTTGAGTTTTACGGGAAAATAAATAAACTGCTCCAAACGACTGTTCGACTCTTTAAAACTAAAACGCTATCGCTTTTAGACCATTTTGAAAAGATTCATTGAAAAGAACCGACTCAGGCGAATGATTCCTACAAACGATTATTTGCGACACAACCTCAACCTCTAACGCTATCAGTAACATGTATTTTAAATTTATATGAAATATGTCTATTTTTATATATCTACTTATAACTTGGAAGTGTTTGAATGAGGTAAAGAAAAGGCTTGTCCGTAGATTACCGCTAGATGGCAGTCTACTAAAACGGACTGGTTGACAGCCGAAAGAGGAAGAATATTGGCCCTCATTGGTCGCTGTAGAGACGGCGGGTAAAAGAAGTTAGGGACAGTCACTAACATTTCTGTTATGTGGTTACTATTGTTATAGACATCTTTGAAATTTAATTACACTCTAAGGAGAATGTAAAACAGTCAGGAATCTGATAATGGAAGCGGCGCGGTGCAATGTCGAGTGTTTATCTGAGTTTAGTGACTGTCACTCAGTGCGCCTCATTCAGGACGACACAAATGTTTTCTTGACCAGCGGAGATGGAGGTGTACTCATATTCAATGTCCAGGAGAGGAGAGTCACGGCAAGTTGATGTCTTCTCATTTTTGTGCTCAACTATACTACTTTCCTCCATGCTCACTTAACACATGTTGTCTTTCAGACCGTGATGCAGTTTGAAGCTTTAGTGATAAGTTTGGCATTGAGTGAGGATAAACATCGACTTTATGCACTTTGCGCGAATGGTGGGCTTTACTGCACCCCTCTACCACCACAGCTCAGGTATATAGATTACATGCAGATTACCATGTTTATGTCGTAATAAATACTTACTAATTAAATGTATTTATGCATGCATGAACAGTAAGATTTGTCATGTTTTTTTAAAGAAGTCTCTTCTGCTCACCAAGCCTGCATTTATTTGACAGCAAATACACTAAAATTGTGAATTTTTTTTATTATTTGAAATAACCGTTTTCTATTTGACTATATTTTAAAATGTAATTTATTCCTATGATCAAGGCTACATTTTTTGTTAGCATCATTACTCCAGTCTTCAGTGTCACTTAATCCTTCAGAAATCATTCTAATATGCTGATTTGCTGTTTAAGAATTTTTTTTCTCCAATATTTAAAACAGTTAATGTCAGGATTCTTTGATTAATAAAAAGATCCAAAGATCAGCATTTATCTGAAATAAAAAGTAGAGATGCTCCGATCCGCCTTTTTTGCTTCCGATACCGATCCCTGAAATTTAGTATCGGCCGATACCGAGTACCGATCCGATATTATAATAAATTTTTTTAACATGCTGCATTACCTAAAAAGACATACGCAAGGCAAGGTATCAGGTTCTACACCAACAATAATTTCATAAACTTTAAATTTTAAAAAAATGCACAAACTGGTTATTATTAGTGACTTCTTTATTAAAACAGCAACTTGCAGCCGTGAATATGCAAGAGGATTTAAGAGGATTTATTAAAACATTATGCAAGATAATGCAAGATAATATTAAAAAATATGCAAGAGGATTTATTAAAACAACTTGCAGCCGTAAATATGCAAGAGGAGAGGGTTTAAAATGCCCCACAGTTTTTCTCCCAACTGCAAGGGCATCACTTACACTGCGTTGTAAGAGAAGTCCCTCGTTTACAACCAGTTGCATTGTATGAGCAACGCAGCCTAAACTGCTCACTCCCATGTCCATGGCTCTTTTAATGTTGCTGGCGTTGTCTCGGACAATAACGTGGACTTTGCTAAGCGGAATATGCCACTTTTCAAGCATTTCCGTTAGTGTAGATGCAATCGCGTCACTGGTGTGTGACTAGGGCTGTGACGGTGGCAGCGGTGGTTATGGACCAACTCGGTGGTGCGGTGTTGTTTATAGTTTTGAAAAATATTTAAATTAACACAGATGCCTGTTTATTTCAGCACTTCCGTCAGTTAACATGCAGCCTACAAAAAGCTAAAATAAATAAACAAATATTTGTGTAATAAATTCGTAACAACCTCGACCAGCCCAGTCCGACGGCTCATCAAAATAACCGGTCTGAGTCCGACTGGAATCCGTGTCTTTGCACTGTTGCATCCATTAAAATGGCTGAGTTTTGTTTTTAATAGGAACTTGGTCATTTTTCGTTTCGTTTCTTCGTGAGGTTAATTTAGAAATATGTTTGGAACATTTTTTGTTTGTTAAAATTAAAGATTTTGTTTTTTTAACGATCAAGTGGCAGGCAGTGATCACCTTTGATACATTTTCCGTCTTCTCTCTCAAATCATCACGACTTGCCTAAAATATAATCTTCAAGCATATCAAAATATTATTTTAAATGTTAAATTTAGATAAATGCGTGATATTATGCGCATGCAATCGTTTGTTAGAGAGTGGAAGCTAAATGCACTTTGCAGGAGATGAAGGCGCCAGCGCGATCACTTGCAAAAACATTAAAATACAAGCAATCTTTGCTCATAAAAAAGAAGTCAAAACGAAAAAAATCAAATCGAAACTAAAACTTTTGATTTTATTGGGATATTTTAGAAAAACCGTATTAATTTCTTTCCAAAGGCGCGTCCAGTGAGAAAATGCCTAGTCAGGATCGTCAACTTCGCGACACTGGCTCAGAAAACACTAGTTTAATAATGATTCATTTAGGTATTCCCCTTATTTACCTCCAACACATTCATAGTAATTCTTTTTACCGGAACGTTGCCAGCTTTAGTCTATAGCGTGCGTTTGAACGCAGATCGCTTCAAACTGCTGCGAATGCACTTGCGCTCGCTGCTGTGGCTGGCGGGGACAATAAACGCCGCCACAACAGAAATTAATTATTTATATGTTTATGCATGTTTGTTATGCTGGATAAAAAAAACGTATCGGGACCACGGATTGGCCCATTTTCACCGATACCCGATCCAAAATTTTATTCAAGATCGACGCCGATACCCGATGGATCGGAGCATCCCTAATAAAAAGCTTTTGTAACAACATACAATATACCATTCAAAAGCTTGGCGCCAGTAATAATTTTTTTTTATATAGAAATTAATACTTTTATTTATCAAGATTTTGATGATAAAGGTATTTATAGAGTTACAAATCAAAATATTAGAATGATTTCTAAAGGATCATGTGACTGGAGTCTAAAAAATACTAAAAAATAGTTTTAAAATCACAGGAATAAATTACATTTTAAAATATATTTAAGTAGAAAACAGTTATTTTAAATAGTAAAAAATATTTCACAATTTTACTGTTTTGCTGTACTTTCGATCAAATAAGGGGCTTGGTTAGCAGAAGAGACTTCTTTAAAAAAACATCTAAAATCTTATTGTTCAAAAACTTTTGACCGGTAGTGTGCGTCTGTATTTTACTTACAGCAAACGAACACACTTAACTACAGGAAGACAGACCAAAAATACTGCTGATTTATAGTACACTACACAGATTTTTGTCCAATCAAATTGTCAATTGAAAATTCTGAATATGTCAGCAACTGTGAACAAAGGGCCGGGACTTGGCAAAGGAGTAATAAAATGATAGTTTTTCCTAAAAATTAAAATTCTGTAGTTAATTACTCCCCCTCACATTGTTTCCAAACTATAAGACTTTTGTTAATTTTCAGAACACAAATAAAAATATTTTTGATGAAATCTGAGAGCTTTCTGACCCTGCATAGACAGCAACACAACTACCATGTTCAAGCCCCAGAAAGGTAGTTAGGACATTGTTAAAATAGTCCATGTAAAGTCAATGGTTCAGCCGTAATTTTGTGAAGTTACAAGCTTTTTGTGTGCAAAGAAAACAAAAATGACAACTTTATTCAACAATTTCTTCTCTAATGTGTCAGTCTCTGCCACGCATTCACTGGAGTAATTAATGACAGAATTTTCTCACATGGATTCAATATTACTTGTTGTATTCACGTTTTGTTTTATTAAATAAACTAAATACAGTCATACATTTAACATGAAGTCTCCTAGCGGAGTTGCTATAATATAAGAAAATTTCTTTCTTGAGAAACATCCATAGGAAATTTGACCATAAATACACCATCACAGGAAAGAAAACTGTGTTAATGAACTCATTCATTGGGTCTTTAGATTATTTCTAGATATGGATAAGTCACTATAATGGTGAATTGGTGATTTTGTAATTTTTGTGTTCTGTGCCTTTTCCCTCTTAGTTCTTCCTCTGTTGTGATGAACAAAAGTTCTGACAGTGTGCTGTATACTGTACCAGATGATTTTATTGTCCTGAAAAGCTTTTTTTTGCAAGCATTCACCATAGTTGAGAAGATCCTCGTGACTCTTAGCCTTCACAAATCCATCTGGAGTTTTGATCTCTATGAAGAGCCTGGATCCAGACCCCTTCATAAACTTGCACATTTCCAGGTTGTAACTGTAAACACATGCTGTTCAAACACCACAGACAAGGAAAAAAGTGTGAGCTCACCTCCAGTACTGACTTCCATCTACCCTGAAGGCTCCACATCAGTCAGCACTCACCAGTCTGACCTTCATTCTCATCTTGAGCCCCATCTCTTCAGGCTCTTATTTGGAGTGGACGCCTCTTTGATCAATTCTCCAGTCATTCTGTGTGGTTTACCTGATGGACGTATTTGCTGCTTTCCTTTGCTCGTCCCCACCCTGGCTGGTCCTACAGGAGAGCGGAGATCTCCAGTCAGAGTCCTTCAGAGCTTGGAGCAACCAGTCGTATTTATTGGAACCTGTGTCTCTGGAGAACACGGACCTCAGTGTCTTGTTGCAGTTGGTCAAAGAGGCAAACTTCTAATGGTCAGAAGCAAACAAGCAACCTTGGAAGGAAAAAAGGCAGATTATGGTAAGACAATTGTATCATCATGACATTTTTGACTGCATACCTGAATACTATTGTATTTTGAATACATTTTGAATAAAGCATAGATTAGTTTCGGTAATCTATGTTTAATTCACATTTTATAGGCTTCAATGAGCATAGTGTACGAGGACCTGTGCTGTGTGCCTGTGTTGATGATAAGCGGCTGTACTACAGCTCTCTCAATGATCTACATGCTCTTCAGCTCTCCACAACATCATCTTCATCAGACACAGCAGGAACTGAGTCTCAACTGCGAGCTCTGACTTCAGACAGTCTTGGTGTATGCAAGGTTGTAGCACTTTCTGGGCCGTATACTAACTCCACAGGTACAGTATTTTGATAAATCTGAGTTGTTTACTTGGACTTTGCTTTGTTTTAAGTCACTAACACAAATAGTTTGTTATTGAATTTTAGGATCTGTGCAGCTTTTTGCAGTATCTTTAAGTGGAAGACTGCTTCAAGTGAATCTTCCTCATGGATCTGAAAAAGGAAATGTTCCTAGGTTGCCCTCATCTGTGGCAGGCCAGAGAGTGAAGGACCTCCTGGCTTCCATCGGAAACATCTGGGAGAGGTATGCTTTGTCTGCTTCATCCCTGAAAAGGCTACTGGTTTTCCAGCGGCAAAAGCTAAATGGCACTTTGAGTTTATTTCTATTTATTTATTTAGATTTTATAACATTATGATAATCACAAACATGGAAGTCCGTTTCCACCATTGAACAAAAAAATAAAAAGGTAATTGTGGCCTTTTATCTTACAGTTCTACCATTCTAGTGTACACCTTGCAGTTCTGACTTCATTTCTCAGAATTTGTATGCAATTCCAAGTAATAAAGTCAAAGTTCCAAGATATAAACTCACAATTCAGATTATTTTTCACCATTGCATGATATAAACTCACAGTTGAGTTATAAAATCAGCATTTCATGATATAAACCTGCAATTGCAAGAAAAAAAAGTCAGAACTGCAAGATCTCACAATTCTGAGAAAAAGACAGAATTGCTAGAAAAAAGGTCAGATTTGGGAATTTTTAGTTTTAGTTTTTATCTTGCAATTCTGAAAAAAAAGTCTGTATTATGAATATCTGTATTATGTATTATCTCGCAATTCTGACTTTGTAACTAGCAGTTAATTCAAGTTAATCATGCGTTTCTGAGGATAAAAGTCAGAATTGCAGTATACAAACTCACATTTGTGAAAAAAAGTCAGAATTGCACGCTTTTATCTCACAATTCTGATTTTATTTCTCACAATTGCAAGTTTAAATTTCACTATTCTGACTTTATAACTCGCAACTGAGTTTATATTACACAATTCTGAGAATAAGTCAGAATTGTGAGTTTATATCTTGCAATTCTGACTTTATAACTTCCAATAGTGAGTTTATATCTCTCAGTTCTGAGGAAGAAAAGTCAGAATTGCAAGATATAAATTCACAATTGCGAGAAAGGGTCTGAATTACGAGATACAAACTTGCATTTGCAAAAAAAAAGTCAGAATTGCGTGATTTTTAAACTTGCAGTTGCCAGTCATAAAGTCAGTATTATGTAATACAGACTTGCAATTGCAAGAAAAATGTCAGAGCTGTGAGTTTATATTTCACAAGGTCTAAATTCAAATTCAAATTAAGGTCAGAATTGCGAGATACAAACTCGTTTTTATCTCGCAATTCTGAGAAAAAAGTCTGAATTATGAGTTTATATCTCACAATTCTGATTTTATAATTCCTATTTGCGAGTTTATATCACTCAGTTCTGAGAAAAAAGTTAGAACTTTGAGATATAAACTCGCAATTTGAAGTTTATCATGCAATTCTGAGGAAAAAAGTCAGAATTGCAAGAAAAAAACTGGCATTTGTGAAGGGGAAAAAAGCAACTGCAAGTTTCTGTCACAATTCTGAGGGAAAAAAGTCAGAATTGCAAGATAAAAACTAGCAGTTGCAAGAAAAATGTCAGAATTGCCCAATTGTGAGTTATACAAATAAAAAAAAAAAAAAGTTTGTATCTCGCAATTCAGACTTTTTTCTTGCAAACTGCAAATTTATATCACACAATTCACACAATATAAACTCACAATTGCAAAGAAAAACATCTGAATTACTAGATATAACCTCACAACTGTGAGAAAAGTCTAAATTGTGAGATGCAAACGCTATTCTGAGTTTATAACTCAAAACTATGAGTTTATATCATGCAGTTCTGAGGGAAAAAAAGTCAGAATTGCAAATGTATATCTCACAGTTCTCACATTATAACTCGCAATTGCAAGTTTATATCTCACAATTCTGAGAAGAAATCAGAATTGCCAGATGTAAACTTATTTTTTTATTCAGTGGCGAAAATGGCTTCCATACATGAATCTTAATATTAATTTACATAATCATTTTAAAACAAAAATAATAAAACATTTTCATAATAAGTATATTGAATTGTTTATATGAATTTATGTATCTATCAAAAAATGTGTCATGTTGTCTTTTTTTTTTTTTTTTTTTTTTACTGTGTTCTGCAGGGCAGAATCCTTGAAACACAAGCTACAGGAGAAAAATGAGTCTCTCAAACGTCTTAATCAAGTCATAAATGTTTGCAGCCTATTGTTGGACAAAGATGGGAATGAAAATGAGTGCAATACAAGCACCAAACATCCAATCAGCTGTCGTGGTGTAGCTAGATGGAGCTCACTGCTCCAAAGAGACTCTTTGACTCTCGCATGCGTACTTGAAAATTCAAGTGGATGTACATTGGAACATGGCTGGACTTTGTGCATTCAGGTCCACCCATTATCCAAGGGTCCAAATATGGAGGCCTCATCTAGGACATACTCATTCCCATTCAAGAAACTAGATTCTGGTCAGAAACTGAATGTAACCATTCCTCTTGAAAGCACTTGCGGGCTATCTCTGCCAGCGAAAATCTACTGTTCTCTCGTCTTCTCCCTTTCTGCTCTGTTTAGCCCTGAAGCATCTTCTCCTGGTGTTTCCCAGCTTCTAACAGAGACGAGCTCCATCAGTGCACCTTTGAGTACTTTAACAGTGGACTGGCTTGATGTTTTAAGGCTAGATGGATCGTTTTCTCATAGTAACATCAGACACAACACTGTCACGGATGGCATCCAAGCATTCCTGCGTTCCAGAGGAGCGTTAAACAAAGATGCTGATACTACAACAGCAGGACCCATTGCAGTGACGGTCAGGGTATCATCAGAGCTTTTAAAAAGCAAACTGCAGCTCTCAGCAACCAGCAGTGCAGAAACATGCATGTCTGTGCTGAACTGGTTGGTATCACCTGAGGCGATAGGACAAACATTGGTACAAAGTCGAGTGGTTTGTGCCTACAGCCCAGATGGATGCTCTGTCAAGATTATGGCTAAAGAGGTGTTGACTTTATACTACTGATTTCTCATTTATGATCATAAAGTCTGATTTAGAATGAGTTACCCATGTCTTTCCTCAAGGTAACACTGGGAGATATCTGTTCTGATGGACCTCTTGAAGTCTTGGAGATTAGAGTGGAAAGTACATCTGTGGCAGCAGTGTGTGGACTGCATCATGCCATTCTAAGACGCCTTCAGGTACTTTCATAATAAAGCATTTACATTTTTTAAACGTGGATGTACAACTAAATCTAAATGAGAGATCATTACATTTTCAACAGGTCTTGCTGAGAGACTCAACTGTGAAATGTGGTCATACAAAACAGTTGAAGGCACAGAGCTTGTTTGAAGCCATACGGCATGTTGAGGTACATCTGATTCGGTTTTTGTTTAATACACTTTTTACTGTGATTAGTATTAATTCACATCTGTCAGATATTTTGTTTAAATCGCATGCAACACTAACAATTTTTTCTATTGTCAGTCTCTTTATAAAGACCTTCAGGATGCTCAAAATCAAGCAGCACTTCGTGGCACAATGAAGACGAAGAGTTCAGAGATCCTGTTCCCCATTTTGTTGCAGCTAAGAGCAAATCCGCTGGTCATCCTCTGATTGAAGTACACCATCAGAACTCTTTATTACTTTAATAGAGTAGAGGTTGTTCCATACCGTTTTACTTTTAACATACAAATCCCATCCCATGTCCCATTCATCAACACATATTCCATAATCAATAAAACACTGTACAAACAGAGGTATGGGGACATTTTAGCAAGATACACAATTCACGTGATATTAAGCCATAAAAGTTTTGAGGTTCTGTTTAAAAAAATCACACACAGGTCTACACACATCCTGAGTATTTACTCACAATGCATTTCTAGAATGTCTTGTTAAATCAACATAAAAGGCTGTCTGTGAGTGCATACAAAAGTCTCTGTAAAATGTAAAATATAATCCACATATCTGATACTTTAGTCCGCTGTTTGTGTCTCCAAATTAAAAAAAAAGCTTTTCTTTGAGCCGATAGTATCTTCCTTGATTGGCCATGAGCTGCTGGTGTGTTCCCTGCTCCACGACCTCACCTCCCTCCATGAAGATAATGTGGTCTGCTTTCTCTACAGTCTCCAAACGATGAGCTATCACCAATACTGTCTGATCTGTTATGGTGTTGAGCACATCTTGAACCTGGGAAATAAGACCATAGATACATGAATGGATGCCATTAGTGGGAGAACCTAAGAATGTATCATGTTACAGCAGCTTAAAAATACTGTGCAGCTTAGTTCACCCAAAAATGAAAATTGTCATTAATCACTTACTCCCATGTAGTTCCAAACCCACAAGACCACAAATTAACATATTTTTGATGATATCTGAGAGATTTCTGACCCTGCATAAACAGCAACGCAACTACCACGTTCAAGGCACAGAAAGGTAGAAAGAACATTGTAAAAGTAGTCCATGTGACATCAGTGGTTCAACCGTAATATTATGAAGCTACAAGAATACTTTTTGTGCGTAAAGAAAACAAAAAAAGTGAATTTGTTCAACAATTTCTTCTCTTCCGGGTCAGTCTTCGAGGTCAGAAAGCTCTCTGATTTCTTCAAAAATATCTTAATTTGTGTTCTGCAGATAAACAAAGGTCTCACAGTTTGAATCGATAAGAGGATCAGTAATTAATGACAGAATTTTCATTTTTGGGTAAACTGTCCTTTTAAGATATTAGGATTTTAGCATTAATTCTGGAGGAATCCATACAGCTTGTTGTGTGCTGCAGTCCATGTGGCTGGTGGCCTCGTCCAAGATGAGAATCTGTGGGTTTCTTATTAGAGCTCTGGCTATGGCAATGCACTGCTTTTGCCCTGCGGACAGCTGGCCACCACATTCTCCAACATCTGCAGAGAAAGCGTCCATATTTAACCTACGCATTTTATAGAGTTTCATGCTATTTATGGGAATACACAATGTATCCATATTGGTTATCTGACAATCTGCCTAGTTTTATCTACCTGTATCATATCCTTGTTCCAGTTTGCATATGAAGTTGTGTGCGTTGGCTTTCCGAGCAGCTTCTTTTACTCTTTCAAGTATGCAGTCCTTCAAACCGTATTCAATATTATATCTCACAGAGCCAGAGAAAAGCACAGGATCCTGGGATACCATTGCCACCTAAGCCAAGAGAAAGAGATTGATGTATCAGTTTACAAACTACTATACAGTGGTGGACAGAATTATTATAACACTAGTATTTTCACTAGCTAAAAATGGTTTTAAGCCAGTTATTTTTTATCTTTTGCTGTAGTGTGTCAGTAGATAATATTAGTTTACATTTCCATACATATATTTTGCCATTAATTGTAATAATCCAGTGAGATTTTTGTTTGCACAAGAAGTCTGAAAACAGCCAGTGCTCAACACAGAGATCTGATCTCATCATCATCCAGTATGTCTGGAATGACATGAAGAAACAGAACAAACTGTGAGACTAAATCCAAAGGACTGTGGGAATGTCTCCAAGATGCTTCAAGAAACCTACCTGCAAAGCTACAGTACTGTTAAAAGTTTTCATAATGTCATAAATTGATTTATTTCATCGATTAACTTCTATTAACTAAATTAAATCAACATTTGGTGTGACCATCCTTTGCGCTGAAAACAGCTTTTGCTCTAGGTTCCTAGGTGCCCTAGGAAGCATCTTGAAGATGTTGCCACAGTTCTTCTGGAACTGACTGGATGATGATGAGATCAGACCTCTGTGTGGAGAACTGGCTGTTGTCAGACTCCTTGTGCAAAAAAGCTCACTGGATTATTACAATTAATGGCAAAAGGAATGTTTGGAAATGTAACCTGATATTTCCTACTGACACACTATAGCAAAGGATAGAAATAACTGGCTGAAACACATTTTTTGGCTGGTGAAAATATTAGTGTTCTAATAATTTTGGCCACAACTGTAATTTTATCAAACCATCCAAAGACTTGTCTGTTTGCACATCTCTCCGTAAATTATGATTATAAATGCTGGTGTATCATTCCTTGCCTTTTCACACAAGAACCGGTGTTGGTAGTGGTACAGAGGTTCTCCATCCAGAAACACCTCACCCTCCTGTGGCTCATAGAACCTCTGCAGCAAGCAGACGCAAGAGGTCTTCCCACCACCAGAGGGTCCTACCAATGCTGTCAGCTTCCTTGGACTCAATTCCAATGTAACAGACTGCAACAAATCAACAATGAGTACATGCAAATCCCATGAGTTCTCTAATCAGCTTTCGCTATATAAACCAGAACTTACCTTTAATGCTTTTTCATTAGGACGGGAGTGGTAGGAAAAGGTGACCTTTTCAAAGGTTAGTCTTCCTTCAAGCTTCTCTGGGGCCAAATCACCTGCCTCTTTCATCTGTGGCTTCCTGTCAAGCAGCTGGAAGACCTTCACTGATGATACCACAGTATTCAGCATGTCTCCATAGATGTATACAAGATGCTGAGAATATAATGATGGACAGAATTTAGTCTCTCTAAATTTAGAGTCATATTACTGTCAATTCTACCAACCAGTCATACCTTCATGTTGGTCACCATGTCCTTCTGGTAGAACACAAATGCAAGGAGGCTGCCGCTGCTGAGCTGTCCAGAGGAGATGAGATTTCGACCTTGGAACAGCATTGCTACCTTCAAGCCTACTGTAATGAACTACAATGCAATGAAAGAAGAATCAATTAATAGAATCCAATCTATTTTGAAGAGCGGTGCATGCAGCTCAGGACTATATATGATTTACCCTGCGTATTAAGAGATGGATGGCACTGTAGATGCCTTTACGCCTCAGAACCTGGAGCTTCCTGTTGAGAGCTTCTTCATATCGCTGGTGCTCCTGACGCTCAGCCTTAAAACTGCGCACAGTCCTCATTGACCCAATGACAGAAGACGCCAACTCTGTAGTCTCTGCATTACAGTCCTGAAGCTCTTTGGCTGTTTTCTGATTAGAAAAGTGAGGCATTTTGAAGTTAATTATGGTTTGGGTTTATGAAGCTGTGTGAAAGTAATAAGGAAACTAACATGAGGTTTACTTACTTGGGAGATGTTGTTGTATGAATTCTGAATGAAAGCAAGAAGTGGCATTTCGATGCAGGTGAGGAGGGTTAACTGCCAGGATAGGCGCAGCATAAAGAACAGCATGCCACATGTCTTCACCAAACTCCGCAGTAACACATTAACATTCATGGCCACAGAACGTCCCATTTTATCAGTGTCGGAGATCAAACGTGATGTGAGACTACCTGTGAGAGAAAAAAATATTTTAAGTAATATATTTTTAGTCTTCTTTCAAAACACCTAAATATGCGTCGGAATGTAGTCACGCAAGACATGTTTTTAACCTTCTGGGGATCTTAAGTCATTTAAGAAAAATGTAATGTTTTGCATTTTTTAAATATTTTACTTTTTTGAAATGGTACAAAACTTGACTTGTGCAGTGTTGGAAAGGTTACTTTGGAAATTTAATAGGCTAGAGATTACAAGTTACCCTATTTTAAATGCAAAAGTGTAAGTATCTCAGTTACTTTATTTAAGTAATGTACAGTTGAGGTCAAAAGTTTACGTACACCTACACCTGCATAACGTTAATTAATTTCCCAAAATAAGAGGGGAAAATAATCATACAAAATGCATGTTATTTTTTATTTAGTACTGACCTGAATAAGATATTTCACATAAAAGGTGTTAGCATATAGTCCACAAGAGAAAATAAAATAAAACAAAGTTCTTAAAACTATGCTGTCACCTGAATGATCCACAGCTTTTTTTTTTTTTTTGTCTAAGTGATAGTTGTTCATGTGTCCCTTGTTTGTTCTCAAGAGTAAAACTGTCTGTTGTTCCCACAAATTATTTTGTTGTTTCAGCATTTTGTCTATTTTAACCCTTTCCAACAATGACTGTATGATTTTGAAATCCATCTTTTAACACTGTGGACAACTTTAGGGACTCATGCTCTAGAAGAAAAACAATGCATTAAGAGCCAAGGATGTAAACTTTTGAACAGAATGAAATCTTTCTTATTTTTCCTAATTTTTTTTTTTATGATTTAGTACTGCCCTTCAGAAGCTACAGATGATACTTACATGTTCCCAGATCATGGTTCATGATCAACAGTTGTGGATCATTCAGGTAACAACACAGTAAGAATCAAGCGTATGTAAACTTTTGAATGGGGTCATTTTTATAAACTCAACTATTATTTTCTCTTGTGGATTACATGTAAACTTTCTATATGAAATATCTTATTCAGGTCAATACTAAATAAAAATTAGCATTTTGTATGATCCCTTTTTGCAGATTCAGCAAGGTGTATGTAAACTTATGCACTTTACTGTAACTGATTACATTTAATAACTTTTTGATTACTTTTCTAAATGTATAAGAAATGTTTTCAACTGTTAACTGTCATTTTCAACCATTTAAAGCAGGCAGGGTTAACCTTACAGTAGTACTCAACATTGTTTACTCTTGGACTTTTAAAATATAATGCATAATAATTTAATCATAAAGCACAGCCACCACAAAAGACTCAATTCCAAAGCATTTCAATGTCATTCAATTATCACCATAAATCCTTAAAAGTTTCTGTACCTTGAAAATATATGTACACTAGTTTGTATTATATCACATTTTCATTAAGTTACAAAAAAACTAGTTAGCACTAATGTGAGTGTTTGAAATGCCGCATCTATGGGAGGCAGTGTTGAGGGTAGCGCATTACAAGTAACGCAAGTTACGTAAGAATATTACTTTTTTCAAGTAACTAGTAAAGTAACGCATTACTTTTTTATTTCCAAGAAAATATTTTAGTTACTTTTTCAAAAAAGTAACGCCAGTTACTTTTTGTTTCCTTTATGTATTTAATCCCATTTTATTAACCAGTGACTTTGCTGCTGACTTTTGTTGTTTCAATTCAACCGTACACTGCAAAAATACTTTTCTTATATTTTTTGTCTTGTTTCCAGCCAAAATATCTGAAAATTCTTAAATCAAGAAGGATTTTCTAGACAAGGAAATAATTATTTTCTTGTTTTCAGAAAAAACAACTCAAAATTAAGTGAGTTTTTGCTTAGAACAAGCAAAAACTGCCAAACAGAAAACAAGATTATTTTGCTTGTTTCAAGCAAAAACACACTTACTTTTGACTTATCAAAAAATCCCTCTTGATTTAAGAATTTTTTAATATTTTGGCTGGAAACAAGACAAAAAATCTAAGTAAGAAAACCATTTATTGCAGTGTATTAATAAGCAAAACTTACTTTATATTAACCCTTTAACTGTCACTCCCTATTTTGAACATAGACGTGAAAATGCACTATCCAAAACGAAAACATTTTGTAATATGATTTTCATGTACAATTTCCATGATAATGCAATGTCTGATTTTAAAATGGCTTTCAAAGGATGAATTTTGAGATTTTAAGTCTTCAAGTGATATATAATTTCTTATGATTTCTAAAACATGATAGGGAAAAAGGCAACAAAGAAAGTCTTTTTGTGAAAAAGGTCTGAACCCCTCTTATGATGTAAATTTTTTGAGGCACACTCTTGTCATAAATTAATCTATTACTTTCTCTACATAATTTGTAACACAAAACAGTGGTAAAATATCTATTTAGGAGTCGTAGACCTTTCCAACGATAGTTTGTCATGATTAGATTAGGATTTATTTGAAATATGGTGAAGTAAACGTAGGTGTCCCGGTGACGAGACGGTGACAGTTAAAGGGTTAACTAACATTTGTGGGGGGTTTTTCTCATTGCTGAAGAGTGTTGAAAATTTATTTTTCTACAGTTCTACTGTACAGGCGTGAATTTTAATTTTCCTTTAGCCTTTGGCTTATTCACTTAATTTCATTTTGGTGTGAAAGGGCTTGTACATTTGCTAAGAATCGATCGTTTTTATATTAAAAACAAACAAGCAAGCCCTGCCCAGATTTTAAAAAAGTAACACAAAAGTAATGTAATGCATTACATTCCATAAAAAGTAACTAAGTAACGTAATTAGTTACTTTTTTAGGGAGTAACGCAATATTGTAATGCATTACTTTTAAAAGTAACTTTCCCCAACACTGATGGGAGGGACGGTAAATTTGACATTGTTCTCTCTTCTGACTGCCGATATCAGTCTCTCTTAATTTTCTTTTTTTTTTTAGTATTATGGAGTTTTTCTTTTGTTATTTGAGCAAATGGGAATGCAAAAGATATATTTGCGGTACTCTCCCATTCACTCCTCTTGGATTTTACCCAACTATGCTGACTTCCGCTATGAGAAACCTGGAAATGTGAGAAAGGTCCATAAATCATGTCTTTAGAAGAGCCTATTCAATTATACTGTGGTAAAAATGGCATTTCGAACAGCTCTGGGCTTTACTTGACGCTGTGGTCACTTCAACTGAAGTGAAGGGACAAGTACCTGGTTTATTTTCTTCAAAGAAGGTTATCTCCTGCTTCATGAGGTTCTGGAAAAGCATGTGTCGTATTCTTTTGTTGAGTCTGCTGAGGCTACACATGAACATCCCGCCACGCAGACCACTGAACATAGAACTTGAAGACACAAGAAACGTACAATTAATTCCAAAAAAACAAAGCAATACAAGAAGGCATTTATTTTTAACATATTTACTTGGCAATTATGTTACACTCACCTTCCAAGTGAGCATAGTGCCATGAGTCCAATAGCCCAGAAGAAATTAGTGTGCTGGTACTTTCCACTCAATATGTCAATAACTTTGCCAATGCAGTATGGGATAAATGTCTCAACTATTTAAAAAAAAAAAAAAAAAAGATTTATTTATTTCATATTACACTGGATCTAGTTTCTATTTTCTTCAATGCCAGTGGTGTCCAAACTTGGTTCTGGAGGGCCATTGTCCTATTGAGTTTAGCTCCAACCCCAATTAAACCACCTAATCCAGCTAACCAAGGTCTAACTAGGCATACTAGAAGTTTCCAGGCAGGTGATTTGGAGCTAAACTCTGGAGGGCAGCGGCCCCACTGGACCAAATTTGGACACCCCTGTTCTACATAGATACAAAAATGCACTGAAAGCAGGGTTTGGATTTAAAACCAAGAACAAATTCAAACAATATTATATTTTCCTCAAGCAGGAGAAACACTCACAGAGTGCTGCCAGGATGAGGAAGAGGAATGCAGCCCCTAGATGAAGATAGTCTGGCCTGCAGTATCGAATGACCCTCATTAGGAGTGCTCTGGCCTCTTCATCTTTCTTACGGTTTCTGCCACCCTTAGATGATCCACCATGTGGGAAGGCCATCTCCCACACCACATATATAAGAGTAGATGTAACAGAGCTCAGGATCACCATACCAGGATCAGGAACAGGAGTAAAGCCTCTCACAGTCCCCTCCAGCATTGTCTGCATACTGTCAAACACTGGAGGTAGGAAGCTCAGTAGGGCTACCCAGCGTGTCAAAAAAGGACGAATACTGTTGTGCGCAAAAAATGTGCTTAATGAATAAAGCACAACAAAGCTGATGGCCCTGAGAGCCCACAAGCACCATAGATCCAGACTTCCCTCTCCATCCAGCCACAGGAGTACAGCCCACACATAAGCCCAGATGACAAGATCACAGCACAGCAGGCAGAAATGCACTGCTGCAGTTCTGTAGATGGGGTCAGCCTTTGAAGTCATCTTAAAACTGAAAAGATAAATCGAATGAATCAGCATAAACTAGTCTGGAATTGTTTCAAAGCCTGGTCACACTAGTCAACTGGCTTGTTTTAGCTGATGGGAAAGCGGATTTCTTAGTAGTGTGACCAACTGAAACCCCATTTAAAGCCACAAGCTAAGACTAGCAAACCAGCTTAGGCCGGTATATAATGTTTTCAGAGGCAGGAATCTGAAATATAGTATAAACAGCAATATTAAACAGTAAAAACAGATAAACAATATTAGTCTTCTTACCATTAGTTGATGTTCCTGTTGCATTTTGTCGCAGTCATTTTTGGTTTCACTTTCACCCTTGTGGGCGGTGTCAAAATTGTTTTTCAGTTTCATTACGCATACAAATAAAAAGAGTCGATTTAGAAAAAATATTCAATCACCGCATAGTTTGCTTTGAACGATGTAGAGTGCATTAAACACTTTTTTTTTAAATTATTCCTACTGTATGTATGTAGTGCGTATGACGGGTCATGACGTTGTACGTTACGTCCAGGGTTGCCAGGTTTACACAACAAAACCCGTCCAATTGCTACTTAAAACTAACCAAAAAGTAGCCCAGTCGCGTTTCGAGGGAGTCCCGGGTTCCAGAGGGGGAAAAACGCTTTTTGGTGGGGTTCTTCTGGTAAAATTAGCATTCCAGTGGCTAAATATTACGTTAATGGGGTCGCTCAACCCGCTGCAATAGAAAACTGCGGACTTGGCAACACTGGTTACGTCGGTCGTCGACGCATGAAGTTTAAGTTGCCAGCAGAGAGCGCTCTGTACTGTAGCGAATAATATCACCAACCATAGGTGATTTTATAAATGTGCAGCTGTTTGTTTCACTGGTGAACAAGTATGTAAACAAGGACTTTAACAACAAAAAGCGGACACCGACAGTTAATACAAATTTCTATATGGGACCATTTTTTTATGTAGGCCTATTGTATAATACGCAAGGTACACATTTCTAGTAATATCATATTGTATTTTTGTCATCTCCCCAAATTTTCACTACCGAAACAGTAATAATATAATTAAGTATGGGTTATATTGACCTGTTAAGATTTAGCTTACCTCTTCCTTGTAAATATATTTTTTGCTATTTTATTAAAACGTTTTCATAAATAAATCAATAACAATTACAATTTTAACAATATTTTAAGCGTGATTTTTGATATTTGTATTTTGAATCCAATTTTTCTTTTTTAAATAATCATCATGATCATATTGATTTCAAAGGATTCATTAGTTTGAATGTACATCGAACCAAACACTATCATAACATGTTGGCTGATAATTTAATATATTTTTTATTTTTGGACAAAACATATCCCATGTGTCGGCTGTGACAGCACATTTTTGGTAGTGAGCACATTACAAAATTCTGCAAACATTAACCAGAATATGAAGATATGTTTACCTAAATAGACAAAAAAACTAATTATCTGCTTACATCTTTATTATGGAGTACAGAAATAAACTTTTCTATTATAGTAATATTTTGTATTATACATTGTGATATATATGATACTCTCTCAAGGGGCTCACTGCCCTTTCCGTTTATAGAAGCTGGTCATGTGCTTTGGCAAAGTAACAAAACAACAGAGCAACTACAAAGAATCAGCACAAAGTGAAATGTGACACCTGTTCTTTTCAGCAGTAAAAAAATAATTCATAACACTCAATAAAAATGAGCCCTTTGCCCCCTTGGCTCAAACAATGTCTTATTCAGTACTAATCCATGAAACTCAAACAAACAAGGGCACATATTTTCATACTCGCCGAGAACAAAAAAACATGAAGTCTGAGTTGTATATTGGTTAAAGAATGACTGTGAGAAAACCTATGTGCAATAATAGCAAACAAATTGTACTGATTTATTATACAGTACTTTTCCCTTTGACAGCTGAATGTGTAGACCTATCAGACTAACAGTCTTTGTTAAGGGTAGGTGTTTCAGTGCATGGTCGTATGACACGAATATATACTACTGTTCAAATGTTTGAGGTCAGTAAGTTTTTTTGAGAAATTAACACTTTCAGCAAGGATGCATTAAAAAGTTTTGATAAAGACATTCATAAAGTTACAAAAAGCTAAAAGTGTCTTTCCATTAAATGCTGTTCTTTTGGACTTTGGAAAAATTGTATAAAAATATTTTCAAGATTCATAATAATAAGAAATGTTTCTTGAGCACCAGATGATTTCTGAAGGATCATGTAACACTGCTAAAATTCATTCAGCTTTACCATCAGAAGAATAATTTACATTTTAAAATATACAGTTTTTGAACTAAGATTTTAAATGTTTTTTTAAAGATGCCTCTTCTGCTCATCAAGCCTGCATTTATTTGATCCAAAGTACAGCAAAACAGAAAAAAATTGAAATGTTTTTACTATTTAAAATAACTGTTTTCTATTTGAATATATTTTAAAGTATAATTTATTCTTGTGATTTCAAAGTAGATTTTTTTAGCATCATTACTCGTCACATGATCCTTCGGAAATCATTCTAATATTCTGATTTGCTGCTTATTATTAGTATTACTTCAAAAACAGCTGAGTATATTTTGTCAGGTGCCTTTGATGAATAGAAAGTGCAGAAGAACAGCATTTATCTGAAATAGAAATCTTTTGTAACATTATAAATGATTTTATCATCACTTTCGAGCAATTCAAATCATACTTGCAAAATAAAAGTATTATTTTCTATGAATACATGATACTGTGAAAAAAATGATACCGACTCCAAGCTTTTGAATGGTTTAGTGTATAATGTTACAAAAGCTTTTTATTTCAGATAAATGCTGATCTTTGGATCTTTCTATTCATCAAATAATCATGAAAAAAATGTACTCAACTGTTTTAATATTGATAATAATAATAAAATGATTTCTGAAGGATCATGTGACACTGAAGACTAGAGTAATGATGCTGAAATTTTAACTTTGATCACAAGAATAAATTACATTTTCAAATATAGTCAAATAGAAAACAGTGATTTTAAATAGTAAAACTATTCAAAATATTACTGCTTTTACAGTGTTTTGGCTCAAGAGACTTCTTTGAAAACATTAAAAATCTTCTGACTAGTAGTGTATGAATATAGAAAACCGTTATTTAAAATGTTTACATTACTGTATTTTTAAATATAGAAAAGCAGACTTGGTGAACATAAGAGACTTCTTTAAAAAAATCTTACCAACCTCAAACTGTCGAACAATAGTGTAACAGGCAAAAAATGAGGAAACTGAAATTAACAAGCATGAGATGAATCAAATCAGTCACAATGTTCAAAATTTCCTGACTTGAAATAGCTTAATTTCCTGGGTAAACAGCTTCAGCATTCTGACATTTCAATCAGGAATGAAGAAATGTTTATAGTATTTATTTGAATTTGAAAGGACTGCATTAACGGATGTCGCTGATATACTGTATAAGGCAAACCAGTGATGTGAGACCAGGATGTTTACAAAAGCCAGTGTCATATGACGCTGAGATAATAAAATACGGATCAGGATTACAAGTCATAAATAACTCTGATCCAAATCATACATCTGTGTTTCTTTCTGCCTCTAATGAAGTTTTATTTGTCTTGTCCCCTTCTCTAGGCACACTGCTGTACTGGCAGTCCATGAGCAAATTGACTGCAGGTTTAGCTGGAGACCCAGGCACTGGTGAATTACTGTTCTTCTGGGCTGCATCACGGGAGTCCAGATAGTAAAAGGAAACCATGAGGAAGAGAGCTGATAAGACCACTGAGATGCTGCAGGCCACGAACACATATGTGTACTCTTTCATACGGTCCACAAGGATACCTGTATCACAGGTGCAGAAATATTACAATTAGCATTTTATTTAGCATCTAAATCAGCTTGATCATCATTATTTTGAACATAAACACCAAAACATGAGCCATGCGTGACTGTGCAGGGGAGTTCTAGGAAACGCTTGAATGCTAAGCCAAAAACATTTGTACTTAAAAACACCTCGAGGTGTTAGGCACCGCTTTACATTTTTGTGTGAGAAAGAGCCTGGTCAGTTTGACCAGATTGAAAACGCGTAAATCCAGATTAGTGATACAATGGAGTAGACATTCCATTCTTTTAACTCAGGCACAGGCATAAACCTTCTCACTGATTGTGACACAATCACAAATATATGTGACCCTGGACCTCAAAACCAGTCATAGTGGTCCATTTTCACATTTTTGTTAGGATAAGACAATATTTGGCTGAGATACAATTATTTGAAAATCTGGAATCTGAGGGTTCAGAGAAAATGCCTTTAAAGTTGTCCAAATGAAGTTCTTAGCAATGCATATTACTAATCAAAAATTAAGTTTTATATATTTACAGTAGGAAATTTACAAAATACCTTCACGGAGCATGATCTTTACTTAATATCCTAAGGGTTTTTGGCATTAAAGAAAAATCATTAATTTTGACCCATACAATGTATTTTTGGCTATTGCTACATAAGACTATTTTGTGGTACAGGGTCACATATAGCCCATTCTTTATGCAACAAGATTGTTTGGGAATGTCTTTGAATTAACTTTTGGGACATTACTGTGACAGGACAGTTGAGACGTGACAGGAAAGAACCTTAATTTCCTGATCTAAACTAGATTCGAACCAGCGATAAGACCAGTTGCAGTTTTAGGCACTAAGGTTTTTTGTTGTGTTTTTTTTTTTTGTTTGTTTGTTTTTGCGTGTTTTGCCATTCAAGCGTTTTGGATCAGTAAGATTTTTCATGTTTTTTTAAAGAAGTTTCTTATGCTCATCAAGGCTGCATTTATTTGATGAAAAATCCAGAAAAAAACAATAACATTGTGCAAATATTATTTCAATGTAAAAGAATTGTTTTCTATGTGAATATATTTTAAAATGCAATTTATTTATGTGATGCAAATTTGGATTTTCAGCATCATTAATCCAGTCTTCAGTGTCGCATAATCTTTCAGAAATCATTAATCATGATGATTTATTATCAGTGTTGAAAACAGTTGTGCCTATTATTATTATTACTATTATTTTGTTGGAACCTGTGATACTTTTTTCAGGATTCTTTAATAAATAAAAGGTTAAAAAGAACAGCATTTATTTTAAATAGAAATCTTTTGTAACAATATAAACTACGATTTAAAAGTTTGTGGTCAGTAAATTTTTATTCTTTCTTTTTTTTTGAAAGAGAGAAATTCATATTTTTATTAGTGCTGTCAAACGATTAATCATGATTAATCATGTCCAAAATAAAAGTTTATGTTTACATACTATATATTTGTGTACTGTGTATATTTATTATGTATATATAAATACACACACATGCATGTATATATTAAGGAAAAATATTTTAGATTTATAACTATTATTTATATTTATTTATAATCAAAACTGTATACAGGTATAAATATATATATACATATAAATATTTTGTTTTAATATATACATGTATGTGTGTGTATTTATATGTATATAATAAATATACAGAGTAAACACACATATAGTATGTAAACATAAACTTTTATTTTGGATGTGATTAATCACGATTAATCGCTTGACAGCCCTAATTTTTATTCACCAAGGATGTGTTAAATTGATAAAAAGTGATAGCAATGACTTATTTAGTTAATTCCATTATTTCGTTTCCAAAAACATTTTTTTCTGTATTTTTGATCAAGTAAATGCAGCCTTGATGAGCATAAAATCTATATGTTTTTCAATTAATATTAGGTTGTAAATCTGCATGCAAATGCTGTTTAAAATAGTTTTAGATTTTAGAACATATCACACTTGAAGAAATGTCGACTATGCAAAAGTATTTCACATCAGCCACCTTTACAAATTCTTATATTACAAAATCTACTGTTTGCTAGGTGTGCTGGATAAGTCGGATATTAACAGTACCTACAACCCATGTAGGGAAATAAAACTCTTTATTGCCGTACAGGTTTTGAATGACTCTTTACTGCAGTCAATGGCCATTTACATTTACATATCTACAGTCATGGCCAAAAATATCGGCACCCTTGCAATTCTGTCAGAAAATGCAGCTCTTCTCTCAGAAAATTGTTCCAATGTTTCCAATGCAAATGTTTTGGTATTCATGTGCTTATTGTTTTTGTTCGCACTGGAACAACAACAACAACAAAAACAGAGAAGAAAAGTCAACTTGATAACATTTCACACAGAACTCAAAAATGGACTGGACAAAATTATTAGCACCTTATCAAAATTATAAGAAATAATTGCTTTTCAAGCATGTGATGCTCCAGTGTTTTGTATTTAGACACACCTGTGGCAAGTAACAGGTGTGGGAAATATAGTAATCACACTCGCAACCAGCTAAAATGGAGAAAAGTTCACTTGTCACAAGTTTGTCACACTTAGCATGGAGAAAAGAAAGAAGTTTAAAGAGTTGTCTGTGGATTTGAGAGAAAAAAATGTGGAAAAACATGGACAATCTCAAGGCTACAAGTCCATCTCCAGAGATCTTAATGTTCTTGCGTCCACTGTGTGCAATATCATCAAGAGGTTTACAGTCCATGGCACTGTAGCTAACCTCCCTGGAAATGGATGGAAGAGCAAAATTAATGAAAAGGTACAACAAAGGATTGTTTGAATGGTGGATAAAGAGCCCAGAGTAACTTCCAAACGAATTTAAACTGATCTGCAGACACAGGGTACACCAGTGTCAGTCGCCATCTGTCGCCATCTGAATGAAAAGGGACGCTATGGAAGGACACCACTGCTGACACAAAGGCATAAAAAAGCAAGACTGGAGTTTGCCCAAACTTATGTGACAAAACCAATCCTTCTGGGAGAACATACTGTGGACAGATAAGACAAAAGTAGAGCTTTTTGGTAAAGGACATCATGGCACTGTTTACAGAAAATGAAATGAGGCCTTCAAACATGTCAAACAGTCAAACATGGTGGAGGTTCAAAGATGTTTTGGGGTTGCTTTGCTGCTTCTGGCATTGGATGCCTTGACTGTGTGAATAATATCATGAAATCTGATGATTACCAAAAAATTTTGAAGCCCAATTTAGTGGCCAGTGTCAGAAAGCTGCGTCTCCACCAGAGGTCAAGACAATGACCCGAAACACACTTCATAAAGCACTCAGAAATGGTTACAAACAAAGCACTGGAGAATTGCAATGAGTCCAGATCTGAATCCCATAGAACACCTGTGGAGAGATCTCAAAACAGCAGTTGCTTCCTTCAAATCTGAATGACCTGGAGCAGTTTGCAAAAGAAGAGTGGTCCAAAATTCTAGTAGAGAGCTGTAAGAAACTCATTCATGGTTACAGGAGGCGAATGATTTCAGTTATTTTTTTCCAAGGGGGATGCTACCAAATATTAATTTAAGGGTGCCAATAATTTTGTCCATTGGATTTTTTTGAGTTCTGTGTGGAATTGTATCAGATTTGACTATTCTTTTCTGTTTTTTTTTTTTTTTTTAATGCAAACAAAAAAATAAACATGTGAGTACCAAACATTTTTAACTGCAACAATTTTCTGAGAGAAGGGTTGCATTTTCTGACAGAATTGCAAGGGTGCCGAATTTTTCACCATGACTGTATAATAGTATCACAAAAAAGAGATTCAAATTATAAGAGGACATTTCTGATGTAATAATGAAATGCTAGAAACACCCCTGCTATCTATTGAAACTATACTTGTTGTCTCAAGTCTAGGGCAGGTACAAATGTTGATATACCAGCATGACCACATTTAAAACAGTCTCTGTCAGTTTTAAAGGATGGTATCTGGAGTTCAGATCCATGCTATAAATCATGTTTGGGCTGTGCTTTGTGAGTCACACATTCAGGCAGTAACATAACAAACAATTCAAAACACAACATACCTGCAAGAGGAGGTCCTATCAGCAGCGTAACGCTTTCCATGATAGACAACAGGCCGAGCGCTGATGGGAATCGACTCATCTCCACTGTGTCCATTAGAACGGTAAACATTAGTGAGCCTACCACACTCATGGACAGTCCGTATGTCACCACATACATTAACAGCACTGGGAAACTGGCAGAAATGCAGCAGATGCTATTACTGAGTCCATTTATCAGGAGTGCGGCTGAGAAAACGTAGATGTGTCGACCTTTAAACCAGGACAGGCTGAAGAGCACTCCGACAGGAGGCCGCACGAAGATATTGACAAAACCCAGGATGGAGAGCAGCAGGGCGGCCCGGCTCGGATCCATATTGTGAGCTGTTGCGTACGGGACCAGGTAAATAAGCGGCACCACGAACCCCAGCATCATCCAAGTGATGCCCAGTGAAAACACCCGAAATCGCAAATTACTACAGAAGAGGTCAAAGGCCATGTGTTTTCTGAGGCCCGATGCTAAATTCCGAAAGATCCCCAGCAAGCATCCTTTTTTGCCTGCGGGTTTGGGACCGTTGCTCATCACCTCTATCTTTCTGGGCTTGCGAGGCCTGACCGGTCTCATGACGGCTCCGCAAACACAGCAGTTGAGCAGCACAGCACCAAGGACCAGAAAGCTCCCTCTCCAGCTCAGCGTACTCCGCAGATAGTCACCTAAAAAGGGCAATGTAGACAGACCCAGAGCAGTACCAGTGGAGGACATTGCATTGGCAAAAGGGCGACGGCGCACAAAGTAGTGGCCAAGTATAGTGACCGCAGGCTGGAAGCTAAAACAGAAACCCAGACCTGTGAAGCAAAGAAAGAGTTATGAGTTTTATAGAACTGAATGATCGATTACAAAACATGCTAACTAAATTCTTCATAACAAAACTAAAATTCATTGTACTGTGGTAACTAACAGTGAACATGTATTATTTACTTACATGCCTATTATCAAAACTGGAACTATAAATACATCTAAGCTGTACCTGCATTTATATTAATAACAATAATAATAATTGTTGTTGTTATATGGTTTAATAATTAATCATAAATCAATTAAAAATAAAGCTGTATATTATTTACTGATTAATAATAAATACATCAAAGCTGTAATTGTAAATATAATAATAAGAAATGTTGCTGATGTTATTATGCATTTAAATAATTAATAATAATTAATTATTAAATTAATTTATTAGCAGTAGTATATCATAATCCATCATCAATAAATAAATCAATTAATAATAATACAAATATTTAATTGACATTAATTATTCAATATTAAATTAACAAACTATTATTATTATATAATATTATATAATATATTTACAATTAATAATCAATTAATAATATAATACATGCTCATGTATTATTTACTTGCATGTTGACTATCTGAGCTATATCATACATTTATTTATTGTTTACATAATTTGACTAATTAAGCATAATCATTATTTTTAATAATAATAATAAGAATATCTATTCATTAATGATAAATTATTAATTCATAATTTTTAGTTTTAATGTATTTATTTTTACTGGTCCTAGAACTCTGATTGTTGCTACAGCACATATATTTTTAATTTAGCATTATTTATATTATTTTTTATAATAATAATAATAATAAATGTTCATGTTTTTACTTGCATGCTGACTATCTGAGCTATGTAATACATTATTTATTGTTTAAAGAATTTTTACAAATTAAGCATTATTAGTTTTATTAATAACAATAATAATAATATCTATTAATTAATGATAAATTAATAATACATCAAAAATGTTATTGTTTACATTTATTGATTTTTACTAGTCGTATAGCTCTGCTTGTTGATAATTAATAATTAATAATGCTGGTTGCTACAGTATATATATATATATATATATATATATAATTATATATAATTATTATTTTAATATTAATAAAAATAATAAATGCTCATGTATTTACTTGCAGGTTGACAATCTGAGCTATATAATAAATATATCATTTTATTTATTGTTTAAAGAAGTTATGCTAATTTATCAATATTATTATTTTTTAATTCTAATATTAATAATAATATCTATTCATGCTAAATGAATAATACATCATTTTATTTTTTGCATTTGATTTGTACTGTTCTTATAACTCTGCTTTATGCTACTGTATTTATATTTGTAATATCTGAAACTTTATATTAACGTGATGTTTATAGAACTGTTGTATAAAAACACTTGCAGTAATGCTGTTATAACAGCCATGCTGATAACGAGCACAACAGGATTCTTGTGTGATATTGCTCAACAAATCAACCACTTATTTGTGTTCATATTCTCATTCATGTCAGGTCAGCTGGTAAAGTGCTTAGTAATAACTCTTTACATAATCACAAAGACGTTTATGTAATGTCTGCTGTTCTTTTATTTACAGATCATCAAGATATCATAATTATTTCTTCTGGTGACTTACTAACCTGTGATGACCCCAGTGGTGATGTATAAGTGAACGATGGAATGTGAGAAAGAGCTGACTGCCATCCCAAAACCACTCAGCACTCCCCCAAACATCACTGTCGCACGGCAACCAAAGTGTTCCACCAGCACACTACACAGAGGACCTGCAAGAAAAAACACGTACGGTAAAAAAAAAAAAGATGAACTTTAATTTGAGATAGATTACTCCATTAGCATGACATGGCATATTCCTACAGCTCATTTTCAAAAACCACCCACTCACGACACCACCCTATAACAATGAATGCCTTGTTCAAATACAAAAAGCTAAATGTCAACACAACTCTCACAAGTAATTGATGTATAGTGGTTTAAAGGGTACAATGAAGTGTGCGCAATAAATGTTGGACCAAACTATTCCTCTGCTATCAGTAAAAGCCAAATTCAAAGTAAACATGTAAATCAAACACTGACATTTAATTACCATCTCTGCTGGACGTGCAGTATAGCTGTTATCAACCTAAATCGGATGTCAAATAATGACCACAACTTCCTTCTCACAGTAGGGATAAATTGCACACTTATGTAGTTAGTGCAATTACATGTTTAATTAAACAAATGAAACAATTATGCATAGAGCTTTTTTGATTTACCACATGTGAGAAAAAATAAATAAAAATAAAAAATAGGATAAACATATTGAATATACACTGCCATTCAAAAGTCTGGGATCAGTAACATTTTTATTGTTTTTTAAAGAAGTCTTTTATGCTCACCATTACAGAAAAAATAAATAAATAAATAAATAACAAAATATATATATATATGAAATATTATTAGAATTTAAATCTATATCTATTTTATATACTTTATCATTTATTTCTGTGATGCAAAGCTGAAGTTTCAGTATCATTACTCCAGTCTTCAGTGTCACATGATCATTCAAAAATCATTCCTATATGCTGATTTATTATTCAATTTATTTTTGAAACCTGTGATACTTTTTCAGGATTCTTTGATGAATAAATCATTTCAAAATAGAAATCTTTTCTAACAATATAAGACTTTGTTATCGCTTTTTATCAATTTAACACATCCTTGCTGCATAAAAGTATTAATTTCTTTCAAACAAAGAAAGAAAAAAAAATGTACTGACCCCAAACTTTGAACGGTAGTGTATGCTGTTAAAAAAATATTTAAATTTTAAATAAATGCTGTTCTTTTTAACATTTAATTCATTAAAGAAATCTGAAAAAAGTCACAGGTTCCAAAAAAATATTAAGCAGCACAACTGTTTCCAACACTGATAATAAATCAGCATATTAAAATGATTTCTGAAGGAGCAAAAGTAACACAAGTCTCTGGAAGTATTTTTGCAGGTTAAATGTCATTTAAGGCTGACCCAGTTTAATATGCAGACACAAGTACAGTATAAATAAGCCATTCATCGGTTGATTTCCCCAGAAGTGTAAACACTGTGACTCAGTGGTGCTATGAAATACTGCTCAGTATTTTTGACCAGCTTGACTCAGCAACATTGGCTCAGGATTCTCCAATTTTATTTACTTATTTTTTGGTTAACTGAATCCCTTAGAAGTACTCAAAAGTGCTTTTTATTTTAAGTTAATATTTCAATAATTGAATAAAACATTTGGATATTCATGGTTCTCTGATGTTGGTTAGTGGCCACATGATATATGAGTAAATACACTATCAGTCAAAAGTTTTTGAACAGTAAGATTTGTAATGTTCTCTTCTGCTCACCAAGCCTGCATTTATTTAATCCAAAGTACAGCAAAAACAGTAAAAATCTGAAATATTTTTACAATTTAAAATAGCTGCTTTCTATTTGAATATATTTTAAAATGTAATTTATATCGTGATTTCAAAGCTGAATTTTCAGTATCATTACTCCAGTCTTCAGTGTCACATGATCCTTCAGAAATCATTCTAATATGTTGATTTGCTGTTCAAGAAACATTCATTATTATTATTATTATTATTACTATCAATATGAATACAGTTGAGTTTTTTTCACAATTCTTTGATGACTATAAAGATCCAAAGATCCAAAGATCAGCATTTATCTGAAATAAAAAAGCTTTTGTAACATTACACACTATATCATTCAAAAGCTTGGAGTCAGTATTTATTTATTTATTTTTATTTTGGAGAAATGAATTATAGAAATTAATACTTTTATGTAAAGACATTTATAAAGTTACAAAAGATTTGTATTTCATGATAAATGCTGTTCTTCTGAACTTTTAATTCATCAAAGAAACCTGAAAAAAATTCTACTCAGCTGTTTTCAACACAACAATAATAATAAATGTTTTGGAGCAGCAAATCAGAATATTAGAATGATTTCTGAGGGATCGTGTGACTAGAGTAATGATGCTAAAAATGCAGCTTTGAAATCACAGGAATAAGCTACATTTTAAAATAAGTTCAAATAGAAAGCTGTTTTTACTGTACTTTGGATCAAATAAATGCAGGCCTGATGAACAGAAGAGACTTCTTTAAAAAACATTAAAAATCATATTGATCAGAAACTGACTGGTGGTGTACATAAAATATCTAATCTGTTCTTAGATAGTTTTTTTATTTCACAATCGTTTAGAAATATAGTGCTGCACGATTTTATATTGTCATATATTGCTACTAAACATCCAGACAATGGAAATAGTTATGTTTAAGGGTGTTCACACTTTACAACAACCAACTAACTCCGCAAATTACAATACAAATATTTATGTCTTGAATTATTCACTTTCAAATGTTCAAACCCTCAAGCTTTTAACATGTTAACACATTCCGTTTTTATTCTGCCAAACTACTGGTGAAATGCTGTAACGTTGTGTTTTCAAAACATTGGAAATTATGCAAATGTTCAACGAATTACTAGCTCACAAACCCTTGTTTGGGAAACCCTAGGCTCAGGTAATGCCATGAGTTTGGAGGTATGATTTCTTGTTTTCTTCTTGACCAATGGAAGATAAGCAGTATGGTTGGGAAACCTGTTTGAAACTTTCATTATTTTTGCAATTTCATTTGGTGTTAGTGGAGTAGAAACAACAGTCTTAACATCCTCACCTCCGGCGTGCAGAACTGACGTCATTATCGACGGTACCCAAGACGTCTCACTGTTGCTGGCATTAAATGCTTCCTGAAGATCTAAGTAGAAGATGCCAATGCAGGAGGGGAAGGCCAGCGTCAGAGCTAAGACAAGGATAGTAGCCACCAGGACCACCCATCCCCAGCCTCCATCTGGAGCATCGAAGGTAACTGGATGAGCTTGATCAGAAGGGGGTCCAGGACCTTGTTTTTCTCCCTCCTCAGATTCAGGCTCGCATAGCTCCCCCGACTGCTCCTCCATGCTGGAAGGTTGCTGAGGTGCCATATTTTTCGTTCTGATGGTAACTACCACCTGGGTTTTTCCACTTTATCTGGGGAGCTTTGGGCTATCAGCGGCAGAAGAGCAGCGCAACACATTCTATATTATCCAAATAAAGTGTGCTTGCAATATCCCTGTACAAAAAAAGGAGAAAAAGCTGATCTTACTGAACTTTAAGACAGAAATACAGAAAATGCAATGTCAAATTTTGAGTGGATCTGCAAAACGAAGTAATTGTATGAACTTGTCAAACTCCTCTTTGTTTACCTTTCGAGTTCAGGTAGACCTGAGAGGTATTTGCTCGCATCCACTTTAGAGATTTTTCACTTTTTTTTGGTCTTTTTTTTTTTTTTTTTGGTCTCAGCTTTAATACTGAATACTAAGTTAATATTTATCTAACCTACAACACATTTGGATATAGGAAAAGATATTGGTTTACATTCGTAAACATATCTGAAATATGGAAGCCAGTTTCTGCCAAAAAAAATAAAAAATAAAAAAGGTTATTGTGACTTTTTATCTCACAAATTAGTCCAATTTTGAGGGGGGGAAAAAGATTAATATGCTCTCAGAATTGTTCATTAATGTTCATTGCTCTCACAATTCTGAATAACTCCCAATAGTGTAAAAGTCAGAAAAAAAGTCAGAGTTGCCAAATATAAACTTGCAATTCAGAGGAAAAAAAAATCTTTATTTTGTTATAAATTGCTAGTTTGTCCCACAATTCTGACTTTATAACTCAACTGCGAGTTTACATCACACAATTCCAAGAAAAAAAAGTCAGATTTGTGAGTTTATATCTCACAATTCTGACTTTATTTCTCAGAATTGCTACTTTAATTTTTCAGAATTACTAGTTTGTCTCGCAATTCTGACTTCATAACTGTGAGTTGATATCTAAGAAAAGTCAGATTTGCGAGTTTATGTCTCGCTATTCTGACGTTATAACTCGCAACTGAGCATTTATCTCATGCAATTGTAAGAAAAAAGACAGATTTGGGAGTTTATATCACACAATGCTAACTTTGTTATTTCTGACGTTATAACTCGCAATTGTGAGTTTGTATTGCGCTATTTTGAGATGTAAACATGCAACAAAAAAGTCGGAAATGGGCTTCCATACTGAAATCATCACATTTTAAAACAAGAAACAAAATACAACAGCACATGAAATTTGACTGCTCAAAGAAAAAAAAAAAAAAGACGAAAATTCATGTGTCGCCACCTACTGGCCTTAATGATGTAACCTACTGTAACTAAATGTACAAAAATCTTGTTCACATGCTTATCCTTCTCTTTTTGTATGGTTGTTTATTTCTTCAGTTGCTACAGCTGTTTTAGGGTGTTTTGAACATAATGACATCATGACATTTCTGCTGTTTAGGAAGAAGCGACTTTAAATGAACAACAAAAAAACTATGGGAAACTGACACGCACATGTTATTTTAATTCAGCAAGTGCTACGAAAATACTTAAAACTCTCACGACATGTTTGCAGTCCTTAGATAAGCTGTTCAAACAAACTGTTTTTATTCAGAGTACCTGAAATGAGCCAAATAACCGGGGTCTCACAAACCTGTCAACATTTCACGCTGTTCTTCAAGTCGAAGACGTAGCCAGACTCAAGCGCGACACAATCCAAAGCCTTGAGAAAAAAAACATGTAATAGACAACAAACGCACCTTTTCAGCACATTTTCAGGCATCCACGCCAGCTTCGTGTCTCTGTGCTGCGGAGACTGTCATTTCAGCGAGAGGAGGAGGGGTGGGAGCAGTTTCCAGATCCAACTGATTAAGCAAACGCTATATGTAACAGCATGTTCTGTCACATATGTAGTATAACTACAAATCCCAAATGGAGAGCTCTGTGGAAGTAGTAACGTCTCCTTTAACCACAGACTACGCGTAGAGAAATTTGAGTACCGGGGCGATGGCATGGCATTTCCTCTTGTCTTTTACCCCACAGCAGTTCAGTCTCATCCGCCTAGTGCTGCGCTGAAGGGCGGGTTTCTGTTGTGCTGGCGCAGTTAAGCCTTTAAGCACGTAACCCATAGACTTTAATAAAGTGCATTAAAATCCATAAATACATAAAGTATTAGGTTATTAAAACTAAGCTTACTCTGTACTAAAGATCCCGTGACGTAGATTGCAAATCCAAACAAACACCTTATTCTTACTCCAAGCACAGTTCATTGCATTTACAATACTAACCATTTACATGTAAAAACGCACGTTGTCTAAGCCTATTTACACTCTTTAAAATAAAGGTGCTTAAAAGGTTCTTCACAGCGATGCCATACAAGAACCATTTTTGGTTTCACAAAGAAGCATCTCTTTCTTAACTTTTTATAATCTTTTGCCACAAAGAACCTTTTGTGAAACAGGTTCTTTATGGAACCATTTAGACAAAAAAGATTCTTATATGGCATTGTGAAGCAACTTTATTTTAAAGAGTGTTGGCCACCGAAATTTAAGAGTAGCTTTAAAGTCAAGATATTTCACCCACAAAATAGAAGTCTGACCAAACCTGTATAACCAAATTTCTTGTAAGAAGACATTGGACAGAATGTCTTAGTCACCGTTAATTGTATGGGGGAAAAAAAGAGAAAGAGAATGGGGACTGAAAGTGTAATTCTGCCCAACTTCTCCACCGAGCTTCATATGGGTTTGGTTAAATTTACATTTATGAGTCAAGTATCCACCTTTCTTTTCCATAAGAACAGGCGCGGCCATTTGTACAGTTTATGGGTCAGGTTTCAGAGTCCAGCTATATTTAGCCGTTTGTTTTGCTGCTTAATTTAGCAAATTAATATGTCTTACCATTGTTTTTAATGTATCTACACTGGTTTGCAAACAGTTTGACCGTTTACTGCAAGTTATTCTTCTCGTTAATACCCTATGGTGTTTTCACAAGGCGTCATCAATCTGCCATATTGGCGGCACTGAACGTAAACAATGCCACTTAACCGAACAAAACTCGCATATATTGCTGCTGAAAATGGTCAATTATTCACTATTCAAAAACGGCACTTACAGAGGTCGCACAAAAATACATAGATTAAAACGCATTTACATTTAGATAGAATGGAAGATATAGATTGTACTGCATGATAGCTTACTTATTTTGCCCAAGAGCATAATTTATTGAGCCCATATGTCTTACTAACAAGAAACTATACTTCTAACCACAAGTCGAGAACTGTAGTTTCAACCACGTACGTTTTCAAAGCTGTTTGTGAATGTTTATTTGAACTATAGTTTCAGGAAACACTGAATCGTTGAACTATGTTGTTAGCGACGGAACTTGCGACCATAGTTGGCTACATATCAGGGAATTGTAAAAGTATATAGTTTCCTAACAAAGCAAATAACTAAACATTTAAATAGTTAATAGTTTAATAGCTGTAAAATATTTGTGACCCTGGACCACAAAACCAGTCATAAGGGTAATTTTTTCAAATCTGGGAATAAATAAGCTTTCCATTGATGTATGGTTTGTTGATATAGGACAATATTTGGCAGAGATTCAGCTATTTTAAAATATAAAATCTGAGGGTGCAAAAAATCTAAATATTGAGAAAATAAATAAAGTTTTTAGCTATGCATATTACTAATTCAAAATTAAGTTTTGATATATTTACTGTAGGAAATTTATAAAATATCTTCACGGAACATGAATCATGATCTTTACTTACTATCCTAAGGATTTTTTTTTTTTTTTGGCATAAAAGAGAAGTTGATCATTTGACTCACACAATGTATTTTTGGATACTGCTACAAATATACCCGTGGTCCAGGGTCACATTTATCAGTCCAAAAAATGACTGTTGTGAGTACAGTCTCACATTAGTAAATGTCAAAATGTTTTTTAATGGTTTTACATTTTTTTAAAACATAATACATATAAACAGAGTTCCAACATAAGTCTTGTAAACAAAATAAGCACGCCACAAGTCTGAAACACAAACACATTTTATGATAAAAATCATACATTATCATTTTGTAATCTGTACATTGCAAGAAACTGCATCAGAAGACAAACTTTAAAAATGAAAAAAAAAAAATAAATGAAAAAGACAGTCTGATCAAGACTATTCATTTCCAGAACACTTAGCTCCACAATCTCCATAGCCTAGTGACATATTTGACACTTCACATCAATACTGTTGACAATGCAATACACCCAAAACATCTGATGAAAGAGCAGGTTTTAGCACATTAAATGCATGTGTACTGTATATTAAAGCATGCAGGTGTTGTAGACTAATTATTATGGCAAAAAACAACTCTTATGTTAAACATGGACCTTGTTTTTAACTTTTATCTGAAGAAGTTATGACAGAGGTCTGCACTTTTGGCCAGCTCGAAAAACATTGGTTGAAAGCTATGTTTTTTTTTTATTTTTTATCAGATACACGGGGAGTTGCATAAGCATACTTAGCCTCAGCAAGCACATTTTTCCAGTAGTACTGTGATGGATTTTATCAATTTCTGTACACAACTGTTAAAATAGGGCCAGGTTTTTCTTTTAAGTCCTACTTCTTAATATTAATACCATCTGTCAACTGTCCATGCACCAATTCACCTTTACAATATGACAACATCCCAGCATATAACATTATATACTCAACACATTGCATGCTTTCAAGTTGGCACAAAACGCCAACCTTCCATATTTTCAGAATAGCATCTTTTTTCACAAAGAAAATCTCTTTATATATATCTTTTTGTTTGATTACTAAGGAAAACGAGACACACAGGAGTCTCACAATCTCAAGTGCTTAAAGCATTAGCAGTCAATGTGACATCCATATCAGTTTCCTAATCCATCTTAAATTAAACTTGAGACTGCTCATGACATTTTCTTATGCCTCACATGGGGTTCGGCTCTAAAAATAGAACAAAACCTAAAAACAAAATCTATATAATGCAGGTAGGTGCAAAATGAAAGTGCATAAGGGCAGGAGCGGAAAAGTTAAATACAGATGAGCCACTGAAACAAGAACAATAACAAACTCAAGGGAAACAGGCACAGTCAGTATCTGAGTCAAGGAACAGAACTGATTTAGTCAAAACAAACATAAAATAAACACCATTTCTGTATTTAAAGAAGAGCAATCTAAGAGCGAAGACACGTAGGGCACGACAGGTCAAAGGCACAACACTAGACAAACAATTGGGACAGAGAGAGACACATTTGAATCGGGGTTCTTTGAAACCTGATCTGAAACCATGGGAATGTCCCGTTACAGGAGCTTCAATGACTAATAATTGGGGCTGAACAAATAAACTCTCTCCAGGAGGGGGAAAACATTAACACAAAGCCAACAACCACAAAGTAGCTCACAAACTCAAGTACTTTGCCTTCTTGATATGATAAACTAAAGGATGTGAGTCTACTGTGATAAAGAGGTAAAAATCCTTAAATGTGTTAGAGAGAAAGAGACAATACTTTAAACACTGCAGACCATAAAAACGTCACCTAAAGTCCACGCACATGATGCCATCTTAGACCTCTAGATTCAACAATATTTCATCAATAGATATGAACAAACCAAAATACAGCCTGGATACCATTCAAATACTGACAATTTGTGATGTAGTCACAGTAGATTTAGAGAAACCACAATGTAATTATTAAAAATACAGGAGATAAAACAGGAGATCAAGTTTATCCGCTGCCGGATTGGGTTGAACAACAAGGGGAACTGGTTTCAAAGACAAAGCTTCGATGTTAAAGGGAAAAGTCTAGTGGTGTAACAATACGTTGTACAATAAGTTTTCGTATCGAATGGTTCACGGGTTAATTCCAAATGGATGTGATCATTCCTATGCCTTACTCCCTTCGAAGGACAGAAACCTTGGAGCTTAGACTTTTTTGGCTTAGTGCCATTATTTAGACGTTTCCTCATCATCTTCAGATGGCATGTTCCCGTGAAAACGCATCACGGTGTCCGTCAACAGATTTTTATGGTTGTTAGCATTACTGTTGCAAATAAACATTAATTTTAGATTTTAACAAGTTTTATAGCTGAAGATAATGAGGAAACGTCTACAAAATGGCACTCCACTCCAAAGTCTAAACTCCAAGATCCAAGAGCTCTGTCCTTCGAAAGGAGAAGGGCATAGGAATGATCACTTCCTTTTGGAATTAACCCGTGAACCGTTCGATACGAATACGTGTATCGTTACACCCCTAGAAACGTCTGTCATTAATTATTCACCCTCATGCGTTCCAAACCTGTAAGACCTTCATTCATCTTTGAGACACAAATTAAGATATTGCTGATGAAATCCGGAAGCTTTCTTACCCTCCACAGACAGCAAGTGTCCTACCACAGTCACAGAAATGTAGTGGTGACGCAGAGAAGAATTGTTGAATTAAGTCATTAAGTTATTTTTGTTTTCTTTCCGCACACAAAGTATTCTCATACAGTTGAGGTCAAAAGCTTCCCCTTTCAGAATCTGCAAAATATTAATTCTTCTACCAAAATAAGAGGGATCATACAAAATGCATGTTTTTTGTTTATTTAGTACTGACCTGAAAAATATATTTCACATAAAAGATGTTTACATATAGTCCACAAGAGAAAAAATGACCCTGTTCAAAAGTTTACATCCCCTTGATTCGTAATACCGTGTTGTTACTTGAATGGTCCACAACTTGTTTAGTGGTAGTTTGTTTAGTGATAGTTGTTTATGAGTCCCTTGTTTGTTCTGAACAGTTAAACTGCCTACTGTTCTTCAGGAAGAATCTTCAGGTCCCACACATTCTTTGGTTTTTCAGCATTTGTGTGTATTTGAACCCTTTCCAACAATAACTTTATGATTTTGAGATCCATCTTTTCACACTGTGGACAACTGAGGGAGTCATGCAACTATTACAGAAGGTTCAAACGCTCACTGACGCTCCAGAAGAAAACACGACGTATTAAACGTTTGATTTTGACGATCAGGGTCTTCTGGCAAACGTATCTTCTGTAGCCTCTGAAGGGCAGTGCTATATGAAAAAAAATATATATTTAGGCAAATTAATCACCATTTGGTTCAAAAGTTTTCACCCCCTGGCTCTTAATGCATCAGTGAGCGTTTGAACCTTCTGTAATAGTTGCATATAAGTCCCTCTGTTCTCATTAGTGTGAAAAGATGGATCTCAAAATCATACAGTCATTGATGGAAAGGGCTCAAATACACAAAAATGCTGAAAAAAAAAAAAAGAAATCTTGGGGATCTGAAGAATTTTTCCTGACTATCACTAAAAAATTAAAACGCAGTGGATCATTCAGGTAAGAACATAGTATTAAGAATCAGAAAGTATTAAGAATGTCAATTTAAATGGGTAATTTTTATCAATTCAACTTTTATTTTATCTTGTGGACTATATGTAAACATCTGTTAGGTTAAATATCTTATTCAGGTCAGTACTAAATAAACAATAACATGCATTTTCTATGTAGCTTCGTAAATTACTACGTTTCTGTGCCTTGACTGTGGTAGGATCCTTGCCTTGCTTTCAATGGAGGGTCAGAAAGCTCTCGGATTTCATCAAAAATATCTTAATTTGTGTTCAGAGGATGAAGGAAGGTCTTACAGGTTTGGAACGGCACAGGGGTTAGTAATTAATTAGCAATTAATGACATTTTTGGGTGAACTATCCCTTTAAAATGAAGCAAACATAAAATGATTTACCTGAAATGATATTGGATTTTGAAATGAAAAAAGAACCGGCAAGAACGTTCCATAATAAATGGAGCCCTTTACATTCAAAAAACATTCCACTGACGTGATCAGACTTGAAACAAAAACGCGTTATACAGCCGAAATGTTACAGGGAGAGTTAGATCGGAGTTAAAAATGTCAGAAAAGTGTCAAAAAAAGCAACAAAGAGCCACTAATGCAGTTTTGCCCTGACTCAAAACTCGTGGGCACTTTGTCCAACAACAGTCTCCTGAAACACCTGGACAATGTAGGCCTCTATACAAGAAGTCTCCTGTTTTTTTTCCAGTCATCGATGACAAAAAAAAATAAAAAATACAAACAATTTCACATCTCGGCGACCAGGCTTTTAAAAAAAGTACATTAGGGATTGATTCAAAACCTTCCCCAATCAAATAGAGAAACACATCTTGATAAAGACAAAAAACGACCACTATGGTACAGATATCAACAATTACATGACTTGCATTCAGCCTCTTCGTAATACATATGTTTTGAATATACATAATCCTCACATGCCCTAAAACCACATATTTCTTATTCTTTTCCTGTTTTGAAATATCCACAGCGACAAGGCAAAAAAAAATAATCCGCAAATCGGAAAAGTGAGACATCTTCACAGCGATGGACGCACGATTTGGGGCATCTGACCGGACAATTGGCAGTATGAGTTCTCCCTTCTCCTCTGGTCCTTTCCAGACGAGTAAATGGGTAGTTAACAAAAAAACATGCCGCTTTGAAGAAAAAACACTGCGTGTTCAAAAGCCGCTGTCTTCGTTTTATCCATTGCGCCATCTGCTGTGCTCTCGGTTTGGGAAATGACTGCTGAAATGATGTTGGCTGCTAATGATTTACAGTGTGAGTTAATATGGTTGCTAGTCGATCTTGCACGCCGTTTGGAAGTCCTGAGGAGATTATGGTCATGTGGACGCAGCAACTGAACCCTCTTAAAACATTTTCAAGCAGGCAGCTGTAAAGATTATGATGATAATGACCGGGATATGAGGAGGATGATGATGATGATGGTGATGATGATGAAGTCTGCATAAATAAGCATTAGGATAAATGATAAATCCTTCCCTGTAATCCTCTCTCTGAGCAGTCTTGCATCACATATGAGGGTCTGAGGTTTGACCTCGGACGCGTTTTTGATTAGTCGATAATAGCGGTGATGGTTAGTGGTGGTGCTGATCGGTTAATGCTGCAGCACTGCAGGGAGGAGGGGGACTGAAACCCCCACAGTGGAAAGGCACAAGGGAGGAGGGGAGGGCGAGGTGAGGGATGGTGGGCTCATGACCTTGGAGTTAGCTGTATAGTGGAGGAGGAGCTGGAGAAAGGAAGTGAGGGATGGGAGATCTGTGTGGGCTCAGGCACCAGGTTCCTCACATCCTAGAACCCCTCTCCTGAAGGATCTGTGGAGGAGACGTGAGGATATGATGAGCTCTGCAATTTACTGAAATATTTCCTCATCAGTTTATTATTTTTTTTTTAAAATGATAATTATTACTATACGTTACCTTATTTAATAATTTAATTTAAATATTTGTATAACAAAAATGAATAATAATAATAATAATAATAATAATAATTTATTATAAATAGATTTTATAGTATTAACATTGTTATTAACATTATCAAAAAATTTGAAATTTAAAATGCCATTTTAAAAATCTGGTTTGGTGTGCTTGGTTGCAGGGCTGCACAATTTGGCCAAAATGCTGTGATTATATGGCTATAAAATAATAATTATTATTATTTATTTATTTAATGTACTATTATTATTATTATTATTATTATTATTATTAGGGCTTCACAATTTTTGGAAATAATTATCAAAAAAAATGTAATGTGCTATTTTTAAAAAACTGGTTTGGTGTGCTTGTTTGTAGGACTGTACAATTTGGCTAAAATGTTGTGATTATTATATTAATCAACAATACTAATTATTAATATTAATGTAATTTATTATATATTAATCAACAACAATAATAATAATAATAATAATAATAATAATAATTGTTATTATTAATAATGTTTTTTTATATTATTATTATTATTATTATTATTATTATTGCTTTTATTATTTTTAGGGCTGCTCAATTTTTGGCTGAAATGCTGTTATTATATTTTAATATGACTAAAAAATAATAATAATAAAAATAAAAAAAAATCAGGTTTGGTGTGTTTGTTTGTAGGGCTGCCCAATTTGGCCAAAATGCTGTGATTATGGCTATAAACGTTATTATTATTATTATTATTATTTATTATTATTATCATCATCATTATAAACGACTATCTACTATATATATATATTTTTTTTATTTTTATTTTTTTTTTATTTGGGCTTTTATTATTTTTAGGGCTGCACAATTTTGGTTAAAAATAAAAATTAAAAAATAATTGTGATTTAAAATGCTATGCACCAAATCTCAGGTTTGGTGTGCTTGTTTGTAGGGCTGCACAATTTGGCCAAAATGCTTTGATTATATATTAATGGCTATAAAATAATTAATAATAATAATAATAATAATAATAATAATAATAATGTTATTGTATTTACTATTACTATTATTATTAGGGCTTTTCTTATTTTTAGGGCTGTACAATTTTGGTGAAAAAACTAAGAAATCCGGTTTGTGCTTGTTTGTAGGGCTGCATAATTTGGCCAAAATGATAAAATATATTAATATAGCTATATATGAATTAATAACAACAATAATAATAATAGCTATTACTATTAATATTTCATAACAATTTAGGGTAAATCCAATTGCAAAGTTGTTTTAAAATGTACATTTTAAATGTAAAATGTGATAATTATAATAATCAGTAGTAGTAATAGTAGCATGTTTTATATTTTGTTTTCAAAGTATTCAAAGAAATTATACCAAATAAGATAATATGACAAAGTGTTCATCATACCTTAGCCTTCTCGGTGGGCTCGATAACAATTCCGTTAGTGGAGTTGTTGAGCTCCCGGGAAACGACGCACAGGAATTCGGCCTGGTCCTCGTTGCCATAGTTATAGGAGGAGCCGATACTTATGAGCTTGAGATAGACAAGTTGAGTCAAGTTTGTACCATAGAAAAAAGATAAGTAACAAAACAGTGGCTTACGTAAGTTGTAAAGAAATGTATAGACATAGGCCTATTCTGTTTCTCAAAGACATCATGTGCAGCATCTACAATCTATACAATCTACATAGTGTAAAACAACAAAGGACATGATTGTATAAGATCACGTGTAATGAAAGAATCAAAAAAATGTCCAGCGATCTTCTGTATGTCTGAGTTAAAAGATGCTACAATAAAATACTGCACCTATACTGGTCAACAGCACCACATAAGATGAGGAAGTCAAGCAAAAATAAAACCTACCTGTTCAAACTTCCATCCGTCTGACATAGTGGAAACCATCTGAGTGAGCTCCTCTTCTTGACATTGTAATACACGATACACATGCTTCACAGGACCCTGTAAAAACACCAATATTCTGAATTAGGGGCTGAATTAATTAAAACCGAATTACAAGTCTTTGTATGAACATGCACAGGTTTTTGGAAACAACCTTTAAAGTAATAGTTCACCCAAAAATTAAAATGACCCCAGGATTTATTCTCTCTCAAGCCATCCTAGTTGTATACGACTTTCTTCTTTCAGAAAAATACAATCAGAGTTGCATTAAAAAACAACTCTTCCAAGTTTTATAATTTCAGTGAATGGCTGTTGAGATTATGAAGTTCAAAAAAGTGCATCCATCTATCATAAAAAGTACTTCACATGGCTCCGGGGGGTTAATAAAGTCCTTCTGAAGCGAATCTATGCGTTTGTGTAGGAAAAATATTCATATTTAAAACTTTATAAACCATGGGGTTCCAGCGGATGATGTAGAATATGCTAGTCTTGCTAGAACCAAGTTGTTTACAGCAAAGGAAAACGTCCAACATCATCCGCTAGAAAGCCACTCTCTCATGAACGCTTGTACGACAGTTAGCGGAAGCTAGAGATTACATACAGTTTATAAAGTTTTAAATATGGATATTTTTCTTACATGAATGCAATTCACTTTAGAAGGCCTTTATTAACCCCTCGGAGCCATGTGGAGTACTTTTTATGATGGATGGATGCACTTTATTTTGCTTCAAAATCTCAGCAGCCATTTACTGCCATTATAAAGCTAGAAAGAGCCAAGACATTTTTTTTAATACAACTCCAGTTGTATTCGTCTGAACGAAGAAAGTCATAAACATCTAGGATGGCTTAAGTCATGGGGTTATTTTCATTTTTGGGTAAACTACTCCTTTAGTACATCTTTTATGGTCTAAATAAGAAATAAAGTCATACACATTCTGATGAACTTTTAGACACAGATTGTTTGAAGGTAGACAATGAAATACTTCCTTTAAATAACTGCATAGCTGCATTCCCAAAAACAAGCCCACAAATTATTTGTTCCTCCAGCTGTTGTTTTTCTACATACCTGAGACGTTCTGTTTTCATTGTCTCGTATTCTTTCCTTCACCAGCCTCACAAGTGACGCAATGTTGTAAAACTCTGCTTCCTCTAGAACACCTGCAGTGACCAGAGAATCAGTAAAATCTATCATGTGGTTACAGCTTTATCTGGAAAAATACATAGCTTAAAAGCATAGTTCACACCTAATTGAAAATTCTGTCATCATTTATTCACCCTTATGTTGTTCCAAACCTGTATGACTTTTTTTCTGCTATGGCTCAAGTGTTTTTGTCCATACAATAAAATCACTGGGATCCAAAACAACATTGGATACCACTGATTTTCACTATATAGACAGAAAAACACAAACAATTTTTTTAAATATCTTATTTTGTGTTTAACATTAAGAAAATACAGGTTTGGAACATGAGGGTGAGTAAAAGATATCTGAAAGTTAATTTCTGCGTGAACATTAACAGTACATCCATGCCAGTAAAAGACTACTAATAGTCTGAATTGGTTATAAAAAAAAAAAAAAAAAAGATTTCTGGACACAGATTGTGAGCCTTTCAATATCCTACTAGTCCTGCAGGAAATTATCTCTTAGGCAAGTACACTGTGGTCCCTTTCCACAAAAAAATGATGTTTCTAAATAAAACTAGGTCATTACTGTTCCATTATGAAGTTTTTGAGGGCAGCATGCCCAGATCATCTCACCCTCCTCAGCGAGGTTCTTGTTGATGATCAACTTCCCGTGCCTCAAGTAGTTCAAGATGGGCCCAAAATATGTGGGATCCCTGTCAATCAAATAAGCCCCTGTCTCATCCTGTGAAAAAAAGACAAACGACAGTGTGAACACTGCTTGTTGCAACTGCAATTCAATTTTTATTTTTATTCAACAACTTGACCATAACTGTTGTGGTGTTATTGTTAAAACGTTTGTGAAATCCCCTTGACAAACCACTGATTCTATTAACGTCACTCAAGCAGCAGATATAGTAGTGCCTGATTACTAAGAACACAGTTTGTGAGTCTATTCATTCTCCAGAACTACAGTTGAAGTCAAAAGTTTACATACACCTTGCAGAATCTGCAAAATGTTAATTATTTTACCAAAATAAAAGGGATCATACAAAATGCCATTTTTATTTAGTACTGACCTGAATAAGGTTTATAATAAGGTTAATATATAAAAAATATATATTTAAAAAAAAAAAGAAAAAGTGTTTACATACACTTGATTCTGAATACTGAAAACACAAAGCATTAAGGCAGGTGGGGGGTAAAAACTTTTTGAATTTGAAGATCAGGGTAAATGTAACTTATTTTGTCTTCTGAGAAACATGTAAGTATCTTCTGTAGCTTCTGAAGGGCAATATTAAATGAAAAAAAATATATATATATTTAGGCAAAATAAAAAAAATGTACTCATCTTCATTCTGTTCAAAAGTTTACACCCCCTGGCTCTTAATGCATTGTGTTTCCTTCTGGAGCATCAGTGAGCATTTGAACCTTGTGAAATAGCTGCATATGACTCCCTCATCAGTGTGAAAAGATGGATCTCAAAAATCATACAGTCATTGTTGGAAACGGTTCAAACACACAAAATCCTGAAAATTATTATTTTGGTAAAATAATTTACATTTTGAAGATTCTGCAAGTAAACTCTTGACCTCAACTGTACATACAGAATAATTTTAGTAAATTAGTGCAGCAACAGCAGCAGTTTTTATTAAACTGACACTTTGGAGAGGAAATCCTCTGCAGAACTGTAAATAACACTTGCATACCCAGCTATAAAATACAGTTTAGGTTGGTAGTTGTGTTTTAGAGCAAGGACTTTAGTCTATAGATCTAGCTGATGCATGCTAATAAACTGGAACAGCTACCAATTTATCAAAAGCAAAAGTGGCCAAGCAGGTTCCTGAATATGTTCACTTGTTTCTAGCTGGTCTAAAATGGTGATTAGCTGGCCACGGGCTGGATTTACTCACCCCCATGTCATCCAAGATATTTATGTCTTTCTTTCTTTAGTTGAGGAAAAAAATAAATAAATCAAGGTTTTTGCAGAAAATATTCCAGGATTTTTTTCCATATAGTGGACTTAAATGGGAGCCAGTGGGTTGAAGGTCCAAACTGCAGTTTCAATGCAGCTTTAAAGGGCTCTACGATACCAGCTGAGGAATAAGCGTCTTATCTAGTGAAACAGTCATTTTTTTAAACAATAAAAATGTATTTACTTTTTAACCACAAATGCTTGTCTTGCACTAGCTCAACCTCACACATTACGTAATCACGTTGGAAAGGTCACACGTGACATAGATGGATGTACCGTCAGTGTTAACAAAGCGAACATGCAAAGAAAGTCAAATACGCTTTACAAGAAAAGGTAAAACAAGGATGCTGGATGATTCTGAAGTTGGAGAAGAAAATGAGATTAAGTTTTTCGCCCTATCTTTTAGAACCAAAGTAGACGAGCTAACTACGCGTGACCTTTCCAATGTAATATGTGACAAGCATTTGTGGTTAAAAAGTATATATATGTATGTTGTTGTTGTTGTTTTTTTAAGAAAATGACCAATCATTTTGCCAGATCTCTTATTCTTCAGCTAGGATTGTGTAGAGCCCTTTTAAGCTGCATTGAAACTGTAATATGGACCTTCAACCCGGTGATTCCCATTGAAGTCCACTACATTGAGAAAAATCCTGGAATGTTTTCCTTAAAAACCTCAATTTCTTTGTGACTGAAGAAAGACATGAACATCTTGGATGAATTGGGGTGAGCAAATGATCAGGAAACAGAAAAGCAGATTTTCTACGAAATGTCTCAGTGTTTATTTTCATACAATGGAAAGCAATAGCAAACTAAATGTTTGGTTCACAACACTCTTCAGAACATCTCCTTTTGTGTTCCACATAATAAATAATGTCATACAGGTTTGTAACGGTGTTCCAATCCTTATACGACCACAATATATTCAATGTTAATATTTCATACACATGAACAATGAAAGATTAATTTTAATGTACATGCTTTACTGGTGTAAACCGAACCTTACCTTATCCGAATCCAGATCTGGATCTTCCTGACATAATCGATACAAAAACGATTTAGGATCCCTGCACAGGGTCTGTTTGGTTGTGACAAAGTAGGTTCCCCCGACATTCAGCCGAACCCACCGAGACCCTGGCTTCTCTGTGGCTTCTGTTGATGGGGTAGTGGGGTTGCTCTTCATAGGGAACCCAAACACTGCTCTGGAGCCGGAGACCCCTGGACTGGACAAGCCACTCCGGGACGGAATCACCAGTGTAGGCGAGGGGAGCCTCACGTTCACTGAGCCTCTGATTTCACAATGCTCGGTCTGCTCGATGATGCCAGTCGAGTTGGGCTCAACGTGCAACTCTGCCATATTTTCGCAGCACAAACAGTCAGTTCCGTCTTGATCAGACACTAAATGTCTTTATATAGCGCTCCGAACGGCGCTGTTACGCTAAACGGGCCGGATTTACAAGCGCTGGTAACGACGACAAAAGCGTTGCGGTGTGTTAGTAGCGCGCACGCGAGGCGACATAGCTTACAATTCCCAAAAAACGCTACACTAATCCGTTTTGTTTATACAAACGACCCATGTAAGCTACAAATATTATGGGTGAGACTCAACATATCACTTCCCGGTCAAGTAAATCCATATGTGACAAAATAAAAGTCTGGACAAAAGTCTGGATTTTTTGTTCAGGCATGTTGGAGGAAGTGATGCTATTATTGCTGTCAGATCGATTAATCGCATCCAAATGCACACACATTTTTGAAAAAGTGTCTTCTGCACATCAAGCCTGCATTTATCTGATCCAAAGTACAGCAAAAACAATTTTTAAATATTTTTATTATTTAAAATAACTGTTTTCTATTTGATTATATCTTTTAAAATGTAATTTCCTGTGATTTCAAAGCTGACATTTTTGCATCATTACTCCAGTCACATGATTCTTCAGAAGTCATTGTAATATTCTGATTTGCTGCTCAAAAAAAAATATAATAATAATAATAATAATAATAATATCATTATGTTGACAAATAGATTTTTTTCAGGTTTCTTTGATGAATAGAAATCTTTTGTAGCATTATCTCTAACATCATTTTGATTCATTTAAAGCATCCTTGCTAAATAAAAGTATTAATTTCTATATCCAAATTATACTTACTCCATGGTATAGTGTACAATGTTACAAAAGCATTTTATTTCCGATAAATGCTGACCTTTGGATCTTTCTATTCATAAAAGAATCCTGAAAAAAATTTACTCAACTGTTTTAAATATTGATAATAATAATAATAATAATAATAATAATAATAATAATAATAATAGTTTCTTAACAAGAAAGGTCATATGGTTTCTGAAGGATCATGTGACACTGAAGACTGGAGTAATGATGCTGAAAATCTAACTTTGATCACAGGAATAAATTGCATTTTAAAATATATTCAGATATCTATATATTTTAAACAGTAAAAATATTTCAAAATTGCACTGTTTTTTCTGTACGTTGGATCAAATAAACACAGGCTTTGTGAGCAGAGAAGTCTTCTTTAAAAAAATCTTTAATGTAATGTAGTGTATATATGTATTCATATTTATAAATGATTTATATTATATTTAAGTGTAAATATATATCACATTTATTTCTTGAATTTCTAAAAAATATAAACTTAATAAACTTAATTAAAAATGTTACCTTGCTAACTAACTGAAACAAATAAGATTGAGTTAAAACTGAATTAAAATTAATTAAAGCTCTATAGAAATATAGAAATAAAGATTAAATACTATAGTAGTACATAAATAATACTACAAACATGCTGGAATTCGGTGATGGATTAATTCAACAATCCTGCTGAAAAAAAGAGGGAGAAATATCAAGTTAAACATTTAAAATGGTTTATTTAGCACAGAAAGCTGAATGTGTGGTATTTGTTGAATTTATGGGCATATTGGTTGGTAATCATTTTCAATGAAACAAATGTTAGAATAATGTTACATTTGCATTTTTTTTTAATTAATACAATTGTGATTCACAAACACAAGCTTTTTCAGCTTCATTCAGTTTTACATTGCACTGCAAGTACAGTCTAGCCTGAATAGAACCAAAGAAAGTTTTTGAATGAAACTTATTGACCAACTTTAAGATATGGATTCAGTGCAAAGTCCCATTTCATTTAAAACAGATTCAGTGTCTCTCATTAGGTTGTGCAGAGGCTCCAACACTGAAGTGACATGTTGGTCCACCCATTCCTGAACTGTAGAGTCTGAGTACAGCAGACACATCTCTCCTCTCACGTCATGCACCTGGCTCTCCACAGCATCAATAATCCTGTTGGAGGAGAGGTAAAATAGGGATATATTCTATCATAAGGACCTTGTTAATTCACATGAATAAAACACATGGTGTGTCACAGCTTCCACAGAAATATTAAGCAGTACAACTGTGTTCACAACTGATAATGATCAGCAATATTTCTTAGGTAACAAATCAACATATTAGAATGACTTCTGAAGAATCTAGAAACACACTGGACTTACATTCTTGCTTGTGTTTTAATCTGTTGTGCAATAAGTGGGCTAATTGCCTTCTTTTGCCTGTGGTAGGGGGTGAACCAGCCCCTCACATACCTATTATGCAAAAATGAATACAATAGTTTGGTGAAAAGTTAGCATCTTTTAAAAGCAAAACCAAAGTAGCTCTAAACTCACATATTGTTCTGAAAATGTCTCAGTTCTGCAGACTCCAGCAAAGACGTCAGCTTCACTATGAGTTCAGCTAGTTTTGCCCCAGCAAAGGAGGAAGACGTCCTGGAAGACAATCTGGGACACACAGGCCAAAGAATATTCCGTAAATGAATCTATTTTAAAGTAACCCTTGAGGTTTCTTAGTGTTACACTCCCACATGCTTTTTTATCTTTCAGGGCACGAATATGAATGTGCGATACCTCTCTGTGTCTCCTACTTCCACAGTACCAAGTGTCTCAACCACCTTGTTTTGAGCCTCTTCAGAAAAGCTACCTGGATTACAGTGAACAGCAATAGTGAGTTTAGCATTCTGAAAGGGATAATTCACCCAAAAATTAAAATTACCTCATGATTTACTCACCCTCAAGCCATCCTTGGTGTATATCACTTTCATCTTTCAGACGAATACAGTTGGAGTTATTTAAAAAAAAACATTATGGCTCTTCCAAGCTTTATAATAGCAGTGAATAGGTGTTGAGATTTTGAAGTCCAATAAAGTGAACCATCCATGATTAAAAGTACTCCACACGGCTCCAGAGGGTTGGTAAAGAGATCTCGGTTTCTAAAGTTTTAAATATGGATATTTTTCTTACACAAACGTATCGATTCAATTCAATCCGGAGCCGTGTGGAGTACTTTTTATGATGGATGGATGCACTTTATTGTACTTCAAAATCTCAACACCCATTCACTGCTATTATAAAGCTTGGAAGAGCCAGGACATTTTTTATATAACTCTAATTGTAATCGTCTGAAAGAAGGACGTCATATACAAGGATGACTTGAGGGTGAGTAAATCATATGGTAAATTAGATTTTTGATTGAACTATCCCTTTAATATTCATATACTGCCATCAGTTTACCACCCATCTGTTGTACTAAAAAAACTACTAATGTAAAGCAATGAAAATGAAAGTGACTGACCGTGCACAAGAGTTTGCAAACAGGATGCCAGAGAGGGCAAACCCACAGGCATCAGCTCACACAAAATTGACAAGTGGTCATATCTTAAGAGGAAACAAAGAAACATACATGTTATTGTCGTGACTTGGCCAGTAAGACAATTGCAATTCTAGTGATAGTAAGAATGCCATCTAACCTTTGCCATCCAGTTAGTGCTATTCCCTGTATCTCGATGCCAGCTGACAGATTGGATGCCACTTTGAGCCACTGCAAATGGTTGTCCACATGTCTTTGTGTGCTGGTCACACAGGTGTGCACAGTGGTCGAGCCTTTAAAAGAACTGGCAGCCCATTGCTGTGACATACCCGCAGACTTATATCGTTCCATTAGCATGACTGGAAAAGTAAATGTAAAATAATTAAGCATTTTCATGACCAAATAATTCAAAAGTTTTAACAGTAAAGTGCATTTGACCCAACTTACCAGTGTTATCCACATCTAGAGCAGGGCTGTAATCCCACAACATTGGCTGCACTAATCCAATAAGACCACTCTCTAAATAAGAGCATAATTGGATAGAAATAGTTGTTAGTATAATGCAAAAAAAATTGTGCTTGGGCAATGATTAATTGCATCCAAAATAAAAGTGTTTGTGTACATAATATATGTGTGTGTACTGTGCATATTTATTATGTATATAAACACACACACACACACACACACACACACACACACACACACACACACGCGCGCGCGCGCGAATTATATGAATATAAATATTAAGGATCCAAAGTGTCTCGCGAGAACGTGATAGTAGGTGCAGTGTTTACATTAGAGCTGCAGGAGTAATCCTAAAAAAGATTGCGATCTTTGTTTGAAAGCCAATGCAATCATATTCATGCCTTTCAATCACATAATGATCATTATTTCTGTGTTAAAGACATTTAAATAACAGAAATACTAGATTAAAAGTTTATAGTTTGGGGATAAACACTAATTGTGTGTAACAGCGATCAAAATGAAAGTATCTTAACACGTGTATGTATTGTAATGTTTATCTTCTTCCACCAGGAGGTGGCGACAACTGCACGTTTAAAAACGCATTTACCAATGAATCATTCAATCAGGAGATTCTAATAGTAAATTAAGTCTTTATTAATTAATTTGATCGAATATATATTTTTAAAAGACCTAAGCAATGATTGTTGTGTCAGAATCACTAGTAAATTATGTTATTTTGTTTAGATTTCTAATCTAATCTTTTTTTTTCAGAATCATGAGAATCGTGATCTCCAAATTAAAAAAAAAAGTTTTTTAATATATCCAGAATCATGTAGCATAAGTTTACACTTTTATTACTGCATATAATTAATTAAAATAGAAGTTTAATTTCATAAAGTTCATATCAAAATGCACCTATATTTTTTGTTTTTCAGTTGAATGAAATACAGTTTTCCCTATATATTTTATTATTAAGGATTTATTTTAAAAAGTTAAAAAATCTCGTCTCATTCTCGTGAACCCAGTCACGTGTCTCGTCTCATCTCGGGATAAGTGCCTTGTCACACCCCTAATAAATATATACATGTAAACACACATAAATATACATTTTCAAAATATATACTGTATGTGTGTGTCTTTAACATACAAACACATATATATATATATATACACACACACACACACACAGTACACACATATATATTATATAAACAAAAACGTTTTTTGGATGCGATTAATTGTTTTGGCATTGACTTCAGTTTGATCATTTCTCACATTAGGTTCAGTTTATTTATTTCCATTTGATTAATTTCATTTCACGCTGAGTCAATGTGGAGGATGTGGTACATTTAAGATATTTTTGCCCAGTGGAAGATAGAGCTGTTGACCTTTAACGAATCAAGGGAAGGAAATGAAAGTATTGTAAGTATGTAAAAAGCAACTGAAAGGAAACGTCTGTTGTCTGAGGAGCCACTATACATTGTGCACTCTTGCGTTCAAAAGCAGCTAGATGCAGCTCAGTGACATGGAACAGAACAGCTGAATGCAGAACACTTTTCAGACACAGAAACACTGAAAAATGTCACATTAGTCAAAAAACAAGAAGTTATAAAGGGCATCCTCACCGAAAAACCTCTTACACTTTGTTTTAATTTCCAAACTCACCTGCAAAAACTCCCTTCGAGCTGTATAAAAAAGTTAAATTTAAAGTATAATTCAAAAGATTTATAAGATGATAAACCTGAATAAGATATTTGACATAAAAGACATTTACATAAAGTATAGTCCACAAAAGAAAATAATAGTTGCATTTATAAAAAAGAACCTGTTTCCAGTTTCCATTCACTTGATTCTTGTTTGTTTGTTTTTTGTTTAGTGATAGTTGTTCATAAGTCCCTTGTTTGGCCTGAATAGTTAAACTGCCCACTGTTCTTCTGAAAAATCCTTCAGGCCCCATAAATTCTTTGGTTTTTCAGCATTTTTGTGTATTTGAACCTGTATGATTATTATTATTTTTTTTTTTAAGATTTATTTTTGGCCTTTTTGGCTTTATTATGATAGGACAGATCATTTTCTGACAGGAAGCGAAGTGGGAGAGAGAAGGGGATAGGGTCGGGAAAGGTCCTTGAGCCGGGATTCGAACTCGGGACGCCCTAGCGCAACGGCGCTATATGTCGGCGCACTGACCACAAGGCTATTGGCGCCGACATGGCTGTATGATTTTGAGATCCATCTTTTCAAACTGAGGACTCGTATGCAACTATTACAGAAGGTTCAAATGCTCACTGATGCTCAAGAAGGAAACAAAATAAATAAATAAATAAAAACAGCTGTGGATCATTCAGGTAACACAGTATTAAGAATCAAGTCTGTAATCTTTTGTAGGGGGTCATTTAATATTTTCTCTTGTGGACTATATGTAAACATCTTTTATGTAAAATATTAACCTTATTCAGGTCAGTACTAACTAAAAAATAACATGCATTTTGTATGATCCCTCTTATTTTGGTAAACTAATTAACATTTTGCAGATTCTGCAAGGTGCATGTAAACTTTTGACCTCAACTGTATGTCCTTACTACCTTTCTGGGGCTTTAACTTGTCAGTTGTGTTGCTGTCTATGCAGGGTCAGAAAGCTCTCAGATTTCATCAAAAATATCTTAATAAAGGCTTATGTATATGATAGAATTTTCATTTTTGGGTGAACTGACCCTTTAAGCATGCATTTTTACATATGGTGCTATTTAATACATACATCTTTTCTTACTGTATGCAACAAAACCATGATGATTTTCCAAAACGGGTGATAAATATGTTAAATGCTCACCTTTAATGGTCTCAGGGGTCACTGACCTCAGCATATCATCCCACATGATCAATTTAAGGTTGGGCGCACTTTCCTGGATGCCCTTTGCCACCTTAAATACATGACTGAGGAACAGCTGGTGAACACTTCGACCTGGAACATTTAACCACTGTTTGGACTCATCTCCATGACCAAGCATATACACCTATTAAAAAAATAAACCAATATAAAACTAGCACCCTAAACTTCAGTGTCAAACATCTTTTTTCAAGATCTGAATAGATCTCGGGACAGCAAGGATGTTATTGATGGAGGGTTGGGCTGTACCTCATCAGCTCCAATGTGCAGGCTGGTACTTTTAGGGTGGAGCTTCATGACTTGTTGTAGCATCTCTTGTACCAGTCTAACTCCTCCATCACGGTGTGGGTTCAGGGTGCCCAGACAGTAGTCCACCTCCCGCAGATCTCTAAACACCTCGTGCTTCAGGACAAACTTATTGACAACATTTTAAATTTTGAATATTCATAATTCAATGGACATATTTTTCTTCCTCTGTGAAAATGACCAAAAAAGGGGTTTGTGGTTACTTCTAAATGTCCAAATGTCTGCACCAGGGGAATGATCTCCAGCCCTCTATTACTGGCAGCATCCTGGATAGACACGATCTCCTCACGGCTGTTTGGATATTAGGTATTTATCAGTCAAAGTAAAAAACAAACAAACAAAAAACTTATTTTTAAAACATATACTCACCTGTATGGAGGCTGAGCTGTAGACTGAAGAACTTTCAGCTCTCCTTCATAGGGAAACATATCCTCATATTCAATGAGCAATCCATTGGCACCAAGATCAGCAAACAACTGGATCAACTGTACAACATAATCGTGGTTAATTACTTTAAAGTTTTATTTCAACAGCTAATTAGAGTAACATAAGTTGTACCTCAATTAAATAGCCAATTCTAGGAGGTGCCCCTTTCAGGTCCAAATGCACCAACCTTTTGCAACTGCGCAGTGACTGGTCCATATCAGGTACTGTTCAATTCAAAATCTAAAAGCGTCTTAAAGATATTTCAACTCATATCATATATCTAAATCACCGGACTAACAAAAGAGACTGTATAATGTTTATCCTTAAATCTTTTGTATCTTGTCATATAATAACTGCTAATAATGTAATTGAAACACGTTTTCTTTTCAGCCTTACTCCTTTTCAAATATGTACTTTCAACCCAACGAAGCTAAGCATGAGAAAGAACCTCTGTTTACATTCATTTACTGTACGCTGTGACACACTCACGCCCACCAACACGGTAAAGGCCTTCTGAGAAGCACGACGGGCATTGTAGTTTTTTTGTGCGTTTTTAAACCAAAAGCAATGCAGACGTAGGACTACAGGCGCCTTTACGTCCGCTATGTCTGCTTAGAACCGGAAGTTGTGAAATGTGGTGTGCTATTTTAGAATAAAAGCGTACATTAATTATTTTTTTACGTTTATATATATATATATATATATCTTGACCTCTTTAATCACCCCAATCAAAATTAGATTCAAAGGTAGTATTTAACAGAATGTATACTGAAATATAAAAAGTCAGATAAATATAGATTAGAATTTTATTAGGCTCTATTACTATTATTATTATTTTTAAATAAAAAAGTTAAATGCTAAAGTAACTGAGAAATGTACTTTCATAATATGTTTATTTACACTGTAAGAGCATATTTATTTAAGATTCTGGAATCTGTAGCAGTAGAATTTGAACGTAACAAAATAAATGTATGACGTAAACGTAACAAATGTCACACTCTAGTGGACAATGCTTGAATGTACATTATTGGTGAAATTGACATAATCCAAATAAAATCCAAATAAAATAAAAATATGAAACTTCTACACACACACACACACACACACACACACACACACACACACATATATATGTGTGTGTGTGTGTGTGTGTGTGTGTGTGTGTGTATAAGATGATATATTAGATGACTAATGAACCTAATAAATAATTTAAAAAAAAGATTATCTCTGGGTTTATAATGGTTTTCATATAAACATACATTATAAAATTGCCGGTAAATTTTCAGAAATCATTATATTATTCTGATTTATTATCAATGTTGGAAACAGCTGTGATGCTTTTTATTATTCTTTTTTTTTGGAACCTGTGATACTTTTTCAGGATTCTTTGATGAATAAAACGTTAAAAAGAACAGTATTTATTCAAAATAGAAATCTTTTCTATATACACTGCTGTTCAAAACTCTGGGGTCAGTAAATGTTTTTTCTTTCTTTTTTTTATAATTTAATAGTTTTATTCGGCAAAGATATGTTAAATTGATACAAAGTGATAAATATATATATTAATAGAAAACATTTCTATTTTCAGTAAATGCTGTTTTTTGTAACTCTTTATTAATCAAAAAAAAAAGCTGTTTCCAACACTGACAATACATCAGCATATTATAATGATTTCTGAAAGATCGAGTGACGCTAACTAGACTGGAGTAATGATGCTGAAAATTCAGCTTTGCATCACAGGAATAAATTTTATTTTAAAGTACATTAAAATAGAAAACCTGTATTTTAAATTTCAATAATATTTCACAATATTACAGTTTTTTCTGTATTTTTGATTAAATAAATGCAGCCTTGATGAGCATAAGAGACTTCTTTATAAAACAGTAAAAACCTTACTGATCCCAAACGTTTGAAACAGAATAAAAAAATAATAATATTAACAACAGAAAATAAATAAACATACTTACAAAGACATTTTTTAAATAAATAACAGGGCCTATAAATAATAAATAAAAATATCAAATTGATAGTGATGCAAATGAAGTACTTAAAACATTAAATGCAATATAATATGCTGTAGAGCTTTAACTGGCGTGTGTACAAAAGGTGTGTGACCGAGCGCAGTGCATGCAGGACCACGCAAACGCCTCTGCGTACTTTCCTCTGAACAGAAGGTGGGACCAAGAGCCTTGCAGCACCACGAGGGGGCCTGATGCAGTAACACAGGAGCATCAGCAGTCCAAAAGAGCTTCACAGGACAGGCGGGAGTGCGCAGTGTCGCGAACGCGCACTCACTCACCCACAGAGACAGACTGCGATTGGAAGCGCGAAGCGGTCAGATCGTGTGTTTTGTGTTGCTGCCGTGCAGTATCTTTTCACGCAAGTGCCGAGGACTGCAAGGGAAAAGTTTATTTCAGAGACTCTCCAACTAACGGGCATGGCCGCTCCCAGATCCCCCTGAACGCCAGGTCAGTATGAGCAGATTCTGTGTTCATTCCTATGCTTCAAAGGCGCATTGTTGCAGATATAAAGAGTTGCATTGTTGGGACCGTTGGAACTGATTGTTGCACAGCGGTTTGCTACCTTGCGGCCAACCACGAAAGCCGCTTTGGGGATCCGTGGTCGGAGAACCTGCTATCGTGCTGCGGCAAAACGCTCCCATCGGGTTTTTAAATTACAGCCATGTGTTTCAGCACGCAGTTTAAACCCAATCTCGTTTTTATCTAGTTATGATGCGATTTAGATGGTTTAGACTTACATTTGTGTTTATAATATGTGCTTTGTTTTGATGAAACGTTAACTTGGCTTGTAAATAATAAGCTGTCATCAGTCAAACCGGGTATATCAAAGTTATTATGGGTAGAGAATTAGTATCGGCAGTTGGCATGTTGTTTATCTTTCCCTTTGGAAACAATTATTTTGGTGACACATCATTAGTTTCAGCGAGCTGTAATTAAGCAGTTCTTGGACAGAATTGTTGGTTTGTACTTATGTATTTTGTTTGAAAGTTTATTGGCCGAACCGACCCTTCCCCCTTTCTTCTCCCGGCCTCGCTGTCGCCTTCGTCCGGGGAGGGACTGCACTGGCGACCGTGATGAGTGACCAGTGCAGCCGCTACCCAAACAAAGGCAGGTTACCAGGGGAAACGGGGCTCTCTCTACTTCTGGGGGAATAGTGTCGCCTCGTCTGCATCAGTCTTGAATGAACCGCTGGAACAAAGACAAATACTGTTTGACGTGTGAGAACCTGACGGCTGAAAATCACTTCACAAGTAGTGTCGATAATGCGTATCCCGCCTGCAAGGTCACTTTGTGTTCACGACTGCTAAGTGGCTCAGTAGATTAGACAAACAAACCCGTTTTATGCTGCCTGCCTCTGTCCCCCTTGGTGTTTGTTTGTCGAAAGGAGAAAACTGTTTAATCAGAAATGCAGCCAGTCTGCTTTAAGTCAGAAAGGTGAATGACAAAGAGCCATTTTTGACCATCAAGCCATTGCAAGGTACGCTTTCTAAACAACTGCGGTTGAAAAGCCATGTTTTGTTGTTGTTGTTGTTGTTGTTGTGAGACCTGTCAGATTTGTTTGTTAAACTATAGTAAAGTGCCAAATCAATGTGAAACAGGTATTAAAATGTCAAAGAACGTGTCACAAAAGGCTACAGGTGATCAAAACGGAATTAATAGAATTACTGTGACAAGTTATCAAACAAACAAAACAAAGATATAATTATTTTACTTCAAATGTGGGTAAAAGTCATGTCATGGAATGAGAGACCATGTCTTATGTTGAATCTATTTATTAGTGATGGACACTGTGGCATTTAGTAGTATCAGGTTATTGTATCAGGTAACTGGACTATTGTTTTTATTGTGATGGACATCTAAGCAATTCACTTTCATTTAAGTAGCATGAAATGGTTTGCCAAACTTCTCAAAAATTCCTATTGTTGTTGCTTACAAATCCCCTGAAAACTAGGCGAACTGATTCAGAATACTTATTTTGTGCATTTTGCGGAAAATGATGACAGTGTTTGTGAGTGTAATCCTGGCCAATCTCACGATCCCTCAAGCACAGACTGTGGGATTCAAAATGTTTTCCGTCTAAACCAGATGTACATATATAAACACCATTAGAAATCTCAGGGTTATTTTCTCAGGTAGTAGGTTTACACAGACAAGTAGTTGTGTTTTGTGGGGAAAAAGCTATCATGAACCTCTCATCATGATGTTTGTCTTTCTCTAGTAAATTTACAACTTGCTGATTTGAAAGTAGGTCATGTTGGCCTTTAGTGCTTCTAAATGTTATGTAATGTTAAAGACCACTGTAAAACAATGTTAAATTTGATCATTTCCAGAGTGTTTAATGTTTTTTTTTTTTTTTAAATAAGTCTCTTCTGACCAAGTCTGTATTTATTTGATCCAAAGTACAGCAACTGTAAAATTCAGAAATATTTTTACTACTTAAATTAACTGTTTTCTATTTGAATATATTTTACTATATAATTATATAAATATAATTTATTCCTGTGATTTCAAAGCTGAAATTTTAGCATTAAATTTCTGTCTTCAGTGCCACACGATCCTTGAGAAATCATTCTAATATGCTGATTTGGCGTTCAAGAAACATTTTCAATATTATCAGTATTTAAAACAGCTAAGTAAATTTTTTCAGGATTCTCTAATGAATCGAAAGATCCAAAGCTCAGTATTTATCTGAAATAAAAAGCTTTTGTAACATTATACACTATACCATTCAAAAGCTTGAAATAATTATTATTATTATTATTTTTATTATTTTTCAAAGAAACCTGAAAAAAATCTACTGGTGTTTTCGACATCATAATAATGTTATGTTTTTGTGCAGCAATTCAGAATATTAGAATGATTTCTGAAGGATCATGTTACTAAAGTAATGATGCAAAAAATTAGGACTGTCAAACAATTAATCGCGACTAATTGCATCCAAAATAAAAGTTTATGTTTACATACTATATATTTGTGTACTGTGTATGTTTATGTAGATAGAAATACACACACATACATGTATATATTAAGGAAAAAATATTTCTGATTTATATCTAAAACATTTATATTTATTTATAATCTAAATTGTATACAGGTATAAATATAAATAAATATTTTGTTTTAATATATACATGTGTGTGTGTGTGTGTGTGTGTGTGTGTGTGTTTATATGTAGATAATAAATATACAAAGTAAACACACATATAGTATGTAAACAAACTTTTATTTTGGATGTGATTAATCACGATTAATCATTTGACAGCCCTACTAAAAATTCTGCTTTGAAATCATAGAAATTACACTTTAAAAGATATTCAAATAGAAAACAGTTATTTTTAAATAGTAATAGTTTTTACTGTAATTTAGATCAAATAAATACAGGCTTGGTGAGCAGAAGAGACATCTTTAAATGAAACATAAATCTTACTGTTCAAAAACTTTTGACTGGTAGTGTAAAATTCAATTTAAATTAGTCTCTAAATTCATGGTATTTGATTCTAGTCTACACCAGTCTAATATTTAATTATTTTTATTCAAGTTTTAGTATTGAAACCTAAAATTAATAATGTTGTTAAATTCAAAGAGAACTGCTGTTAAATAGTACTGCCATTTATATAGCTACAATGCTGCATTTAATTAGTCTTTTAACTGTTTCATGATTGCATGATTATTTGCGTTTGTAATGGGTGTTAATGTGTTGGTCTTGACAGTGAATCTCTTTGACGCTCTTGGTTTCACTGTAAATTGCTTGAACCCCAGACTGAAACTCCACATGCACTTTCTCCCAGTATGTATTGATACACTATGAGATTTGGTCTGTAAAAAAATGCTATAGATTTCTGTTGGGGTGACAGTCTCACTTATCTTACAGAAAACTTGGTAGTAATTTCTTTACACGCCGGCCACAGTGACACTCCGCTCACACCCAGAGGAGACCTTCCATCTGCTCCTTGTTTACAGAAGCTCCACTTTGGTTCGCAGTCAAGTCCCCAAATGGGAGCCACATGGTAGATTTGAAATCCTTGTGTGCTACTTTTTCGATTTTCGAATTAGTCTGTTTGCTTGCTTTAATGAAGATCTTTACTCTTTACAAAAGAGAGTGATAAGAGTTGCCTCAAGCTGTTTTAATGTCGGTGGAAAACCGTTTTCTCCAATGATCCTCCTCTCTATGGTGTCTAAATAATAATGCTGCTTTTTCAAATGTCATCATTTCCCTTACTCATCAGAAGGCCTCCAACTTCCTTTCTGTGATAACCCAAGCTTACAAATGTCAATGACTCCTACGGATCCTGTGTGTAAATGTGTATTTAATTGGCAGAGGGAGAAGGTAGACTATGTTTGGCTTGGGGTATGGTGTGTCGTGTCTAGAGGATGGGGTATTTTAGTGGGCAGACAGACAGGCTTGTTGTAAATGTTGGCATTAGGGTGGTGGCCTACTATTACCACAAACATAATAAGCAGCACAACTGTTTTTAGTTTTTGATAAGAAATGTTTCTTGAATGCCAAATCAGCATATTAGAATGATTTCTGAAGGATCGTTTGACACTAAGTCTTTAGACTTGAGCGCTGTGCTTTAGAACGATGTGTCAAGGTGCTGCAAAATACACAATACATGTCTTTCTAGCACACGTTTACATGGAAATCAATGGAAAAACGGTGCAGTGGAATGCGAAAACGGTGTAAAAGTAACCTCTAATCAGCTGTGTGTTTACCGGCTCCACTTTATGCTCTTCACCAGTCGTTTGTTCTTTTTGTGAGGTATTTAGTGTTTATTTTAATCAGATTTCCCTAGGTCTTGTAGTTTGTACCTCTGTATATTGGAGCGCCTGTGGTAGAGCTTGATGAAGTATGTATGAAATGAAAAGATGTGAGAGCTTGAAGTTGCTGCCAAGGCTGGCATGAGTCTTTAGTGCAGAATGTGAAGACAGAGGGAGAGTAGATTGCCTTTAGCTTCATACTGGTTAAATCAATGCTGGGTCAACTGCCTGTCTAGTGGAAGAGATGTGTGGTTGCTGAGAAGCTTGAACGGAGAAAAAAAATGTATTTGTTTTAAGCAACAGGCTGCAGTTTCATGCGTCTTTCATGAGTCTCATGAGTTCAAGACATTTTTTTGCTGAGTGGTATATTCTTATAATGACGGAGTCCCTCTTCGAAGATGAGAATCAAAAGGTTTATGAACGCCAGTTGTGTCCTCCTGCATATGATCAGAAAGATATTAGCTAATATTTTACAAAAGATGAGCAAAACGCTATAAAAGGAACTGTTGCTAGTGAATTGTTTGAATGTGACTGTGTGCCTGACTCAACAGTGCAGGGTTTTCTCCATGGAGGGATCAGTGTAGTCTGTGTCTGGTTACAGTATTCAGTTTCATTCAGTCTTAGTAACCTCTATCAGTCTCTCTCCTCCATGGCTATTTTGAGAGGTGCCTTATGTCACATCAAATCCACATCTAAAATTTGACAGCACCGCATGGCTTCCCACTCACTGAGCAGGTTGTATAATATTTGTTGCTATTTTGAAATGTTCGGTAAACCCTTCAGCTTCAGTGACTGACCCTTTAAGGACAGACCATGTGGATTAACTAGCTATAAGTAGGGAGGGCGTCATGGCTTAGTTAAGAGTGTGTATGGCTTTTTTGGGGTGTCTTTAAAATGTTTGTCTCCCGTAACCAAACTTTTCACTAAAGTCTGAAGATTGTTTTCATGTTCGGTCAGTATTCAAAATTTTGTACTATTTTGGGTTAATAAATTAAAAAGCAAAACACCAAAGTTAAAATTAATATTTTGAAATACACTACCATTCAAAGTTGGGTAGATTTTATGTTTTTGTAAGATGTCTTATAAGCCTGGTTCAGACTGCATCATTTTAGCTAGATTTTTTTGGCACGGTTCGCTTGACGTAGGGTGTCATGGAGATTCGTAAATGGCAATGAATTTTGATTTCGTTGTTTCATCGCATGTAGTGTCATAGTGGACGACATAGGGGTGAGCTGATCCGATATTGGCATTTTCTGCCGGATCGGAGTGTCGGTCAGATGAGACCGATCCAAATCTAAAATTATGATTATACTGTGTTATTGCGTATTTTGTGTTATTGTTAAGCCCCACAAAAGCCACAAACACATTATAAAGCACTATAAAGGTTCTGTGCATTATATATTTCAAGTGTTCTGAAGCTGTTCCATAGTTTAATGTGAGGTACAGATTAACATTTAAGTTGAGTTTATGTAAACTCTTCTCTCCACTGCGGCATTGAAAAGATTTGTCTTTTAATTTTATAATCTATATTTATATATAATACATTGTTTTTCATGAATGTATTTTACAAAAATTCAGTCTTACACTTATTCACTTTTAATTGTTCCCCACTAAATAATGATTTTTTAAAAATAATTTTCATTTTAAATTTAATTTTATAATTATTGTGCACTGTTTTTTCTAAAGTAACTTTTGCTACTGAATTATCCACCAACCTAGTTTATAGTAGTATTTTTGTCATAGATTATGATTATATATTTATTCAGTTGTTGTTTTTTCTTTACAATAAAGTTGTCAGCCCTAGGACGACAACCGAATCCATTTCTGCAAAACTTCACAACGTCACCGCAGAAGCTCCTTTGTACATGCTTTGAAACATGCTGAAATTAAAGAGGGACAATGGTATCGGTTCTGCTAGGTGGAGTTTTAAAATGGAGGAAATGTTTGTGGAGCTTTGGCAACAACTCCTGCATTTATGATGTTTCCTTGAGGGACTACTGCTGCGACTGAGTGAAAAAAGGTCAAATAAAAACTATTTTACTTCAGTTCTCTTTGATAGCCCTCTTTTCTTTTTTTGGGGCTTTTCTGATGACAAGACAGAGCAAAATATGTTGTCTGCTAGCCATTGTTTGTTTACCCTCAGTCATGGCACCTTTTGTCGATCCCAATGTTTTGATGACAGAATGAACATTGTTAAAGACAGCAAGCGATGAATGGTTGGGTAGCAACGTGTAGTCTGACATGTTTCTCGTTTAAGACACAAGAAGATTTTAGGAGTCAAAATCGCATAATTTGACACAGTGAGTGTCGTAACCGACAAAAAATTGTGTATCCTGAACCATTATGCTTATAGGCTGCATTTATTTGATCTAAAATGCTAAATAACAGTATTGTGAAATATTATTACAGTTTAAATTAACCGTTTTCTCTTTTAATATATTGTAAAATGTTATTTATTCCTGTGATGGGTGGCAACGCTGATTTTTCAGCAGTCATTACTCCAGTCTTTCACATATTATCCTTTAGAAATCTTATTTCTAAAATTCTAATATGCTCAAAAAACATTATTATCAATGTTAAAAACAGTTGAACTTATTTATATTCGTGGAAACAGAAATGTATTTTTTTTCAGGAATCTTTAAAGATGTTGTTCACTTCCAGAATGAAAATTTCCTGATAATTGACTCACCCCCATGTCAACCAAGGTGTTCATATCTTTTTCTTCAGTTGAAAAGAAATTAAGGTTTGTGAGGAAAATATTCCAGGATTTTTCTCTCAATGGGGATCAACAGGTTGAAGGTCCAAACTGCACAGTCCCAGCTGAGGAATCACAGAGTTGCAAGATGAAAAATTGTGGTTAAAAAGTATCTTTTTTTTTTTTTTTTTTTTAAGAAAATGACAGCTCGCTTCGCTAGATAATTTCTTTTCTGGAATCGTGTACAGCCCTTTGAAGCCACACTGAAACTGGACATTCAACTCATTGGTCCACTATGTGGATAAAAAACCTGGAATGTTTCCCTCAAAAAACTTTGTGACTGAAGCAAGAGAGACATGAACATCTTGGATGACATTGAGATTAATAAATTACCAGGAAATTTTAATTCTGGAAGTGAACTTCTTTAAGTAGAACATAAGTAAAAATACTTGTCACATTTGATAAATTACCATTTGAACAATAGTGTATTTAGTAGACTAAACTTTCAGATGTTTTTCAGATGTAGCGTGGAAGTCCAGCCAATCAGATTACAGCTTGCTGATTTTGTGCATAGTATGCATCAGACTGTCAAAGTGGGACACTTTTTTTCATATACAGAAGCGCTGAAAGAACAAAGGAGAAATAAAAGGAAGAGTGAATCCAGCCACCCTTTATATCCGGCTTAAGGCTGTCACAATCCATCATCTTTAAGCACCATATGTGAACATGACAGTGTATATTTAACCTAAGAATGCTTGAGGGAGATTGTGTACATGCGAGAGTGGGATATGGGGGCCAAACAGATGCATGTTGACAGTAGAAAGGGATCCACAGGCAATACTCTGGAAAATATCACTCTGTTCATTCAGTGATCTGTCTGTGTGAGTGAGCACGGTTGTGTTCCTTGAGACCTGTCGTTGTAATTTGATCATTGGATTACTGATATGTTGGTTGCCATGGCGTCCTCACACATGATTGGGTTACCATGCGGCTGCCCTCGATGCTGGAAAGTACAGTAGCATTTTTTTAATGTGTGTGTGATTCTTTTAATTTCCAGTCTGTCACAGTTGGTATTGATTAATAGTGTCTAGGGCTGTCACGATTCCTCGATTCAATTCGAGTGCTCGTTTAAAAAAAATGTTGTGTCGAGTAACCGACATTTCACGGACGAGAATCCATGAAACGCATTATTAGACTGTTTTCCAAGGCTGCATGATATATTAAACTTATTTAAAAATAACAAACGCTACTATTAATTCAATAAATATATGCGATGCAGATTTAATATATGTGCTTTTATTATTTACATGTGTGTAGGTTATGTACGTGCTTTTCAGAGCATCTGTGTTCACAGTAAATGCTGCTCCACACAAACTGTTATCATTTACATGTTTGGAACATCTCAAACTCCATTTCTGCGTATTGCTGTGAGTTTGGGTTTATTATAATGTCCATTTGGAAATGCAACATAAGAAATAAAACTTGAATATATTTTCTATATTTTCGATTTTCGATAACTGTTTGCGGGCTTTCTTGTGAGCCAGCTTCAGAAGATGCTTCCTTCTGGGATGGCGCCCATGATAACCGACTTGTTGCAGTGTGCGGCGTATGGTCTGAGCACTGACAAGCTGACCTTCTATTTCTACAACCTTTAAAGCAATGCTGGCAGCACTCATGCGTCTGTTTTTTGAAGCAAGGCTCTGCATCTGACGCACAGAACAAGTACTCAACTTCGTTGATTGACCCTTGCCAGGCCTGTTCTGAATGGAACCCATCTTGAAAAAACTTCTGTATGACTTAGACCACTGTAGTGTAACTCAATTTCAGGGTGTTACTGAACTTTCAATAGCCTTGGCTATCTTTGTGGAGAACAACAATTCTAATTCTCAAATCCTTAGTGTGTTCTTTGCCATGAGGTGCTATTATGAACATCCAGTGGTCGGTATGAGAGAATTGTAATTAAAGCACCATATTTTAACTGCTCTAATATAAGATACACAACTTTGTCAAACGTGGATTTGTAGGGTTAAACAACATACTGATGTTATCATTTAGGGTGTACTCGCTTTTGTTGCCAGCTATTTTGACAATAATGGCTGTATGTTGAGTTATTTTCAGAGGACAGTAAATCTATACTGCTATAGAAGCTGCACATTAACTATTCTAAAATATATCCAAGTTTCATTTCTATAGTATTGAGAAGATATACTAAAACGGTTGCTGAAATGTGAGGGGTGTATTCATTTTTGTGAGATACTGCATGTGTGTATTTAAATATACATAATGAATGCAACCAAACGTGAAAACATCAGCATCTTTTGTCAATATGCTAACTGTTCATTGCAATTTCAAAATAAAAGCTCAAACCCTTACTCTTGAGTTTTCACATTTTGATGTCCACATATTCAAGAAATTACAGTGACTGTATATATATATATATATATATATATTTTAAGTAATTATACTTACCACAGTAATATTATAGTATTATAATTATCAGAATACTCGATTAATCATCAGAATAATCGACAATTACTCGATTACTAAATTTCATTCTCTTTTTTTTTTTTGCAGTCGTCCGAACATAGCAAGAGATGTCGATCCACTTACAGTCTGTCTTCTGAATAACGCACGGACAGATTGAGCCATGACAGAACGGGATGGCCGCTGTGATTTGTCCATCGCCCCGGGGCAGATATATATCGAGGTGGAGTACGATTACGAGTACAAGGCGAAGGATAAACTCATCTCCATACGACAAGGCGAATGCTACATGTTGGTTCGCAAAACCAACGAGGACTGGTGGCAAGTTCGTCGGGAGGAGGGCACCAAGGCTTTTTATGTCCCTGCTCAGTACGTCCGAGAAGTCCGGCGTGCCCTTATGCCACCGCCCAAACCTCGTGCGAAGCCTCCCAACGTTCTCGAAATCGCCCAGTGCCGATCGTCGAACGAAAATCTCAACCAACGTGCTCCTACGGAATGGTCCAGCTTTGGCAGGCCACCGCCCTCGACGACACCTTCCCCTTTGCCAGGTCAACAGACCCCGCCTTTGTTGCTGCGGGACACCAATCAGAACTCGGGAATGAAGAGTGTTGTTGCAGAGCTCACTCTGCTTAACAACAACAACCACCATCATAGCTATCACCATGGCAACCCCACACTTCCACAAGGACGTGCGGAATCCCCTCCACGAGAGCAAGGTTGCCAGGGGAAACTCCCAAGCGGATTGTCAGTGGATACGGACAGTAGCGGTTCACCAGGAGACGGGTTAGAGAAAATGAGAAACGACTCCGAATCTGGAGATGAGCTCAGCAGCAGCTCTACCGAACACATGCAGGTAAAAATGAGTGACGTTTGCCCTCCTCTTCATTCCTCTCCCACGCTCTCTCACATTCTCCTTCCCAAACTTACTCATGTTCTCCCTTTATCTCTTTCAGTGTCATCTTCTCTGCATTTTCAGCACTTATCTTTGCCAGAAATGCTCTCATTTCATTTTCATCCTTTGACTGTCATTATCTGTTTCTGTAACACATTGTTCCGACAATTACTACGAGACTAATCTAACATTTCCTCCTCACACCTTTCCCTTTATCCCGCGGTTTTGCCTCTGACATTTACAGTGATGCGTCGTCTTTTCTGTCAGGTTAAATTGGATTCAGCAGTGTTTTCCTCTCCTCTTGCATTCCTTTCTTTCCGCTGCATGACACTTGTTCAGCAGGATATGTGGTCTGTTCTCTGCTATGGAGGTGGAAATTGCGGCCACCTCAAAGGGTTTGATTCAGAAAATAATAGAGACTTCACTGAAATCACAAAATACACTTGTGCTTTTACAAAGTAATTTCTAAAAGCTGCTTACATTAGGATACATTTGTATTTTTATATGTATTTCTATTTATGTTATGTATGTTTTGTAAAATATATTATTTTTCTATTTATTAATTGGTATGTGATTGTATTTATTAAATTACATTTTATTTAATTTTATATATATTATATATGTGTACATGTATAATATAATATATATTGTTTAAACATATCACCCAAAAAATAAAATGCTTTCATTAATTATTCACCCTCATGTCGTTCCAAACCCATAAGATCTTTGCTCGTCTTCGGAACACAAACTGTTAAAAAATTTTATTTATTAGGGATGTAACGATCACAATACGATAATATCACAATAAGAATTCCATGATATGATAATTATTGTGATATACATAAAAAAAAAGACAAATGAAGAATTGGAAAAACTAGAATATTTTGTACATTGTAAAGATAAATGATTCTATCTTGTGAGAGTTCAAAATTAAGAAAACTTAAGTCAGAAAAAAGTACCTGAACTTTAAGGGGACTCAGCCCTCTTTTTATTTGTGTTATACTGTCTCAGTCTAATTTACATTTACACTGGTGTTTTAGGAAGCCAAATAAATTAGAATCTAATAATATTAATAACAACACTGACAGTAATAGCCATATATTTTAAGACAATTGCAGTGCAAAATAAATTAAAATGAATATTTCATAGGTATATTATTTTACACATTAGGAAATTACAATTCTCTTTTGAAATATTCAGATATTTAGAATTTGGACTGCAGTAATGTTACCAATTTAAACCGCTAACTGTCAGCAATTCATACTGCACTTTTCAAGCCTTTATTTCGACAGAAACGGCAATAGTGCTTATATTTTGAAGGAAAGCTCCAGGTTCGAAGCTGACATCGAAGACTGACACGGAAGAGAAGAAATTGTTAGATATAGTTGTTATTTTTGTTTTATTTGCACACAAATAACATGAAGGTTGGACCACTGATGTCACATGGGCTATTTTAACAATGTCCTTACTATCTTTCTTGGGCCTTGAAAGTGGTAGTTGCATTGCTGTCTATGCAGCCTCAGAAAACTCTCAGATTTCATTAAAAATATCTTAATTTTTGTTCTAAAGATGAAAGAAGGAATTACAGGTTTGGAATGACATGAGGGTGAGTAATTATTGACAATGTATTTTTTTCAGTGTACTATCACTTTAACAATTAGTAAATATTGCGTTTAATTTAAATTTTAACATAAATTGTAATATTAATTACATTTTAGTAGCCCTCTCTAATTTACTTTTCTAATGTAAAATTAAAGCTATGTTTTTTGTGCTATGTGCATATTTAAGAGTTATTTTGAGCAAAGTGAAACACGAAAAACACGCATTATGTTCAATCCACTACTTTTTAGGTGACAGTTTTGGCCGACCACAGTTGTATGTACTAAGTCGTTTTTAAGTGATTGAGTTTGCTTTTTGAGTGTCCCAGGGTGCATCGTGTGGAATTGGGTGTTTAGTCTTTGTTACTATCCTCCTCCCCCATTTCTCTCTCTATCTATCTCTCTCTAAAAGAGGGTGCTGCTGGGGAACAAAGGGGATTGTGGGAGAATAGAAAGTAGGTCATATCTGGCTTGATCATGTTGTTGCCCCTGATTTGTGTTTGTGTATGTGTGAAAAAGATGGAAGGATGTGCATTGAGAAGTTTGGGTTCAGTGGGTTGTATATGCATCAGATCATCATTGTGAACAATAAGAACGATATGTAGAGTTATAAACTTGTAGCTTGTCGTATATTGAGCTGATCTTCTGGGTTGACACATTGGGTGAATCTATAATTACTTATTCCACAACATCAAGATTTCTAGACACTAACTGTTGCTTTTTAACTGAGAATAATCATGATGCTCCTCAAAGTCAGGTTTCAAACAGTGGCTTAACCATGCATGCATATATATGCTTAAAAGGACATACAGTACGCTGGGATTTATCCATGTCAGGCTTTGTCCATCAGGGTCAGCTGATAATACTAAACCATGTGATTACTTAATCAGCCATTCAACAACTATCCCTCATAGACAAAGAACGTTTGCCCTCCAAAACTCGTTCATGACATCTGCAATGTGTGCTGTTTGGTTTAAAGCAGGAGTGCATCTAAAAAGGCCAATTTTTTCATTGATTACTGAGCCTCACATGGTTCCAAACTCTTGAAACCTCCCTTAAAAACCTTGTGAAGCAATAAAATAGCTTTTTATTTTATTGTAAGTCATTATTTGCTTAAGTGCCCCCTTTTGTTCCATCTGCCTCTTTTTTTTCCGTTAATAATCAAGAAAATAATGATTTTTTAGTGTTTCTACATCAAAATAGCTTTACAATAAGGTCTTGTTTATTAACATTAGTTAATGCATTAACTAGAATGAACTAACAATGAACAATATATTTTTAAAGCATTTATTATTTATTAAATGTTTGTTAATTAAAAATCTTCATGTTCATGTTTATTCACAGTTCATTAACTAATGTTGACAGATACAACTTTACATTTTAATAATGTTTTGAATTTAGGATTAACATCAATAAATGCTATGTAATTATTGTTCATGTTTACTAATATAGCTAATAAATGTTAACAAATGTCACCTTATCCACCACATCTCATTTTGTGTTCCTTTAATTAAAAAATGTCTTATTTTGTTATTATTAATATATTATTATGGTATTTATTAATATTTTTAAATGTTTTTTGTAGTTTTATGTTCTTGTCGTGCTTTTTGTCACTTTATTTAGACACTCTGAGTATTACAATATTTATAATATTTCTAAAATACTGTTTAAATAAAGTTGTAACATTTGACTATATATATAGAAAGGGGATCAGAACAGTGTTTGTCATTTTTATCAGTTATTTTGTTTGTAATATTTCAGTTTTAATCATTTTAGTACTTAACTTTATTTTATTACATTGAGTTCTCATGCACATTTTTCTGTTTTTAAGTTTTTCATCTAATATTTTATTTTGTTCATTTAAATAAGAATCCTTTGTGTTGCGTGTCTATATATGAATGAATGGCACAGACACACGGTTTCGTTTACTACATACATTTCGAAGCGTGTGTGACGCACTGTTTTCAGCCACTGTCGCCTCAAAATATGAGCACATGAACACATAAACATAATAGAAGAATTCTGAGAGTCACTTCTTGAGCTTTTCTTGTGAGAAAAACGTCCATCATATCATATACAAACAGAAACTTAAAGTTCTTCACAACGACCTGTCAAAATAAAAGTTCAGTTTAACTTGAAGAAACTGTGACATAAATGTATTACTTATTGTAATTATAGTACTACTACTAATAATACATTTTTCATTTAAACATCATCTATCAAGAAATATTTACCAAAAAATATGTGAGAATTGATTTACCTCTGAATAAATAAATAAATAAATAAATAAAACGATAATTGTTTTTGTGAAATCAATTGATTAGAAATGCTTTTGATTAAAAAATATAAAATGCAACTATTAAAATAGAAGCCAGAAGTTGTTAAAAATAAAACTGAATTTGAGGAAAAAATCAGGAACTTCATAGGGCCTTAAAATGTTTACTTTTTACTTTCAATACATTTAATTTAAACTGTAAGTTTCATGATTTCAATTAACTAGACATGCTTTTTGATTAATATATTTTTTTTCATTTAACCAATAAAACAGAGTACAGAAAAATTAAAACTGAATTCCAAAAAAAATAAAACTGAAAAAATGGAATTAGGCAGAAAATAAAACAGAATTTGGGAAGAAATAAATGGATTTCATAATAACAATAACAACTGAAATAAAAATACTTGGCTTGGATGGCTGAGTAAATCAAATTTTCAATTTGGGCAAATTATTCGTAGAATTCCTTTTAGCCCAAAGTCATATTCTCTGCCTGCATCCCTCCTGACGTCTATCCCCCCTTCGCCGCTTATGAACGGGCAGCTCCTGCGCTCTTAAAGGATTGAGGTCCAAATCTGTTTCCCCTCAATACTCCACCAGAGTGGCCCACAGAGGACGAATTTAGGACCCCAATTTCTCGCCCTTTTTCTATGCCCCAACTTTATCTTCACCCCCTGAAGCAGATTTGCACACACACACACACACACACACACACACACACACACACACGCACTTTCCCGCTCTCACTCTCATCTCTTCCTCCACACTTCCACTTTTACAGACTTTTGTCTGTTAGAAGCGTTTCCTTATTCCACATTTTTAATGAAATGCTCAAATAACTAGAAATAATAAGCCGTCAGAAGACACACATAAACGCTTGACCGGGGATTAGTAGCATGTCATCTCTCTAATAAAAGATTATGAATGGCTTTTATAACAGAGCAGGGGCTTTTCTAACAGGCAGCTGCACAAAATTAAATTCAGCCCCCTCAGCTGGGTGTTTTCCTTTGTGTGAACACTTATTGTCTGTAGTCGAGATTATACTTCAGCTTTATGTTTCCGTTGGGTGTTTTTTTTCTCCCTTTTTTTTTTGTGTGTATGTGCATATATCAGCTTGAATCATTGGTGGTTTTGTTAAGCTCATACATGATAAGCCCATATAAGTCTTATATAAGTATGTGTGTGTTCAGATTCAGTTTGAATCCTGTAGCTCCTGACAGTAAAGGAGGCCCGAGCATTCCTGTCATTCCTGTCCCAGCAAACACACACACACTGGGTTCAGTTGGATAACCCAATAAAGGCCCACCGATCCTGATGGGCGGAAAACAGCCCAGCTCAGTCTAATCTAATATTTACTCAAGTATCAAAGATCTCTCCCTCTCTCCCCTGTCTGTTGTTTTTCCTGTCTGTCTGTCTCTTTTTTTTTTGCCCAAATATGGACTTTAGACTGAGAGATGGCAGTGGACATTAAATCGATGTGTGTTTGGGGTGGTGTGGGAGGGGGGGTTTGGTACCCTCAGAGCATCTCTGTCTCTCACTCATTCTGTCTCTCTGCTGTCGATGAGCACAGCTGACATGTTGTTGGGGCAGAATGTGTCCTGAGGGTAAGGTAAGTTTAGCTTCACACACACGTGTTTGCTAGACTGTTGTTTTTATATGAAAATTATTAGAACTCTAACCGTAAACCTTAAAGAGATTTCTGTCACTTTTGGCAACAGCTTTGTACCTAAACTATAGCCAATATGTACAGACATGTACCTATAGAGGAGGTACACAATAATAATATACCATTCATTTGATCAAAAATGCAGTAAAAACAGTGATATTGTGAAATATTACTTCAGTTATTACAGCAAACATTACTCCAGTCTTCAGTGTCACATGATCCTTTAGAAATCAGTCTAATATGCAGATTTTTTTTGCTCAAGAAACATTTATTTTTATTGTCAGCATTTAAAACAGTTGTGCTGCATAATATTTTTGTGGAAACGGTGACAGTTTAAAATTTTTATTCATATATATATTTTTTTTAATTCTTTGATGCATAGAAAGTTTAACAGCAATTGTTAATAAATTATTGATGGCCTTTTTTTTATTATTATTATTGATGCTTTTGATCACGTGTGCATTAATTTCTCAAAAACGAAGGGAAAAAACCTACTCTCAAACATTTAAATGGTATGTTCTATGAAATAAAACATTATTTAAGATTTATTTAAATGTGTTATTTAGCATGTTTAACTAACTTTGTGTAAAATTTCTTATTTAATTGTAATGGCAATTAGTGAAGTCAAACAATATACATAAAAAAATGAAATTAGTTCATTTGTCACATATGTGTAGTACTCTATTTTGCTACTTTCCAAAAACCTTTTTTTTTTTAAATAAAAATAATAGAAGACTTTTTATCTTGAGGTGGGTGATATGTCCAAATCTTATTTCACAATATAAGTAATTTTATTGTATGTTAATGATATACAGTCAAACCAACAGTTATTCAGAAACCTTTAGCATTTCTCATATTATCACAGTTTATTCGCTATAGTTTAAAAAATGGTAATAAAGTATGACAAGAACTAAAGAGTTAAACTGTGTCAGAAGAAATTCATCTTGATAATGTCCGATAGCTTTGATAGAAAGCTATGTAACATGGTCAAAGTGTCAAATACATTTTTTGGTCAAATTTTGAAGAATTTTTGGGTATAATATGTCAGAGTTTCCTTGATTTTGCTATCTTCACTTTTTTATTTTGCTATAAATGAACTATAGTGTCCTGCACCCACTAGTAAAAAAACATCAAAAATTATATCTGGTGTCTGAATAATTTTTGGTTTGACTGTATATCCAAATATAGTTTAGTAGTATGGATAGTATTGCTTATGATATCAACTTTTTTGATACCAAAGAAATTTCATAATTCTTGTCACTAGTGTCAAAAAATAATACTAGGCTAAATAAATAAAAAAAGACAAGTAAACAACAGTACAGTAGAATAAATAAATAAAAAATGCTACATAGAAGTAATCAAATGTATAGAAACACTGTATATTCTTCACTGTGTAAATTACATTTATATTTCTTATTAAAGTTACAAAAATGATTTAGTCAAGAGCAGGGAGAGATTTATTTTTTCTCTTATGTTGTCTAATTAACATGAATGATAGACAGCAGGAATATTAGACTGCTGTCACTTTAAGAGCTGCCCGGATCCAATATACTGTTACACATTTTTTTCTTTCTCAGCTGTTCAGCTTTCTCTTAAGAGCAAAATTACTGTGTTTATGAGGATACTTGCAAAGACATGCATTTTGACACATACAAGTGTGTGCATTTAACCGTTTAAGACCTATAAAGCGGCAAAAATAACTCAAGACAGACTCCAAGTTCTCTTTCGCTGCTGATGCATTTCAACGGTTTAAAATCACTTGTTTTTAAATCACAATGCTTAAAAATGCATTCATATGATACGTTTTTGTCACTACATAGCACATGAGCCTATAAACTTTATGGAGACGATAGTCAAAAATCTCTACTGGTTGACAGATTTCTTCCGGTTAATTGTGTTGACCGGTATATTGCCGTCCTGTCAGCTCTTGAGTTTTCCATCTGTCTCACCCTCTTTTCTTCTCTCATTAATTTTCTTTAGTTTCACACCATTCTGGTGTTTAAACCCATTCAGATCAGCTGCAGTACATCCAGGGACATTTAGCTGTGGGAAAGGCTGAAGTCAAATAGACGAGAGAGACAAAACAACAATGTGCCGCTGACTGAACTGAGGTAACCCGTCCCTCATGGGGGTTTATGACCTTTTGATGATGTTGGATGTTATAACAGCAGTGCATAAGTGCTTTTGTCAAAGAGAACGTTCTACACCTCGGTTTGCTGAGCTGAGGTGCATCGGTAACAATAGAGAACTAATAATGTAGAATGATCCAGAGTGATCTGCCTTCTTAAAAACAATTAACCTACTCACATATCAAAGTGTTTTGCGAATACAAACACACTGTGCAGTTAGCAAACTTACCCATGGATTTTTATTTCCTATGGGAATTCCTTTCCCTGAATAGTAGTTGTGTTTAAACTAGTCTAAATATGTCAGTTGTCAACATCTCTGTGTGTGGAAAGAGGATAGGAAGTACAAGGCCACAAGCCCCTGTTGTCCTCGCCTGTGATTGGCTGAGGGCCCTCCTCAACTCTGTTTCTCCTCATGAGTTCATTAATGAAGTGGATATCACTGTGGAGATGGACGTCTCAGTGCTGTGTGCTTCATGCTGCGTCTGAAAGGCCATAATATGTTTGATGTCTCTCTCCAACATGGATGATTGACACCTGGTTAATACCTTCAAAGCCAAAAGTTGTTGTTTGTTGATGCTCATGACAAACCTTTGCAAAGGAATAGTCAGGTGAAAAACGTGTCCGAGTATAGGAGTGTGTGTGTGTAGGGGGTCATTCACACAGAATGCGTCTTTGCGTCTAAAAACGTGAGACGCAGCGCTTAGGAATGGTTTTAAAAACAGCGCAGAACGTGAGGGTCTCGAGACGATATTCAGTGACAGAAATATTTCTAGAATATTTTTAGGGAACAAGTTGTAATAATCGCTTGAAGAAATGTTATATAATTCAGGGTATCCAGACACAGCCACTATGAGCATCTCCTCCACCATGTTGCTTTTGAAATTCTTTTAACTTGACACAACGTCTTAAAAACGTGGCACTCCAAAAAGGGAAATGTAGGGAAAAGTAGTGGATTGGAATGGAAATACGCGTTCTGTGTGAATGGCCCTTAAGTTTGTTAGTGTTTACAAAGCTGTTAGTTTTAGCAAACATACTTAAAACAAAGAGAAGACCCGAAGGCGAAGAACTTCACTGCTTTCGGTAGTTCACATCTGTGTGTGTATTTTATGTGGAGTCGTCTGTACACACTCACTTTTTGCCAGCTTTTGTGACTCTGACTCAGTGAAGGCTGAAGGACACAGGAAGTCACTACTGAAGAAGCTTTGTTTGTCGAGCTTCCTCTGTCCACTGTCTGTTTGTACTTTCACTATTACTGTATGTGTGTATTTGGGTGCCAGTTTGTGTCTGCAGTGTGTTTGTGTAAGCGCTTTTGTGTAAGACCAGTACATCACAAGACCTTTGACCTTATGATGTACTTCCTTTAAAACACAAATACCACTGTTGGCCTTCTTGCACCAAATACGACTTGATCAGTAAGATTTGTTGGGTGAGCTGTAGATTATGCTTATGCTAATCTCACTATTACATAAAGAGATGCTTTTGAAATAACCCAATGTTAAGCCAGGGTCCACTGTCAGTTCTTAAAGGGACAGTTCACCCAAAAAGAAAAATGTTGTTGTCATTTACTCTCTGAGAGACTTTTGTTCTTTGTGTAGAACAATGAAAGTCTTTTGTTTCTACAATGACAGTCACTGGGTTCAAAACAACATTTAATCTTTCAATGAATGCACTAAAAACATAAGAAATTGTGTTCCACAGAAGCGTTTGTTAATCTCTGGTACAAAGTGAGAAGCTTGTCAATGAGAGTGACAGTTTGTGATGATGTCCAACAGAATGCTCCCCCCATAATCCTCAGAAAATCAGCTTGGCTGATCCTGTTTTTTAACACACTGTCTAGTCAAAAGGTTTAAAGGCCAGTCTCACCATCTTCCCCAGAACCCTCTGGCTCGCTGGCCACTGAGTGGTTCCTGCTCTCAGATTTCACTCTAACTTCTCTTTTAGTGCTGTTTGGGACATTGCTGGTCTTGACAGTTGAAAGTTTTAACCTGAAGTTAAATCCATCCCTCAAAATGCCATTTGCGACAGCTTCTGAATCAACCAACCTAAAGTGTTATTTTCATTCGTATAGAAGCATGTTCCCCTTGTCTTCTTGGACCAAACGCAACCCACCCCCCATGTAAAAGCCTCTTACGGTACCTCCATAAAGAAGAGGGGGTTGGGGGTAGATGGGAAAGAACTGGATTAAGGAGAATGTGACACACAAACTCTTAGCATTACATGTTTGTGTGCACATACATTTGTGCAGAAAATACATAGTCTAATCTACATTTATGCTACAGTGGGTTTGGTGTCAGTTGAATGCCAGCCAAATAATGTTAATCGTCTCTTAAAGGGGAACCCTTTGTAATAAGACTTTATATAATAGAAATTATGTCTCCCACTGAAATATGTAGTAGAAAACGTAAATATTTATTATTTAAAAAATCCACTGTTTTGGACTATGGGAGGCGCGCAATAGCTACTGGCGCTACCTGTTGCTATTTTTACCACAACACAACTCAGAATACACAAATTAGAAAATTAAATACAGATAACGATGCCACATTGTGTGGCTTTTGGTTGTAATTTTCAGTCAAAGGCCAACAAGAGAAGCAATGTAAGTCTTTTTTGCTTTCCTAGTGATAAAAAAGAATGGGAAAATGAGTTTCTCTGTGTGGATTCAACTCAATATCTGGGGTGTTTAGACTCCTTGTGGGGAAAAAACAATGGTACAGCTTTTGGTTTAAGTTCACGCTTATCCATTTCTCCCTTTCACGACATTGAAATAAAAAATTCCACCCCATAGTCAAAACATGTATAAAACGGTGTGGATTTTTAAAATAACGTAAATCTTTCAAAGGTTTTATAATTTATGTTATATTATGTTATAATTTATGTTAATTTAATTTATGTTATATTAAGTCTTAATACCCAGGGTTCTCTTTAAAAGGGAGTTTTTCTATCCGTCGCCTTATTTACTTACTTTTGCGCATCTTCTGCTCTTTTATGTCCTTCTTTGAAAGGTTAATAGTATCTCTTTCTCCGTCTGTGCACTGTGTGATGGATTGCTGTCTGCTTGTGTGACTGGAAAGAAAGACTTGGGTGGATGTTTGTGCCAGTAAGCACTGGGTGCCCCAAAATGCCCCTTTATACTGGCACAAAGAGAATCTAAAGAGCCAAAGCAAACACTCAAAGAGCCGCTTGTGTTCTGGTGTGTCTCTCTTACAAGATTCAGAAACATTTATCTGCACTAATGCAGCAATATTAAAATTCTAGCCAATAGTGATTTAAGCTGTGCTCAATAACATAAGAATTGAAATCCAATAACATTGTCTAAATACATTTAAAATAAAACAATAAGAACTAAAATTAATTGTTTTAAATGATGCAATTGACATATGACAAATATATTAGCTGATAATGACCTAGTTATTAAAAGTAGTTTTTTAAATTAGTAGTTTTGAGTGAGCAATAGAGAAGTAAATCTAAAATAAAAAAAAAAAGTGTAATTTGAATATTCAAAGAATCTGGAACTCATAGTGTCAGTCGGAGAAGTTGGATACCATTCTTTCAAAACAATAACTAATAGAGGAACTGACTGGAGTACAGATTCAGGTCATTTTAAGTATCAAGCACTGGGCTATTAAACTTCCTATTAAAATCTATTAAAATCCCATAAACACATACACAAAGGGCCGAAAGCCCAATTGGTTTTGAAACCACAGCAGTCTAATCTGAATTAAAAGTTTGCTTTTAGCATCACGTAGTGGAGCCGTTTGCTGAATGTAAAGCCACTGCATGGGGAAGCGCTGTCATCCTAGACAGAGAATGAGACTCCAGTGGCCTCAGAAGAGTTGAATGACTGACAAAAGCCACATTATCAGACATCTGAGGGGGGCAAAGAGTCTCCATGCCTCTTTACCATTCGGGTTCAGCTAAAATACTTTCATCCAGTCAGTCAGCCAAAGGGCGAGAAAAAGACAGCGTCACAGAAGATTTTGAGATGACAGATGTAAAGTACTAGTTTGATAGTTGTTTGAGGCTAAATGTGTGGGTGGGCAAAAGAGAACAAGAGAATGTTTGAGAACACCACGTGAGATTTTTTTTTTTTTTTTTTTTTAATATAGCAGTAATTTAATTTAGTGATATTTGATTTATCATGTTACAGTTTGATTTAAATCTGAATCTCTGAATGGCTTTCTCAGCTCACCTTACTGTACTTTTTCCCTGTTTCAAACATTTTAGCCATTGGAAGTTGTCAGCCAATACAGGTTTTTCAGTGGCTGTTAAAATGTTTGGGATCTGTATAAATTTTATTTATTTTTTTATTTTTATTTTTTTTTTTTTAAAGATTTATTTTTGGCCTTTTTTTTTTTTGGCTTTATTATGATAGGACAGATCATTTTCTGACAGGAAGCGAAGTGGGAGAGAGAGAAGGGTGTAGGGTCGGGAAAGGTCCTCGAGCCGGGATTCGAACTCGGGACGCCCTAGCGCAACAGTGCTATATGTCAGCGCACTGACCACAAGGCTATTGGCGCTGACTATTTAATTATTTTTTTAAAAGAAATTAATACTTTAATTCAGCGAGGATGCATTCAGTTTTTCAAAAGTGACAGTAAATACTTTTAAATTGTTTTTTTTTTTTTTTTTTTTTTTTAATAAAGAAATTACTTTAATTCAGCAATGATACATTCCGTTTTCCAAATGTGACAGTAAAGATTGTTACAAAAGAAATTTGAGAATAAATGTGGCGGCTACTGAAAATGTAGGTTTGCCATCACAGGAATAAATTACATTTTAAAATGTATTAAAATAAAAAATAAGATAAGGATAAGAAAATGAATGCAAAATTTGATGTAAAGGAATTAAATCTATTGTACACAATATTTATTCTAATTCTCTAAAATTCCTAAGTTTGTTATCCAACACATATCTGTAGATTTTTGAGTAGATGCAAAGGTAACTAATACTTCTGGCCAACATATGTATTAATCAGTTAAATGACCAAAAAATCTTTTCATATTTTGCTGCATATTTTGCTAAGAGCCATCCTTCAAGACAGGAAGAGACTGTTTTACTGACCGTAAAATGACCAACAGCAATTTCCTATTTACATAATCAGGATTTTGTGAAGTTCTTGTTTGTGCTCTGTGACATTCAGACCTGAAAGTTCATGACTATAAATTGTTTGAGAATTTTACTCTGTTCCTATAGTGGTTCAAAACCTTGAGCCCGAAACTAATGTTTCAAGATTAATAAGAACATGTCTTCATTTGTTGTGGTGGTTTGGCATATGAACAGGTCATTCTCCTCCCGCCAGAAAGGGCAAATCAGTTCTTAAATCCATAATCCAGATGACATTGTTCTTGTTGTCTCCCTTGTTTACATAACTTATGGTTCTGAAGGAATTATTATTATTTTTCTTCTAATACTGTAGTTGACTATGAATGTAGAAAGAGTAAGGATGATGACAAACAGACTTGACTTGACCTTTAGGATTTGAACTTGTGAACTTTCAAGGGTTCGTGGAAGTGGATGGTGAGATTAGTGTCGTCATGAATCTCTCTGTCTGGCTTCTGAAACGGAATATAAACTACACAACAGCTAATGCCAACGTTTTTAGTGGGTGCCTTTCTCTTAGGCTCTTTCTTCTTGTTTTTCTCTGATAATTGAATTTTCAGGTCTAGAGTAGAGATGTTGGGTGCTCTGCAAGAGATCTCCATTATCTGTCTGTGTTAACTGAACAGACTGAACCATATCCAGCTGTCTCTGTCTGTGTTCTCATCTCTGTCTCGTTTCTTTTTCTGGACAAAAATCACCCATTTAGGCAGGAAGAGACCAACATGCAAAGCAGGCAGCCACAGTTAGAAAAGTACAGACTGTATTATAGATATAAAGTAGATTTTACAGTGTTGCTTGTGATTATCTGGTTCACTTGGTATTTGATGTCTCAAAAAACAACTTGAGACTATGATGCATTTGCAAAGGAAGTTTCATGCTAGAATACTTCAGCGCTGTGCATCATAAAAGCATTGTTAGGTGCCATAATTCATAGAAGTTTTTAAAGATGGAGTTTGTGTTGTATCTGCTAAATGAACAAATGTGAATCCTAAAAGAAAAGCTATTTTATATATGTTGTTGAGGCCTTTTTAATCCACTTTGTTTACTTGAGCAGCAGTCTCTCACCTGTACCCCAGACAACACTTCTGTCTGACTTCATTTCCTGTCTTTGTCTGCTTTTTTGTTCCTCACAGTGGTATTATTTCCTCTGTTTCTGTGCTAGTGACTGTTTCTGCATTTTGCAGCTTGTCTTTGCTTAAAATTATGCTTTCAACCTTTCTCTTCATCAGTCAGTGTCTCATTCACTTGTATTTTTAACTAAAGCTTTAAAATTTTTGGTCATTAAAATAAAGCTGAAATAAAAAGATAAAATTGTTGATAAACTAAACTAAATAATAGGTATATATAAATATTAAAAAAGACATTTACCTAATACTTAACCACCACCAGTCCTCTAGCCAAGTCATCTTACTGATGTCTACAGACATGTTTGAAAACAATGAATAACTTGTTTTTTCCAGCTCACTAGATTGAGCTCTAAAATGATCACGTGACTTGACCTGATTGACCTGGAGAATGTCAGTGACGTCTTTGAAGTGCTCTTATACGAATGTAGCACTGAAAGCTTGTTGAATTTTAAAATCATGGAAATCCGTCCTACAAAACTCCCTTAGGCTGAACTGTACATGTAAGTCGTGGCTGATTGGAGGTTTCTCTGACAGGTTTAATGCTGGATTAGCTCTGCACAACAGAATGTCTATATGTTTGCGCACTGATGCACAGGGATGGCAATATGTGGGTCACCTTGATGGAAGGAGAAAGTGCATAAGAGGTGGAAGCAGAGAGGAAGAGAGCTCTTGAAATGTTGAGCGTTGAGTTGGTGGAGCTAATGGGCTGTTATCATTATGACAGACTTGGTAATACTCACACCTCTGCAGAAGAGATAACACACGCACACATTCTTTTGTACAGTATTCTTGTACAGATTGCCGGTCACGCTTTAACCTTGCCTCTTTCTTATCTTGTTGTTTAAAACGAGAGTGGTTTGATAAAAGCATAAGCATTCAGAGTGATATGAATTCTGTCAGAATGCTAGATGTAAACTTGCAATTGCAAGAAAAAAGTCAGAATTTTGAGATGTGAACTCGCAATTGTGAGGAAAAAAGTCAGAATTGTGAGACGTAAACTCAACTTCTTAGAAAAAAATCTGAATTTTGAGATGAAAATTCACAATTGTAAGGAAAAAAGTCAGAATTGTGAGACGTAAACTCAACTGTGAGAAAACAAGGCAGAATTATGAGATGTAAACTCAAAATTCTGGGAAAAAAAGTCAGAATTACTGAGAAAAAGTCAGGTTTGTGAAATACAAACTAAATTCAGAGAAAAGTCAGAATTGCGAGATGTAAACTCAAAATTCAGAGAAAAAGTCAGAATTGTGAGGTGTAAACTGGCAATTGCATGAAAAATCAGAATTGTGAGATGTAAACTAAATTCTGAGGAAAAAGTCAGAATTTTGAGATGTAAACTCAACTTCTGAAAAAAAGTCAGAATTTTGAGATGTAAATTTGCAATTGTGAGGAAAAAAGTCAGAATTGTGAGACGTAAACTCAACTGTGAGAAAACAAGGCAGAATTATGAGATGTAAACTCAAAATTCTGGGAAAAAAAGTCAGAATTACTGAGAAAAAGTCAGGTTTGTGAAATACAAACTAAATTCAGAGAAAAGTCAGAATTGCGAGATGTAAACTCAAAATTCAGAGAAAAAGTCAGAATTTTGAGATGTGAACTCGCAATTGTGAGGAAGAAAGTCAGAATTGTGAGACGTAAACTCGCAGTTGTGAGGAAAAAGTCAGAATTTTGAGATATAAATTTGCAATTGTGAGGAAAAAAGTCAGATTTGTGAGATGTAAACTCAACTGTGAGAAAAGGCAGAATTGTGAAATGTAAACTTAAAATTCTAAGAAAAAAAGTCAGAATTACTGAGAAAAAGTCAGATTTGTGAAATGCAAACTCAATTCAGAGAAAAAAAGTCAGAATTGCGAGATGTAAACTCAAAATTCAGAGAAAGTCAATTTTGAGATGTGAACTCGCAATTGTGAGGAAAAAGTCTGAATTTTGAGATGTAAATTTGCAATTGTGAGGAAAAAAGTCAGAATTGTGAGACGTAAACTCGCAATTGTGAGGAAAAAGTCAGAATTTTGAGATATAAATTTGCAATTGTGAGGAAAAAAGTCAGAATTGTGAGACGTAAACTCAACTGTGAGAAAACAAGGCAGAATTGTGAGATGTAAACTCAAAATTCTGGAAAAAAAAGTCAGAATTACTGAGAAAAAGTCAGATTTGTGAAATACAAACTCAATTCAGAGAAAAAAAGTCAGAATTGCGAGATGTAAACTCAAAATTCAGAGAAAAAGTCAGAATTTTGAGATGTAAATCTGCAATTGTGAGGAAAAAAGTCAGAATTGTGAGACGTAAACTTGCAATTGTGAGGAAATAGTCAGAATTTTGAGATGTAAATTTGCAATTGTAAGGAAAAAAGTCAGAATTGTGAGACGTAAACTCAACTTCTTAGAAAAAAATCTGAATTTTGAGATGAAAATTCACAATTGTAAGAAAAAAAGTAAAAATTGTGAGGTGTAAACTGGCAATTGCATGAAAAATCAGAATTGTGAGATGTAAACTAAATTCTGAGGAAAAAGTCAGAATTGTGAGATGTAAACTCAACTTCTGAAAAAAAGTCAGAATTTTGAGATGTAAATTTGCAGTTGTGAGGAAAAAAGTCAGAATTGTGAGACGTAAACTCAACTTCTTAGAAAAAAATCTGAATTTAGAGATGAAAATTCACAATTGTAAGAAAAAAAAGTAAAAATTGTGAGGTGTAAACTGGCAATTGCATGAAAAATCAGAATTGTGAGATGTAAACTAAATTCTGAGGAAAAAGTCAGAATTGTGAGATGTAAACTCAACTTCTGAAAAAAAGTCAGAATTTTGAGATGTAAATTTGCAATTGTGAGGAAAAAAGTCAGAATTGTGAGACGTAAACTGGCAATTGCATGAAAAAGTCAGAATTGTCAGATGTAAACTAAATTCTGAGGAAAAAGTCAGAATTGTGAGATGTAAACTCGTAATTGTGAAAAAAATACAAATTGTGAAATGTAAACTGTCAGTTGCGAGAAAAAAAGTCTGAATTGCGAGAGAAAAAATGTAAAAAAATGACTTTTTTAATTTTTTTATTCAGTAGAGAACGGACTTCCATACATTTTAGTTTTTTTTTCTGTTAAAAATTGTGATTGTGATTCAGAGTTTGTGATTATTAATAGGAGCTCAGAGGTTATGCAGATGAGCTCAAGTTGAGCAGCCTTTGCTGTGAACCGAGCCAATGTATTCTTGATATGAATAACAATTTGACATTATTGAAGCTACAAAGATGAACACTGATTCAACAGAATTGCCTTAAGGGGTCTTTGGTTGTACTTCAGACAGTTGTAAACACCACAGTCTCTCTCAGCCACACCACTGCATGCATTATTCAGTGTGTGGGGTTGTGAGTGGGTGTGATGTATTGGGCACGAGGCGAGACGTGACCGTGTGCAAATTATCAGCAGAAGACTTACGGCACAGAGCATGAACAGGCACACGGGGGGCTCACAACATTGTTCCTTTGTTCAAAGCCCTGCAGTGGGCAACTGCCCGCCCAATGAAATGTCAAAACTGCTGACTCAAAGCTAGTACATCATTTCATTCATCCTGCACACACTATACATCAAGATTTGACTGTTTGTAAACATGTTTTCTAAACATATCTCTGATCTGCTATTGGTTGAAGAAACCAACAGCCCTGCCTCAAACTCACGGTATTGGTTGAGCACTGTTGCTATGTCAGATTTGTTGAGATGTTTAAATAAAGCAGCGGTTTGCAGTTTTCAGTTCGTAAAAGGAAATCAACCTACAAATGGTGTATTTATAGAGGTTGCAAAATAGAACAAAGAAAGTATTTAAAGGATTAGTTCACTCCTGAATTCAAATTTTCTGATAATTTACTCACCCTATGGCATTCAAGAAGAAGTCTTTTTTGCTTCAGTCAAAAAGAAATTAAGGTTTTTAAGGAAAACATTACAGGATTTATCTCTATATAGAGGATTTCAATGGGGGTCAACAGGTTAAAGGTCCAAATCGCAGTTTCAATGCAGCTTCAAATGGCTCTGCACAATCCCAGCTGAGGAATAAGGGTCTTATCCAGCTAAGGGATCTGTCATTTTATTTACTTTTTAACCACAAATGCTCATCTTGCACTAGGGCCTTCTCAAAAACAGCAAAGCCATTCATTATCATTCGGCCAAAGTTTAGCAAAGTTAAAGTTGATAAGAAATATACAGTTGGTCACAACCATTGGGAGTTTAGTCAGTGAAGTTCATGTGATATGCCGCTTGATACATTTGGTTGCAGAAGTCAAGTTGAAATGTCCAATAGCATCCATCCAACAGCTCAGTAACTTGGTGACCTCCAGTGATTTAATCACTGTCAGTGTGAACCTGACAGACTCTTGAACAGGAACCACAGCTCTTGAAATCCCATCGTTTCTCTGTGGAGCGTGTGAACTGCATCTCCATTGATCTCTAGTGCCATGACCTCTGACCTCTGCTGCCAGACCTTCAGCGTACAGGGCCACCGTGTCCTGCTTTCTCTTAGCGGTTGCTTTACTCTCTTTCTCTCTCTCTCTTTTCCACTCCACAGTGGTTAAGGCCAGTGTCCTAATGAGTGAGCCTATTTAAAGACAACTCCACTGCTTCTATATTTAACTCACTAAGATGCTCTCTTTAAGCACCTTGTCCCTGCCTCTTTGTGGCTTTGGGATGGAAAGACGTGACTGTCTTGTCTCTGATTCCTTATTTCTCTCTTCCGCACTGTCTGTATCGCTCCATTTCCCTCTTGCTGCAATAAGGACTTAACTTTCTCACCGGGGGGCCTGTTTTGGCCCCAGACCCACAGAAGACATGTTCTCTTACCTTCGATCTCCACACTACCTGGTGAGTGACCAAGCACTGAATGCAGAAAAAGAGAACACTGAGATACAGGAAGATGTGTAGGGTTCATGTTGTACATGATATTTGTTATTCTTGGTCCATGCAACTATTATTTGTGACTAGGGATATGTCTGTGTCAAATTTTCGTGTTGCGATTTAATTGCTTATGTTTTCATCACGGTATACAATATTATCAGGATATGGAAATTTTGTTGCAAAAAATTTTTGTCATAATACAGTATAACAGGTTTAATAACTTTTTTCTTATAACAAAAATATCTGAACATTTAAATACAATAAAGCAATACACAAAAATGTATAAAGTTTAAGTATAAACATTTTACACTTATTAAAGTGCAAAAGAATTAAAAGTTAGTAATTCTGACATTATTTATTTATATATATATATATATATATATATATATATATATATATATATATATATATATATATATATATATATAAAAATATATTTATTTTATAATGTTACAAAAAAATGAAATCTAGTGCTGTTCTTTTAAACGTTCTGTTCATCAAAAAATCCTAAAAATGCATCATGGTTTCCACAAAAATAATAAGTCAAAATTCTTGAGCACTAAAACAGAAAACAATTACTTTAAATTGTATTAATATTTCACAATTTTACTATTTTCATGTATTTCTGCTCAAATAAATGCAGCCTTGGTGTTTATATACATGGTATGATTATAATAGTTCATTTTTTATTTTGCTGAAGTGTTCTGTAGTACACGAGGAAATAGCTCTCATGCTATCTATCTCGTTCATGACTGGAAGACCCTGTACTTTTGTGGTAAAAAACCCACACATAACTTGACCTACAAGAAATGGACAGTGTGTAGGAGAGAAGGATGATGTCAGTTGTTTTTTGAGTGGAGAGCTGAGGCTTCACTGGCAGAAAGGCAAGTACAGGTTGCGTCATTGTGGCCGTTGATGTCATTTTGCTGATTAACCCATGTCGTTCGCACAAGTATCCTCACACTTAAGCTTTGTTCCGTCAGTACGGTGGCTTTGTGGTCATCATGAGAAAGACGCATTGTTCTGTGTCTATTTCTGCAGCGAAAGGTCTTGTCGAGGGCAAGCATGGGTGTTCGCCACCACTAACATATGGCCTCAGATTGCTCTGTTGAACGTTGGGAATGTCTTTCACTTATAGTTTTGCATAATTGGAATTCTCTTCCCACAATCCCTCTGTATGAAGAAAAGTTTTTGGTTATTTCCAAAGCAGATCCTAATATTTTCAGACCATTCTTTCTGAAATTGTAGGTCCATGCCTCTGTGTTGCGAAAGTGGCACTTTTGAAAATCCTTTCTGGCTGCATCTGTGTCTCTCCCAAATCGGCTCTCTCTGTCTATTCATCTTTCTGTTCCTCTTTGTCGAGTCATTGTGAGTTGTTCTGAGGGCAGTCCTCCCTGAATAGCTATTGTGCTCTCTGTACCAAGAGCCGTCATCTCCTTTAGTCTGTATGGCAGACGTTCGATGAGCGTCTAAGACGTTTCGTTAACCCTGCTGTGCTTGTGTGTACAGGGGTGACGAACCAACGCAGAGAAAAACACTAGAGTAAATCAGCCATAGTGATCTAGCACAGCAATTGTACCACAATGCCTTGGCACCTTTGTTAACAAGCCGTGTGCTATATGTGAGTCTAGGACACACAGCTGGGATTTATTTTATTGGATTTTGCTCAGGCTAACAACAAGTGATTGCATCATTGCATCTAATGTGTGTGTTGTCAGGCCGTTTGGCCGACGCTGATGTTTGACCTGTCACTAATTTGATTTCACCTTGACAAGATTATCTGTTTCAGATAAATCTACTCTGTCTGAATTATCAGCCTGTGATTAAATGTGTGTAAGACAGGAGGAGGAAAAGGAAAATAACTTTTTAAGAAGGCATTTCCTTTTTTGCTGACAGATAAGATCAAAAGACATAATGTAGTATTGCTTAATACTTCCTGTTATGCATAATGAGCTCAAATATTTACTAGTGTAGAATATCTCTTAGTAAAATTGTAGATATAAAGCACTTTCTGTGTTCTTCATTGAATATACACTACCAGTCAAAAGTTTTTGAACAGTAAGATTTTTAATGTTTTTTTTAAGTCTTTTGCTCAAAAAGCCTGGATTTATTTGATATAAAGTGCTGCAAAAACAGTACAATTTTGAAGTAGTTGTACTATTTAAAATAACTGCTTTCTTTATTTATTCCTGTGATCGAAGCTAAATTTTCCTTTAGAAATCATTCTATGCTGATTTGCTGTCCAATAAACATTTATTGTTGTTGTTGTAAATATCTGAGTAGATTTTTTTCAGGATTCTTTGAATAGAAAGATCCAAAGATCAGCATTTATCTGAAATAGACATTTTAGAATTCAATATTTTTTTATTTATCATAGATGCTTTAAATTGATCAAAAGTGATGATAAAGACATTTATAATGTTACAAAATATTTCTATTTCAGATAAATGCTGTTCTTCTGAACTTTCTATTCATCAAAGACATCTGAAAAAAATTCTACTCAGCTATTTTCAACATAATAATATATATATATATATATATATATATAATATTTGTGTGCAGCAAATCAAAATATCAGAATGATTTCTGAACGATCTTGTGACTGGAGTACTGATGCTAAAATTCAGCTCTGAAATCAAAAAATGTATTCAAAAATGTATTCAAATTTGACTTTTGCTGTACTTTGGATCAAATAAATACAGGCTTGGTGAGCAGCACAGACTTCTTTAAAAAACATTAAAAATGTTACTGTTCAAAAACTTTTGACTGGTAGTATGAATGTAACTAAGAACTGGTGACAGACTGTTGAATTATTAAAAATGAATGCATATCCAAGGTAGTAAAGTGGTGTAACAATGTTACAAATATGGCAGCACAAACTACTTCAAAATAAAATCTTTAGCAAAACATTTATTTGTGAGATTTTTTTTTGTAAAAGGCTATTTAATACATCTATTTGCTAATTTTTCATAGTCAGCAGTATTGATATGGCTGATATACCAGTCTTCAGACATGCTTTAGGTACATATCAGTATGAAGTCCTTTTGCCAGCCAGACAAATATTCAGTGAGAAAATCTGGTGTGATTTAAACATTTAAATTTAATGAAGAGCTGTTAACACGTGTGTTTGGGCCTTTATGAACCTTTGCATGCTGTTAATGTGTCAGAACGTTTTTTTTTTTTTTTTAATGTAGAGGTGTTCTAATCTCTTTTCCATCACATTGGCAAAGAAAACCAGCCAGCCCATAAGATTCAGCCTTTCATCACATGTCCAGAGCTGCTGATATTACATAAAAATTTTGACTTGCTCACAAACAATTTTTCCATGCGACAGTATAGCTGATGAAGAATTCAGAATTGGCTGTCTTGTCTCTGTACTCTTGTATTTGGTGTTGTTTTATGAACACCATATCAGGTACAAAAATCTGAACGGCTGTTTACAAGAAGTTTGACTCAAGCTACGTTTACACTAGTGCCATTTTCATTTTAAATTGCATAACTTTTGCTACGGTTACACCTGTCATTTACACTACTCCCCCGTTTTTGACCCTCTAAAACAGAGACTTTCGAAAACACTGCAGACCATTTTTTAGTTTGAAAACTCCAGGGTTGTGTTTCAGTGTAAACAGACCAAAACTGAGACTTTTGAAAAAGCTGGTGTGGCTGCCCACATTCGCTCAGTGTATCCTTGATAGAGATTGTGAAACAGTGAAAACGCCAGTATAGATGAGGATCGTTTTCATTTTAAAACATCGTTTTAAAACAAAAACAAACAGTTGTGCAGCGCTGCATTGTGTACCATAGTAACACAAGCACCACCGAATTTTAGAGACTGAATTTGCATGCTCATTCAGCCCATGTACCATTTTTATTTTTTTTTTTTACAATGGTTTCATAATTATATTGCTCAAGTATGTATGTATGTGCAAATGTGAAGATATTTAAAATTGAAGTTCTTGCAATTGATTCTGGCATCCAGTGAGCTGAGAGATTTAAGTGATTCCTGAGTCCAGTATGAGTCAGCACTGTGTGCTGCTGCATTTTAAACGTTTTGGTAAAAGCTTTTTGGTAAACTAGCCAAAATACAATTGCGGTCTTTAAATGTATATGCTAGAAATAAATGGGTTTCAGTGAGTTTTCACTGTTAGTAGAGAAGAGAGAGAGAAAGTATGAATGAACAGGGAATCTCAAATCAACAGCAAGTCTGATTTAAAAAAAAAAAAAAAAATTGTTTATAAAAAATAAAAACTATATGACTGTTACTTTAATTATTTTAGTACCTTTTAAAAATGTGTTTTAAATCTATTAGATTGGGCTTTGTGTTGTGATCCAGGTATTTTATTTGGTCAAATAAGCACTGACTTCAAATCAAGTCCATTAGTGATTTAGTGTACCAGAAATATATTGTTCTAGGTGTTAGAAGTGTGAAGTTTGTCCTGATTTTCTTTCACTGGTAATTAAATTATCATGCAGTAAAAATTATTTAAAGGGGGCGTAACACGCATAGTTTCGCCCAGTCTCTTGTTAATCTTGAGTACCTATAGAGTAGTACTGCGTCCTTCATATTCCCAAAAATCTTTAGTTTTATCAGATTGAAAAAGAAAAGATACAGGTTTACAATTCTCGCTGAAAACAGCCGAGTTCCTGGAAGCGTGCCGTGAGCGGAGCTAAAAAGTCATGAGCACTAGCTCGCTGACAAAACACGGAAATCTGATGCAGTTTACCTACCTCCTGCTGTTCTGAATCATGATCCTTTATCACTGGGAACATTCTGTCTTTCAGTATCAAACGATGTGCAAATCCAGCATCAAACTGAGCCTTATTTATAAAACGTTTGTCACCGAAATGACAAGAACATTACTGTCTTACTGTCTAAATTGTTTAGATTTTTTAGAAGGCATGTTAGGTTGTCAAATATGGGTTGATTTTCACATTGTTCTGAACAAAAACAGCACAGGGTTATTGAAAATGCACATTCTTTCACTGCCAGTAGGTGGCGCTTTTGGAACAAGAGAAATGTAGCGTTTTCCACGTTTACAGCTGTAAACAAAGCAGCTCTGCATTAACAATTGTTAATTTATCAATGCCATTGAAACTTTTCAGTTCCCTTCAAAGATACATTTATGAAAAATACCCTACTAAATTTAAGTCTTTTTAAGGACCTGCAGAAATCCTGAAATTTCAACCCACCAAGTGGCTAGCGGATTGGTGGGTGTTAATGTGAAGCCCTGGTAGCAAGTGTTAACTGCTACATCAAGTAAAATACAAAATGTGTGTGTGTGTGTGTGTGTGTGTGTGTGTGTGTGTGTGGCAAATCTGTTCTTTTAGTTTATGGAGACCATCATAAATCCCATAGGTTGTGTCAGGACATCATCTGTCAACAAACTTGGGTATTAAGATCCCTATAGTCGATCTTGAAGATCATGTTATATGTTGTATATATAAATAATAAGTGACCTTAGGGGGAAACGATAAATCATTTCAAATGTGTGACATGACATCCTAACTGCCATGACTCTGTTGCTGCTTCCTCATCCTGCTAACACCACTGCCATACTTTCACAGTGCGTCCAGCCTCGTAACCTACAGTCCATGTAATTTGCAAGAAGCAATGCCACGACAGGAATTAACGAGGGATTTTCTCATTAGTCAGGAGGCTTAGCTTCCCAAGGGGTGTCTGGAGGGGCAGTAGTGTGTTCAAGTATTGCATGAATGATATATTGTGCTGTGTGCTGCTAATACAGCTTAGCCTCAGTTATTGATTAGCAAGTGCTGTTATATGAAAAGTATAATGTTGTCTGACTGCATTGACCAGTGTGCTTCCAAACCACAATAGGGGCTTTCACACCAGAGGAACTTTTTCATAGTTCACAGAAATAATTTTGGAAGTTCATGCTCTTTGACATTTTTACAATGGAGGTAACGAGAAGCATTTCTAAACCTGTTATAAACCTGTTGCAACTACCATGTTCAAGGCCCAGAAAGGTAGTAAGGACATTGATAAAACTTTAATTTTCAATCGTAATTTTATGAAGCTACGAGAATACGTTTTGTCCACAAAGAAAACAAAAATAACAACTTTAACAATTTCTTCTCTTCCGTGTCAGGCTTTGACGCGTATTCACGAAAGTACCACAACATTTTCCATTTATAATATGCTTCTAAAACTACTTTGAAGTGGCTGATATTTTTAATTTGCTTGATTGTAATGCTCCATGTACCATATATTGTGACAAAACACTAATTCCTTCTTTTTAGAACAAATAACATGTTCATGTTAAATTGACATGTTAAATTCAAAAATAAACATTTATATTAGTTAGCCTTTTATATTAGGGCAGCCGTGGCCTAATGGTTAGGGAGTCGGACGTGTGACTGAAAGGTTGCAGGTTCGAGTCCCAGGTCCGGCAGGGATTGTTGGTGGGGTGAGTGATTAATCAGCGCTCTCTCCACCCTCAATACCACGACTGAGGTGAGACCCTTGAGCAAGGCACCGAACCCCCAAACTGCTCCCCGGGCGCCGCAGCGATAGCAATATGGCTGCCCACTGCTCCGGGTGTATGTTCACGGTGTGTGTGTGTTCACTACTGTGTGTGTGTGCACTTGGATGGGTTAAATGCAGAGCACAAATTCCGAGTATGGGTCACCATACTTGGCCACACGTCACGTCACTTTCACTTTCACTTTTTAGTTACTTCCCAGCACTGGAGGTCAGTGAGAATTTATCCATAAAGGTCAGCCCAAAGATTTTACAGGTCAGGCTTAGTAGTTTCCCCTAAGCTGCCTTTGCTACAGTCTGCTTTACTGTAGATATTGTAACTCTTAGAAAAAAAAAAAAACGTTATGTCAACAAAAATACAAACAGTGGAAAAGTTATACTTGTCTTGCAGAGCGTGTCAGTTCCATTAAGCTTTCAGTAGTGCAGTTTTTAAGCCTTTGCATCGGTCAGCACATAGAGGGACCACAAAGAGAGAAAGACAGAGAGAGGAATAAGGGGGATGGGAGAGAGAGATAAAAGAATCATCCATAAAGCCCTTCTGTCCAAGAGCATCCTCACCACAACTTCACAGCTTGATGGTTTAAGCTAATTTAGGTGTAAACTGTCTTATATTTTTTAACTCCACAGCCTATTTTTTCCTTTTTTAGGCAAAATATGTAACCAGTGTTTGTCTATAGAGTCCTCTTATAACTATCATAATGATTTGTAATGCTTTATGGTTTAATCCTAATGGGTTTTGACATTAGAAAACATGCATATGCATTAGAAAGTATGTGTGGTCAAATAGTTGAGCATGGCACCAACAATGCCACTGTCACTGGTTTGATGGAAGATATGCATGAACTTTTGCATGCTTGTTTTGGATAAAGTGGTATGTATAAAAAATGTAAATGCATATATATGTGCAAGTCTGGAAAACATGGATTGATAACAATGAAGATAGAAAGTTCTTTGATAGACAAGCTTTAGATTTGCAATGTGATTTGCGTGTTGAAAGATTGTAGGTTGGAGAAATGGGACATGAGCTCATTCACGAGCACTGGTTTGAGCTCAGAGAACAGAGTGTTGCTCACTAGGAGTCCTCGCTAACATTTCTGAATAATTAATAAGGTTTTTTGGGGAGATGAGGAGAACCAATGAGAACATAGGGATTTGCATGGTTGCGGGACGCACCGTCTGCCATAGTGGATTTGGGACTGCCATCAAAGCACATCGCCCCCAGGTTTTTCTGCACTTCTACACACTCACAGAAACTCACGTATATATTCACTGCCAGATTCACTGATTATGGTGGTTGCAAATCTACAACATATTTTAATAATCAGCAAGTTGGTAGGTTGTCTGAACGGCTAGTTAGCCTTAAAGAGATGGTTCACCTCAAAATTACAATTCTGCCATTATTTAGGGTGAGTTCACACTTCGTAGTTCGGTTTGTTTGGCTTATTTGCTCCAGACCAAAAAGGAAAATTATAGATTTTTATAGGTCCTGGTCCATTTAGCATTCAGACTGATTTTTGACAGCAGACCTACATATACTGAACCTAACGGCATAGTAATATGTTCACAATTCGATTAATTGGGTTGAATGACATATATTTTGTGACAGAATTCACCGAACACTCCAAGCGTTCGACTTAAAGCGGCACTGCATGTCTATGACATCAAAGTACCCATTTACTGAAATAAATGTTTATGTTTCTATGTCATCTTTTGTCATATTTGTGTTTTATTTTTGCATTGATTTTTTTCTCATCAAAGTTTTTAAGGAGACACTGCCTCCCTTGCCCACTCGGAGGAAACTAATAATTATTTTTTCCCTAGGTTTTCCTCCTGAATTTCAGTCATTCAGCATCTGTTCCAGTGAGGAAAGTGTGCAGCTGTTAATCATTCTGCTCTGACTAAGATTTCATATTCTTATCAAGTCTTATAGAAGCCGTCAGCATCAGCGCTGAGCACAGGGAGGTCTGTTTGTGTGGTATCACGCAGCATTAGGCTGTGCGCCGAAGACCTAAAGGTTAATTGGTTGTCTCTCTGTCAGAGTTTGAGCGTTGCTGAACTCGGTGAGGTGTGAAATAGAGCTAAAATCCCCCATAAAGTTTGCTGTCTACTAAATCAGCCTTCCTGGAGCCATACTTATCGATTTGAGTGTGAATGGTCGTGTCCTTCGTGACACACTTGCAGTAGATACTGTGGTCTCAAACTGTAGATATAGACCTAATGTTCGGTTGAGCACACATCCGAGTGGCTCCAGGGGCTCTGGGGGAGGTGACTGGGCGGCTGTGCCCGCGTGGCTCTGCATATGTCACAGATGTGCAAATGTGTGACTGAGTAGATGCATCCTGACTGCAGGCAGTCAGATGGAAATGTAGGTTACTCTGGTCATCCATACTCAGTCCAGGAGGAGGAGTGAGATAGGCCTTTCTTTGTGTAAGCGGTAGTTTTTGATGGAGGAAAAATGAGGAAACGTGTATCTTCCCTCTGATAACTATTAGAGTGATACAGTCAAACCAAAATTTATTCAGACACCTTCAACATTTCTCGCATTATGTCAGTTTATTGGCTATAGTTTAGAAAATAGTAATAAAATATGACAAGAACTCAGAGTTAAACTGTATCAGAACACATTCAACTTAATAATGTCAGATAACTTTGGGTATAATATGTCACAATTTACTTTTATTTTGCTATCCTCCTCACTTACATAAGTTAACTATAGTGTCCTGCACCCACTAGTAAAAAAAAAAAAAAAAAACTGGTGTCTGAATATTTTTTTTAACATATGATTATGGAGATTATTGTTATTACTGCTAATAGTCTCATTCTTTTCAGTCTGATGAAGGCTTGAAGATTAAACTCTAACTATTCATAACTACATTTTGCCGATTTGGTAGTGAATTTGTATGTTTTCATGTAAAACATGATTTTTAAAAAAAGCATGCATGAAGGTCAAGCTTCATCCCCAACACTAAGCGTAACTATAGGCTGATTTTTAAAAAAAACGCATGAATATGATCACATTAATGCAACCTGTTGACAAAATTTTGTCATTTTTGTTACCAAACCTGGTGAAACGTGTGAGTAAGTTACATTTTTGTTATTTAGTAATTGCTGTAAACATACGCGGGCATTAGTCCACTGACAGAGAAATCAGTCAGTCACAGGCACTGCTTCCTGTCATGTGGCTTTTACCCTGCATTTTGTGCATAAAACACCTCTTAAGCACATTAAATAAAATTGTGACCATGTCTGGTTTCCAAATTGTCTTTTCACTCCTGTCTCTCGCTGCACTATACCTTACTCACACACACTCATTCTGTTATGTAACCATCTTAGAGTATGTCAGCTTAGCACACAAAGGCATTTAGATAAATGTGTGTGTGTGTGTGTGTGTGTGTGTGTGTGTGTGGCATTCATAACCTCTCTGAAATGCTCATTTCTGATTGGTCAGTAATGGCACTTAGCAGCTAAAGCTAAATATTGTTCTATTATGATCGTTAAACTTTATAAATGGACATTGGCTTAGAGAGCCTACATGGCTGTTAGTTTCTGAACCTTGTTGAGCCTTAATCTGCATGTAATCTAATACAGTTATTTCAAATCAAATCAATATTTAATGCCCATTTGAATTATTCATTTTATAAGCAGTATAATGAGGAGGATAATGTACAGTCAGCATTAATCAAAGTACTTTACAAGACAAATGCTTATGGAGGAGTTTGCTTTTGTCCTGTTTTGTTTTTTATTATCAAGCACACCACAAACACAATAGTCATAAGTAATGAGGTGCTTAGCAGGGAAAGGAATGCAGGTTACCATGTTTGCACATAATCCTTCTCTGGTGCAGGCTTTAATGGTCTAATGTGGACCTCTAGTGGCCAGTTACGAGAAGAATGTTTGTATGTATATAGTGCCTTTGCGAAAGTATTCATACCCATCAGGTTTTGTTAGGTTGTTGCCTTATGTTAAACTGCTTTAAATATTTTTTGTCTACATCAATCTACACTCTATACACCATAATGACAGAGCAAAAACAGAATTGTCACAACTTAAAAATTTAAAACCTGCAATAAGCACATTGCATAAGTATTCATTTTTTTTTACATTTTATGTTGCTGCCTCATGTTAAACTGCTTAAAATATTTTTTTCCACATCAATCTACACTTCATACACCATAATGACAAAGCAAAAACAGAATTGTCAAAACTTAAGAATTCAGTAGCATAAGTATTCATACCCTTAACTCAGCTGAAGCACTTTTCCAGCCTAAAGTCTTTTTAGGTATGATGCAACAAGCTTTGCACAACAGCATTTGGCAATTACCTGCCATTCTTCTCCTCACCTCTTCACCTCTCAAGCTATCAGATTGCACTTTGTCAAGATGCACATTTTCAGGTTTCTTTAGAAATATTTGATTGGGTACTTGAAGCCCAAGCTCCCATACCTCAAAAGTTATTCTCGTAGCTTCATGAAATTATGGTTTAACCATGGACTATTTTAACGATGCATGGTAGTTGCGTTGCTGTCTATGCAGGGTCAGAAAGCTCTCGGATTTGATCAAAAATATCTTAATTTGTTTTCCAAAGATAAACAAAGGTCTTACAGGTTGGAACGTACATGGAACGACATGAGGGAGAGTAATTAATGTCAGAATTTTCATTTTTGGGTGGACTATTCCTTTAACACAAAGGACTTCATTAGTGTCCATATCTGAGCATCTAATCTTAAACATCTCTGGAACAACAGACATCTCATAACACGAAACCATTTGGCATTCATGTGTGCTTGCTGGTATTTCAGTTTGACATGTATACAAACGCATAACCAAATGGATTTTTTGAAAGGCTCCTTATTCCTATCTCATATTTTGCCGTAGGGGCTGTAGTTCATGGACGCTCACAGCTGCTACTGCGTATATGTGCGTGCTGTGCATTTCCTCCTGGGTGTGCTCTACACATTTCCATGTGGAGCCATGCGGCTAAGCATGGATTTGAATACATTCTTCTGTGTTTCTGTGTACATGTAACTGTGTACATACACTGAAACGTATATACAGTAAAATGAACTAATAATCACTGCTGTTTGAGAGATTTTTGAGTCACCTTTCTTGCAGTGTAGGCTGGTCTCTCTGTGTGCTGTTCAATCGCTGATACAGTATGCATGTGGCTGAAACAGAGCGAGAGACAGATATGCAAACAAGGGCTGTGGTTTGTATGCATATATTGAGCTGGAGAGTTTCAGTATCTCCATTACACTGAAAAGACCTGCAGCCAGAATCAGAAGCCAGAGTCAGAAGGTGAAATTTACCACTGTATTTTTGATTTTTGATTTTATATTGTTATATTATAATACTCTAAGTAGTCATAAAAAAATATATGTATCGAATTGAATTTTATTTATACATGTTATGTTAAATATATTTATGTTGTGGTCCAGTTTATTATTTATATAATATATAAATCTTTTTTATCATATGCTCCTTGATGCTCCAGAAGGAAACACTTCCTTTGCATTAAGAGTCTGATTTAGATCAGGGTAAACAGCCCCTACGGCAAAATTATTTTGTCTTCTGGGGAACATATACATATCTTCTGTATTTTGATATTTTAGCAAAATAGGAAAATTTATCTTCATTCTGTTCAAAAGTTTTCACCCCTCTGGCTCTTAATGCATTGATTTCCTTCTGGAGCATCAGTGAGCGTTTGAACCTTCTGTAATAGTTGCATACGAGTCCCTCAGTTGTTCTCGGTGTGAAAAGATTGATCTTAAAATCATACAGTCATTGTCAGAAAGGGTTCAAATACACAAACATGCTGAAAAACCAAGTGTATGTAAACTTTTGAACAGGCTAATTTTTTATAAATTCAACTAATATTTTCTCTTGTGGACTAAATGCAAATGTCCTTTATGTGAAATATATTATTAATGTCAGTACTAATAAAAAATAACATGCATTTTGTATAATCCCTCTTATTTTAGAAAAATAATTATCATTTTGCGGATTCTTGATATATTGATAGTTGATATTATTTTATGAAGTAAGCTGAGAGAGATTGGTAGCGACACGATTTGGAATTAGCATGCTGTAGTTTAGTGATCATTATACAAATATGATTATCTGACTGTCGGTCAAAAGGTATTTGGCTGAATTAAATGTTGGGATTCTCTTTTGGAATGTTTTGCCTCACAGCCTCACGGGACTTTGGAAAATGTTGGAGCAGCTTTGAGTCTATTATCACGATTAACCTTATTATTTCAGTATGACAGGAAGTCCCATATGTTTCCATGCATGACAGGATGGATTAGCTAACAGGCCTCTTTCTATCTCTTCCAAATACTCTCCAAATACTGACTATTTGAGCACTTTGCCAACAGCCTTTCCATAAAAACAGGAATTGTCTTTTTTTTTTTTTTAAGAGGTTAGCAGCGGGTCATTGTTTTGTTGGATTGTTCCTCAGATGTGTGTCCAATTTATTAAAAAAAAAACCCCTAACGGGTCACTTAATAATCGCGTATGTATTCGCAGATATATATCCTCTATTGCCAGTTACAGTGGATTTCAAGTCAAGTAGTCACTGGTGGCTTTGTTTATTTTCTGGGAGCAGTAGTTTCTGTTAGTCTCAGGTGAGAGAATGGCTTCTATTTCTGTTCTTCCTGTATATGAGTTTACAGTCGCTCGATTTTCCTCTGGTTTGTGTGTTCGTTTGTATTGTGTGGTTTGTTTTCATTATGCTGAAGCTCACAATGTGTCGCACCAAAATAACAAGCGCGTTCAGCAGCGAATACGTGGTCTGTGTAACAGTAATGAGGTATAGATGCTTTCTAAAATAACTCTTTCAAACTGCTTTTCATTGACTGACTTCTATACTTTCATTTGTACTAACCAGATATTTATACTGAGCTATTAGACTTTTGTTGTACTGTCATTTACAGTTTATTAATTTAGCAAATTAGCAAAAAATTTAGCAAAGTTTTTCAAAACAACCTTAATAGCATGTTATACTCGTGATCTTGCTGTTTCTAGCATTGTTTATAAAATCTAAATATTTATTTAAATGATGATGTCATCTTTTCCTGTAGACATACATTGTAATTAATCTTTACCTGAGTACTTTTTGTTTTATTTTATCATGATTTTCTTATAAATAAAGACACTTCAAAAATTTTCAGGAATGGTGTAATCTGTCTAGCCAGAAAAATAATGTGTGTACAGTTAAAGTCAAAGTTAAAGTTTACATACACCTTGCAGAATCTGCAAAATATTAATTATTTTACCAAAAGTAATGTTTTTTTTTTTTATTTGGTACTGACCTGAATAAGATATTTCACATAAAAGACGTTTACTTATCCACAAGAGAAAATAGTAGTTGAATTTATAAAAATGACCCCGTCTAGAAGTTTACATACACTTGATTCCTAATAGTGTTGTTACTTGAATGATCCAAATCTGTGTTCATTCATAGTTGTTCCCTTATTTGTCCTGAACGGTTAAACTATTTTTAATATTTTTTCATTTAGTACTGCCCTTCAGAGGCTACAGAAGATACTTAAAAATAAGTAAAATTTACCCTGATCTTTAAATTCCAAAAGTTTTCCAAAAGCTCTTAATGCATCGTTTGTCCTTCTGGAGCATCAGTGAGCATTTGAACCTTCTGTAATAGTTGCATATGAGTCCTTCAGTCATCCTCAGTGTGAAAAAATGGATCTCAAAATTATAGTCATTCTTAAAAAGGATTCAAATGCACAAAAATGCTGAAAAACCAAATAATTTTTGCGACCTACAGGATCTTTCTGAAGAACAACAGGCAGTTTAACTGTTCAGGACAAACAAGGGACTCATGAACAACTATTACTAAAGAAAAAAAAAACAGCTGTGGATCATTCACCTGAACAACATTAAGAATCAAGCGTATGTAAACTTCTGAACAGAGTCATTTTTAAAAATTCAACTATTATTTTCTCTTGTGGACTATATCTAAATGTCTTATGTAAAATATTTTATTCAGGTCAGTACTTAAATAAAAAAATACCATACAGTTTGTATGATCCTCCTTATCTTTTTAATTTTTTTATATTTTTGACAGGGCTGATTAATATATTTATATCAGAGTTGGCTCATTCAGACTAACTACAGATGGTCAATCTGTGATGTCTGAAACTTTCTGCTTCTCCTTTCATTCTGTGCGACTCTTTTATTGAAAAACATATGCAAATATTTCTGTGCTTAATTTTTAACTTGAATTGAATTCTCTTCATGCTTTCGTCTCATTTAAAATGTGTTTTAAAGCAACAGTATTAGAGTTCAGCCAGCTGTCAACCGAGTACGCATCAGTAAAATAATTGGTGGATGTTTCTTGAACTCCCTGTGAATCTTGGATCCCTCTGTTTTTCAAAATCTGGCAGAATCAGACAGATTTATTAGCTGGTTATGTTTCTCTTGGCCTTCTCATTATGGCAGATGTGTGCACTTATCTTTTGAGACATGTATGTGTATTAGGGGTGGGCGATATACCGATGGAGACAATTAACCAGTAGAAATTTGCAAACCGGTAGAGATTTTGCTGTGCTATGTGGTCACAAAAACATATAATTTGCATGTGTTTAAGCATTGCAGTATGAGAACAGGTGATTTATAAGTTGTTGAAATGCAATCAGCAGTGAAATGGAGCTCATTTCGCTATATGCGTGCTGTCTGAGAGATGTGAAGACGGTGCTCTGCGCCGCTTTATAGACTGTCAGTATTGACAGTTATTTTTGCCGCTTTATAGACTTTGAACGGTTGAGTACAAACACTTCTGTGTCAAATGTCTTTGCAAGTGTCATTGTAAACAGTAATTTAGGTCTTAAGTGAAAGCAAACAGCTGGGAAAAATAACACGTGTAACAGTATATTGGATTTGGGCAGCTCTTAAAGTGACAGCCGTCTAATATTCCTGCTGTCTGTCATTCATGTTAATTAAACAACAAAAGGGAAAAACTCTCACTGCTCTTGAAAAAAAAATCACTGTTGTAACTTTTCATGTCTTGCCTCTCTTCCTCTGTTTTGTCTACAGGGTATATCTCCCACCGGACAGGGTCGACCCGAGTCCCCCGTTTACACCAACCTCCAGGAGCTAAAGATCTCTCAGTCGTCTCTTCCACCTGTTCCCTCGTCCTCCCCTTTGCATATCCTGGGCGACTGGGAAACGCACAAAGATACGAGTGGACGAAACTTCTACTACAACCGTACGACTCAGGAGAGGACCTGGAAACCGCCCCGCTCACGAGACAACGGGGTCACTCGCGGGGACACGTCTAACACTGGAGACATGGAGGTACCGGACAAATAATATATCTAATTTCATCTGTAAAAGATACCGTCTTCACATTGATGTAATAATGCTTGTGTGAGTGTGACTGTGTGCCCACATGCTTGTGCATGTGAACATTTGAACTAGGCCAGAGTTGAAGTAGGTCTTCAGTCTATATTTAAGCCTTTGAAAAATGCTGTTCAGATATTTAAGCTTCAACAGACGGCTGACCCAGCTTCACACAGAACAGAGTGGAGCAGCTCACTCTCTGCGGATATCTCTATTATTATGAATTATTGTTAAACCAAACGTTCCTGTGTTGAGGTTTGTACTGGTTACTGTAAGAGCTGACACGTGTATCTGTGTTTACAGGAGAGAAATGTTTGACCTGTTTTCCAAACTCATTTAGGACAGACGTATCTGAAGTTTCGATCTAAGTTTCACTCTTTCCATTGTTCACAGCTGCCATCTAGTGGAAGAAAATACATTTGGGCATAAGAGAAGGGGGACATGCTTTACAGTGCTTTACAGTGTTTTACAGTTACATGTGTTACAGATGCTCTAACTTAACAGTAAATCAGTATTAAAGTGTTTCATTTGTTTTTTTAAATAATAATAATATTTTTGATGATATTATTATTATTATTATTATTATTATTATTATTATTATTACTACTACTACTACTTATGAGGATATAATAATAATAATAATAATAATAAATAATAATAATAATAATATATTTTATATGGATATATAACAAATGTATGTAATTCATATATAATAGTGTATTGCAACTTTTATATTTGTACAACTACAACTATTATCACTGTTATTTAAAAATAATAATAAAATGTGTTTTCATATTTAATTGTTCTTTAATTTGTAAAAATAATGTATTGTTTTACTACTACTACTACTACTACTACTAATATTAATAATAATGTTCTTTAAATAATAATAATAAATTATATTTAAATAAATTATTATTATTATTATTATCATTATTAGTGTATTATTTTTAAAATAATAATGTTCTTTATATATAAATTATTTTATTATTTAAAGAACATTATTATAATTATATTTTTTATATGTGGATTATTTATGTGGATATGTGATGATAATGTATATAATTAATAAAGTAGGATATTATTACTACAACAACAACATAATAATAATAATAATAACAATAATGTTATTTTAAGATATATGTAAAGAACAATATTATTATTATTATTATTATTAATGTATTGTGTTAAAAATAATAAAATCTATTTATTAAATATTTAAAAAATCTAACTTTATTATGATTATATTAAGGATATTATTATTATTATTATTATTATTATTTATATATGGATTATTTATGTGGATATGAAATAATGTATATAATTAATATAGTTTATTATCACTACAGTTTCAATAATAATAATAATAATAATGTGTTATTTTTAAATTATATTTAAAGAAAAATATTATTAATAATGTATTGTTTTAAAGAAATATTATAATACTGATAATAATATGTTCTTTAAATATAATTTAAAATAACTTTACTATTACTATTTCAAGAACATTATTATTATTATTATTATATGTGGATATAATAATAATAATAATAATAATAATAATAATAATAATAATAATAATAATAATGTATATAATTAATATATAATCATTTATTATTATTATTATTATTATTATTATTATTATTATTATTATTACAACTATTATAATTGTCCACCTATTATCCCTGTTTATTTAAAAATAATACATCAACAAGAATAATAATGTTCTTGAAATAATAATAATAATAATAATAATAATAATAATAATAATAATAATAATGTGGGATTTTAAAATAATATTTAAAGAACATTATTTTTATTATTGTTAATTTATTGTTTTAAAATAAAAATAATAATGTTCTTTAAATATAATTAAAAAATAACATTATTATTTAAAGAACATTATTACTATTATTATTATTATTAGTAGTAGTAGTAGTAGTAATTATATTTTGTTATGTACAGTATAAAAAATACATATTTTTGTTGATATACTTTGTTATATTTGTTATATATTGTTATTATACATGTTATATAATAGTAATGTTTTATATTGTTTATAAATAATAATCTAATTTGTTATTTTATATTTTGTTATATTCATTTTGTTATATTTGTTATATATTATTATTATTGGTATTTATTATTTATATACTGTTATTATGTATGTGCTCCTATACATTTTGTTATATTTGTTAATTATAGTTATATATTATTTTTAATAATAATAATGTTTATATATATATATATATATATATATATATATATATATATATATTATTTATTATTATTATTATTATTATTATTATTATTATCATTATTATTAATAATAATATACAATAAATATCTTTTTTTAAAAATGGCATTTGCTTTCACATTTTGATGTTTTTATCCAAAGTTACTTACTTTAATTTTGTTATTGCCATGCCGCACTTCGTTATTGTTGTTGTTGTTGTTTTCATGGTTCTTGTCTTTCTGCTATTTTGTTCCTCATTGTCTTGTCTCACTGTATTCTTCAGCATTTGTCATCTGAGGAGAATTGTCCCAGCACACACTCCAGTCAGTCAGACAGTCAGTACGGATCGCCCCCCAGAGGCTGGTCTGAGGAACTGGATGAACATGGCCACACACTTTACGTGTCTGAACACACCAATGAGAAGGTGCTGAAAAGAGCTGCTTACAAACTAGAAAATCTCTTAAAAAAAGAAAAAAAAATTTTCTTTTTGTTATGAATGAGACAAGGTAAATAATCTTTTTTCTTTTTTCTTTTTTTCATCAGTGGATTAAGCATGTGGACGAACAAGGACGGCCGTATTACTACAGCGCAGACGGATCCCGCTCAGAATGGGAGTTACCAAAAGTAAGTTCAACTTTTTCCACAGAAATACCCCACACAGCCTTTCTTCTGTATTTAGATCATGTGTGATCACTGTCTGCTTTAGTAGGAGGTTTACTGGGAAAATCTAAAAGTAACCCTGATTCCCTAATCTAGTTAGTTGAGATCAGTGTCTCTAGTGCCCTAGTCGCTGCTGGACACTATTTTCTGAGCGCACACTTCTCTTTTATTACACATCCTCTCGCTCTCATTCCATCTAACATATACACACATGTTGTACTCTGGGGGGCTGAGTGGGTTGGGTGGGCTTATGATCGGAGGAGGGGATCTGACCGCACATGGTGCTGTGGACTGTGAGGAGAGAGGTACCTCAGCGACTGTTTTGTTTACTTTTCTGTGTCTTTATCACTGCCGGTACTCGTTTTGTATATGGACTAATTGAACTTTCCTCCTGAAGGTTATTTTTGTGATGACTCTGCTGTATTTTGTGTTTTTCTCTTCAGTAATCGGTTGAATCTATCACTTTCTGATCTCTTTCTTCCTTCCTGTTTGTTCCCAGTATAATCTCTCTCCTCCAATTTCTGGAGACGCTCCTAAGAGTCACAGTTTGGAAAGGAAACAGCAGGAGCCCATTGTGCTGACCAAGTGGCGACACAGCACCTATGTGTTGGACATCAGTGACAAGGTATGAGTCACAAACAAATCTTCTTTAGCACAGCTAAAAGCAGTTCTCTATTGTGCAATATATATATATATATATATATATATAAATGAAATACCATTCAAAAGTTAATCAAAGTATAGTAAAAACAATAATATTATGAATATTTTTAGTTTAAAATACTGTTTTCTATTTTAATCCTTGTATTATATTCAGATTATGGGTTTGTTTTTAATGTTGCGATCCAAATAGGTCCTAATTGGATTTGATACAGTTCACACAGTTAACCAAAAATAAACATAAGCGCATATTTTGAAAACTTTGTCTATAATAATATGACTATTATAAACAGTATTATAAACATCTTTTTTTTATTTATTTATTTTTATTTTTTGGATTCTTTTGTGAAGCTTAAACTGTAGAGCATGGTGCTACCAATGCCAAACTCATGGGTTTAATTCACAGCAAAATTATCGTGCTTGAACTGAAAACTAAAAACTGAAACTAAAAATGTACACCTTCAACATAATGTATATCTGGCATACATTACATTTTCATATATTATTATTATTATTATTATTATTTATCTAATTATTACTTATAAACAAATAATACATTTCAGTGCAAAAATATCTCAATAAATAACTTCCATTCACATATTGTAATAATACACTAATTATTATTACTATTGTTATTGTCATTATTATTATTTTCATTATTATCATTATTATTATTATAAACTGTATTAGAATGTTTTTTTTTAAATAGTTTGTTACTTTCAAAAACAATACATTTTTGTATGAAAATATTTTTTTATAAGTGTGTAATTATTATTATTTATAAACAAATAATACATTTTAATGTTAATACTACTATTAATAATAATAAATAATAATAATATACACATAATACACACAAGTAACATTTACATTCACTTATTGTTTTTATCTTATTTATATCATATTTATTTAAACATGATGCATAAATAATAATAATAATAATAATAATAATAATAATAATTAAATATTTTTCCATTCACATGTTGTTTTTATCCTCTTATATTTGTTATTTATTTAAACAATACATAAATAACAATAATAATAATAATAATAATAATAAATAATAATAAATAAATAATTTTAAAATGTATTCTTTTTAAATGTTGTTTATCACTATATATTTTTGTGTTGTTTATCACAAAATATATTTATTTAATAATGTGTTATTTTATTATTTTAATCATAATCATTTTTAGCATTATTTTGAATGCAAATAATAAGAATATTTAAATAAATAACATTTACATTCCCATATTGTAATAATACATTAATAATAATAATCATTATTATTTATAAACTTGATATTATTATTATTATTACTATTATTATTTGTTTATTTATTTATTTGTTTGTTTATAAATAACATTTACCTTCACATGTTGTTTTTATCCTCAGAGGATAGTTGAGAACCTGGCATACCAAAATACATTTCCATTTATTTTTATCCTATGATTTATCCTAGATAACCAGTATTTCCAGTAACTCAAATTGCAAAAACAAGGGTTAATACTGTACATTTTACATACATAGCATGTAGTTTATTCATTTGATGGCAAGCTGAATTTACTTTTCAATTACTGGTTTCTTGGTTATGCCTTTTTTATTGTTTTTTATTGTGTTTATTGTTATTATTGACTCCAACTCTCAGGCCCTTTCAAATCGTTTCCTGTGAAAACCAGCATGTAGCCTAAAAGCCAATTAGAAGGCTGCCAAAGTCATTTTTTCCTTCACCCGGATGCCAGCGAAGATTAACACAGACCAAATATATTTCCTCTAGGAGAGCACAAGGCTTTTAACAGGACTTAATCTTGTGATTTTTCTTTTCTTCTTTTTTTTGGTGCGTTTGTGTGTGTGTGTGTGTGTGTGTGCATGTGGTTTGTATTTGATTTTGTCACTCAGTTTTGCTGATTCTATAAAGATGCCAAATGAAACAAGCCTGACATTATGTTGCTCTTGTGTCGCACAATGGTTTTTATTCCAGCTGCCACTCAGAAACAGATGGTTCAGCGTGAACCGCCTCCCCAGGGGCTTCGGCCTGTCACTGTACAGACAAGTTAGTCGCCTGATAATGCTTTAAATCAGAAGTGATTACAGACGTCTTGATTTCTTCACTTCACAAATTAAAACCGTTTTCAAGTGAATCAAAGAAACAAATCAGCTTCGAGTTAATCAAAACCTGCTCAAAATGTGCACTTCATGATTTATACATGATGTTTCTGCTGGTGAAACTTGTATCTGCTGCTTTTATACTAACTCCTCACTAACTCATTGTATTACTGACATGTCAACTAAATCTTGTCCATGTTCTTACAAATCATTAATGGCAAGCCTTGAGATAACAGTGATTCTGACCATTATCTGTCATGCAAACACTAATAAATCAGCCTTTTTCTCTTAGGAGATTCTTAACTGCCTTCAGAATGGATATAACCCCTTTGTATTCATCCTTTAACTCTCTGTTTAACTACACACTTTTTTTGCTTTATGACTTGCAGGAGTCTGTAAATGCCAAACACAACTCTCCCGAATCAGACTCTTGTCCCTCTTCACCAAAACACCCCTCTACCGTTAGTATACACACTAACCCGTGTGATTTAATGCATGCTCTTTTTTAGTGTATTAACATTCAGTTCTCTTCTAAATGCATATTTTCATCAGAATGTGCAGTGCAATACACATTTCTACATTTAAATACTGATACTACTACTACTAATTTTTTCATCATTATAATACTGATTATTCTAATACATAATATTGTTTTTTATTTACTTAATCTTTTTCCTTTTTTTGTAATATATGCTTTTCCTTTTAATTTTCATTTATTAAGCTCTTTTTTCTCCTCTCTAGCCCTCAGAAAAGTGTGGTGTTCTCAATGTGACCAAGATTACCGAACATGGCAAGAAAGTCAGGTAAAAAGTGCATCACTAAATATTGACATTTATCACAAAACCAGTCTTAAGTAGCAAAGGTATGTTTGTAGCAATAGCCAAAAATACACTGTGTGGGTCAAAATTATCGATTTTTCTTGTATGCCAAAAATGATTAGGATATTAAAAAAAGATCATGTTCCATGAAGATATTTCGCAGTTTTCCTACTGTAAATGTATCAAAAATTAATTTTTGATTAGTAATATGCATTGCTAAGAACTTCATTTGATTGTAATATTGTGATTGCAATATTTGCTCTCTGGAATTGATTTCCAGGGGCATTTTTTACATTTGTGAGGGCAATTTTTATAATCACCTATTTAATATAAAAACCATATGTTGTCTTTAGTGTCAAATGCTTAAATTTACTTGAATCAATATTTTGAACTGTTGTCAATAACAATAGACTGTAAAAACAGGAGCTCATAGGACTGCAATATTACGCCAAACATCTTTATTGTTGATTACTGCTCTTTATATTTTAATAATGATTATTGATAAAGAAAACAATATAAATATTTTAGTTTCGTTTTGGGCATGTCACATTCTGGCTTCACAGACAAACTAATTCTAGCACAAGTTAAACGTGCTGTATGTAAGTTTTTGACTCTTCTTAAGCCAAAAAATAACACATGTTTGTAGATATTTAGGAAACATGTTAAGTTTACATAACGGTTTCTCTGAAAACTAATGCTATAGCCAGTAATTCTACTCTGAAATGTGCATTTTGGGCAGATTCCTGGACAGAATTGCAGTACCCATTTCAACCGCTAGCTGGCAATATTACATACTGCACAATGATCTATGAGCAAAGGAACATTAAAACACAGTAAATCAACTCATCAAATTATAGTGCAAGGCTAGTAGCATGTCCTCAATCTGGCAAACCTGCGTGAGCATCGAGTCTGAGTAGGAGAAAGAGATAGAAATGGTCCAATATTTTGATTTTGGGCAGCAGTACCCATTTCAACTGCTAGCTGTTAATCTTACATACTGCACCTTTAAAGAGTCCAAAAGCTCCTGTTACAGTCACTAAAGCTATTAAATTAATCTTTTATTAACATCCTATCTGCACTGTATGGTTTGATTAATTTGTGAGCGTTTGCAATCAACAACAGTTTCAGCGTTTTTAGCCCTGACTAATCTAAGAGCCTCTGATTGGCCAATGCATTCCTAAATTCAACAGAAACGCGTTTGATTGGTCAAAAGGTTCAATGAAACAAAACAGTGTGTAAAAGCTGATGCAGTGTGAGTGAATCTAAGGGTGTGTTCACACTTGTTGTTAGGTTTGTTTGGTTCATTCTGTCTGGACCAAAAATGACAATGATACATTTGGTCCTGGTCCACTTAGCATTCACACTGGTGATTTTGACTGCAAACTTAAAGATACCAAACCTAAAGGCAAAGTGATACATTAACAATCTGATTGCTCGGGTTAAATGACATACATTTCATGACAGAACTCATGAAACAACGCACTCCAAACAAAAGGAAAAGGTGTGTTCGACTTGAAGCAAATACACAGAATGCCGTCTGCGTGCTCATTGTTGCGTGTACATTGCCCTCCAAAAGTTTGTAAACACCCCTGTGAAAAAAAGACTGGCAAAGTGTGGTTTTGGACGATATCAGCATAAATCCTTATGTTTTGGTGCAAATATATTAAAGTAACTTGACATTATCATTGAATACCATCATGTCTGTCATGGAATGGCCTCCCCAATCACCCGACCTCAACCTAGTTGAGCTACTATGAGAGGAACTGGACCATGATGTCCGTAAGAAGTGTCCAACTAGTGTGAATCATCTTTGGGCAATCCTTCAGGAGGCTTGGAGTAATATATCAAGTCAATGTTTGAATAAACTGACGGCTCAGATGCCCAGATTATTCAGAGCTGTAATAGCTGCTAATGGTGGATAAATTGATGAATTGAAAATTTAGTTTTTTTCTATGTAGAAACTGTTTATGTAATAAAATATGTTTTCGTAGTTTGTGTTGTCCCTTATCAGAGCAAAATTATCACAAATCAGAAAAGATTCATACCAATATTGTTCAAAACCCCACTTTTCTAAGGCGTTTCCAAACTTTTGGAGGGCAGTTGTATATGATTTTATTTTCACCACCTGTGAACTCACAAAAAGCTCATAAAAGGCACTTTACCTCCTCGTTGCTCCACATTTGCCCTCTGATCATTTTGTTTTGAGTACACCGCTTGTTTCCTTCGTGAAATCATGTCGCATAGCATTGCATCTTGTCAACACTTCCTGTTTTTGGTTTGTTTAGAAATATTTAATCTGTGTCACGTTCATATTTAATTCGAACCGCATCAGAAATCACTTGGAAGTGGATAGAGACCCAACTTTTTAGCAGTCTTGGTCCACTTGTTTGGTGCGCACCAGGGTTCGGATAGCAGCATTCGTGCTTAAGGTCATTGCACACTAAGTCCAAAATTCTTTTGTCCATAAATTCGGATCAGATTCGATTTTCTAGCAAGCATTTTGATAGGAAAGGATGACGATTATGGAAAAAACGAAAAAAAAAAAAAAAAAAAACACATACGAAAAATGAACTTACTCAAATGAACCCTACTAACAGAGCAATCGAACCAAACATAACAAGTGAGAACACACTTGACACTCTTCACTCATTTTCACATTTCATTTTAATTGCAACAGCCATAATATGCTGTTTAATTGAGCTGGGGCATTTTTTGCCACATTCTCATGAATTTATGGGGCATTTTTGTTCATTTTGGTGCCATTTTTGTCACAAGCCCTCGTTAATTTCCGAAAGTGTTGGACACAGAAAAATGTTTTGATGTCTTTTTCTAGTTTCTCAATTCATGTTTAGAATAGTGACACAGATGTGTCTATTGTTTTTATTTTCCTGCAGGAAGAATTGGGCCTCCACCTGGACTGTCCTGCAGGGATCCTCTTTACTTTTTGCAAAGGGTCAGGGCAGCGGGACCAGCTGGGTACGTATTCATGCCAGGTTACAACGGCCTGTTCATCTGGGACAAATGTGGAATTATTCCCTTGGAGATTCTTGACATTGATAGTCAACATAATTTCAATGTACATGCTTTGAATACTGATAGGATTCCCCATAGTCTCAAAATGTCATGCAAACTGCATCCACATTTAATGCTTGACAACAAGTGTAAACAAAAAAAGGCCTACATGCTTTTATGTAGAACATTTAGTATTCAGATTGCTTTTAATATTAGCTCTCTTGCCGATTTGAACCTCTCTCTTTCATTTATATCTCCCATGTGTGTTGTGAGTGTGTTTTCATGCATCATCACTCTCTTTTCTGTTCTTTTCCTTTCTTCCATCTCTCCTCTGTCTCTTCAAAGTCGTACTGCCGCAATGGTTCCTTTCCTGAACTCCTCCTTTCATTGCTAAGTAACTGGAAGCGTTCGATTAAGCCCCGGCCTGCAGTGTCCTATACGCACTGTAGACGCAGCCGGGCTCCCTCTGTATGTGTCAGCCTCTCTGGACAGAGCGAATGTGCCCTCGATGCTGATCCAGGAACAGTTTTGCCTAGATTTGTAATTTGATAAAGTTTTAAATAAGCTTAGAAACGTATGTTTTTTACTATAGCTTCATTATTTAACTAATTATAAACTAATAATAGGTTGTATGATGCAGAGCTGTTTTGAGATCAGCTGAGCAGGGCAGCTTGTCTCCCATTTTATTTGTGCACGTCCTACTTTCTGCCTGTGCACCACATTTATCGCCCCCTGCTATGTGCTTGAAGTTAGTTCCTCCAGCAACAGAGGGTGAATTTAAAACTTTTACCATGTGAAATAACCAGAGTTAGCAAATGAAAATGGATGCACTAAGAACCTTGTTTGCTGGCATGCATTTCTGCATATTCAGACTAATTTATTTTATGCTTTATTTTATCTGTTGTCACAACATACAAAATGGAGCTTAGCATTGTGTAAAGCAAAATGTGGGAATGCTCTTTGCAAACCTAGGTTGTAAATTATAAAACAGAGAAGTGTGTGCATTGTGCATTTAATATACAAGTCTAACCTATTATTGTACTTTTGACACCCAGAATTAATTGACACTTAAAAATGCAGTGTAACTCGCTTTTGACCAAGGAGTATGACTATAGCTTGTGTTTAACAGCACTGGACTAAAGAGAATCCTAAATAACTCCTGATGATTTACTTAAAGAGTGTTTAAATTGAGTTGTTCACTTTACCTTGTTTTTCAAGTTTGGAGGGAACCAGTCCAAACCAGAATTCACAGTGGATCTGCGAGGAGGTTCGGTCGAGTGGGCATCCAAAGAAAAGTCCAGCAAGAAACATGTCATTGAGGTGAGAGTCAAATCAGTCATCTGATTTTACTTTTGAATCTCTTAAAGGGATAGTTCACCCAAAAATGTAAATTCTATCATTAATTACTCACCCTCATGTTGTTTCAAACCTGTAAGGCATTTGTTCATTTTCAGAAAACAAATTAAGATATTTTTGATGAAATCCGAAAGCTTTCTAACCCTGCAGAGAATGCAACGTGACTGACACGTTCAAGACCCAGAAAGGTAGTAAGGACATTGTTAAAATAGTCCATGTGACATCAGTGATTAAACCATAATGTTACAAAGCTACAAGAATACTTTTTTGTGTGCAAAGAAAGAAAAAAATAATTTCTTCTCTTTCTGGGCCTTGAACATAATAGTTGTGTTGCTGTCCATGCACGGTCAGAAAGCTCTTGAATATTATCAAAAATGTCTTAATTTTCGTTCTGAAGATGAATGAAGTTCTTACGGGTTTGGAGCGACATGGGGGTGAATAATTAATGACAAAATCTTAATTTTGGTTATCTCTCTATCTCTTTAAAATCTTCAACATTGTTGGAAACACTTAAAAGGACAGTTCACCCAAAAATTAAAACTCTGTCATCATTTACTCACATTCAAATATGAGTTTCTTTCTTTTGCTGAAGACAAAATGAGATATTTTGAAGAATGATGGTAGTTATTGACTTTTCATATTATGGTTAGCAACATGCTTCTGAGTATCATATTTTGTGGTAAACAGAAGAAAGAAACTTAAACAGGTTTGGAACAACTTGAGGGTGAGTAAATGATGACAAAATTGTCATTTTTGGTTGATTTATCCCATATTTCAAATAAATCCTAATCTAATCCTGACAAACTATATATCGTTGAGAAGGTCTAAGGATATTTTACCACTGTTTTGTGTTATGAATTATGTAGGAAAAGTAATAGATTCATTTATGACAAGAGTGCACCTTAAAAAATGTACATCGTAACAGTTCAGACCTTTTTCACAAAAAGACTTTCTTTGTTGCCTTTTTCCCTATCACGCTTTAGAAATCATAAGAAATTATATATCACTTTTTTAATTCATCCTTTGAAAACCATTTTAAATTCACACATTGCATTATCATGGAAATTGTACATGAAAATAATATTACAAAATGTTTTGTTCATGAATTATATCAATTTAAATTTGGATGGTGCATTTTCACATCTGTTTTCAAAATAGGGAGTGACAGTTAAAGGGTTAATGTTTTAAAATTTCTGGTTGATTTACAGTAATTACAGAGCAGTTTCCTGGTGAATTAGTAGAAGATAATAAAGCAATAAGCCATGAGGGACTGTTAGTTACAGTTAGTTTTTTTTTTTAGACAGAATGTGAATCACAGTGTCTAGAACACTCTTAACTGTGGTAAAATTGCTGTATCACACAGCCATTACTGGATTATTACTTTTATATAACATGCTTTTTATTTAATGGCAACAAAATTACAATAAGAAACAATAGTATTTAACAAATAGCTAATTTATTAGTCATTTAGTGATTTTTATTAGTAATTATGTAGTGTTTATTAGCTTATTAGGTATTAGAACTGAAAAATTACACAAGGTTCTGTAATACAATTAATTAGCATAATTGCAGTATGTTTACAATTGCCAAGCAACATACCAACTATTCATTTACAGTACAATTTTCCATAAGATTTGGACCACAAAACCAGTCATAATACATGATTTATTCATTTCTGTCAGCATCTGAAAGGTGAATAAATAAGCTTTGTATGGTTTGTTAGTATAGGACAATATTTGGCCGAGATGCAGCGATTTAAAAATCTGGAATCTGAGGGTGCAAAAAAAATTTAAATATTGAGAAAATTTGCCTTAAATGTTGTCCAAATGAAGTTCTTAGCAATGCATATTACTAATCAAAATGTTTTGATACATTTACGGCAGGAAATTTCCAAAATATCTTCATGGAACATGATCTTTAATGATTTTTGACATAGAAGAAAAATAGATCATTTTGACCCATACAATTTATTTGGCTATATTGTTGGCTATTGCTTCAAATATACCTGTGCTACTTAACACTGGCTTTGTGGTCCAGGGTCACAAGTTTTTTTACTGTAACAAAATTTGTCCTTACTCCTGCCTAATATGTTCCCGCTGAACTTTGACCTTTGCAGCTGAAGACACGAGTGGGCACAGAGCTGCTGATTCAGTCTGAGATTGACAGTGTTATCAGTGACTGGTTCAGAGCACTTTCTGAGACCATCAACACACATGTGAGAAAATACACACAACACACAATACAAAATTATGACTTAAACAGTATACACAGATATTTAAAGGTAAAGCATTGTAATGATAATGCATGTGTTGTAGGCTTGGGAGTCTGATGAGGCTATTGAGGAGGACATGCCTGAGTCTCCAGGAACTGAGAAACATGACAAAGAGAAAGACCCCCGAGACTCAAAGAAAAACAGAGGTACAGAATACATACATTTGTAAAATAAATCATAACTACATATGGATTGTTGCATCAGTCATAACCCACGTGTGTGTTTGTGTAGTAGTAAAGAACTCCAGTTTGGATTCGTCTGAGCAGAAGAAAACCAGAGTCAAACTGAAAAAGTTCCTCACACGGAGACCCACCTTACAGGCTGTTAGGGACAAGGGCTACATAAAAGGTAAAATACACTGATATAAGCTTAAGAATTAGGAGTTAACTAGATTTTTGGTCTTTTGTGAGTGAGGAAGCAGCTCTGTTAGAAGACGCCTCCGCTAATCCTTCGATCTGTTCCCAGATCAGGTGTTTGGCTGCAGTTTGACAGCCCTATGTCAGAGAGAAGGCACATCCGTGCCTAATTTTGTCAAGATGTGTATTGAGCATGTGGAGAATACAGGTATTCATCTGTTTGTTTCATCAATTGAATTACTAATACATTTTGAGTCATTCTAAGACTACATTCACTTCCTGACTCATATCTTCATATCTGTTTCTCAGGCTTGAATGTTGATGGCTTGTACAGAGTCAGTGGAAACCTGGCTGTCATACAGAAACTGCGCTTTGCGGTCAATCATGGTAAGGAAGAGCTGTTTCGTTCTGAATGTAGTTGTTTAAAATGATACCATCGCACAAAGTTCTCACGCACAAGTGTTGTTATTGTTAACAAAAACATTTTTTAGTCATTATATACACTGCTGTTCAAATGTTTTGGATCAGTATGATTTTTAATGTTTTTTAAAGAAGTCTTTTCTACTCATCATGGCTGCATTTATTTGTTTTTACAAAAATACAGAAGCAATGGGAATATTGTGAAATATTATTACAATTTAAAATAGTGTTTTTTTACTATTTTAAATAGAGTTTATTCCTGTGATGCAAAGCTGAATTTTCAGCAGCATTACTCCAGTCTTCAGTGTCACATGATCCTTCAGAAATCATTCTAATATGCTGATTTATTTTTAATGTTGGAAACAGTTGTGCTGCTTAAAATATTTTTTTAAGGATTCTTTGATGAATAAAACACTAAAAAGGACAATATTATTTTAAATAGATTTTTTTTTAACAATATACAATACCGTTCAAAGTTCAGGGTCAGTAAATTATTTCTTTCTTTTTTGTTTGAAAGAAACTCATTATTTTATTCACCTAGAATGTATTAAATTAATAAAAAGTTATACTAAAGACTTATATTGACTTATATTGTATATTTTCAATAAATGGGGTTCTTCTTAACTTTGTATTTATCAAAGAATAATGAAAAAATATCACAGGTTCCAAAAAAATTAAAATGAAGACTGGAGTACTGATGCTGAAAATTCAGCTTTGCATCACAGAAATAAATTATATTTTAAAGTATATTAAAATAGAAAACTATTATATTAAATGTCAATAATATTTCATAATATCCCTTTTTTCTGTAGTGTTCTATCTAATAAATGGAACTTTGATGAGCATACGAGATAAAAAAAAACAGCCTTTTGAACAGCAGTGAAAATATTACATAGAACAACTCAAGCTTTAGAAGCTTTAATGAAAACTGCAAATGTCTTGACCTGGAAACTAACTGAAATAAAATAAGTTGAAGTGCTAAAATTATTAAAATGAAAATTAAAATTACAAAAAATATAGAAGTACAGAGGTGGGACCAAGTCATTGTTTTGCAAGTCACAAGTCAGTCTCAAGTCTTTGCATTCAAGTCTTGAGCCATGCGACTCACGTCCACAACTCTGTAGAAGTATATATCTAAAATGAAACATAACATGACAAAAGCACATAACCACATAACTAATTGAAAACTGAAAATATAAAGATAAAAGCTAATTCAAAATATTAATAAATTCTAAGATTAATATAAATGATACTGAAATATCAGTTCAAACAATCAGATTGGTTAAAGAAAGTTATTGTATATCAGTCTGGTAATGTTTGTCTGGTATGAAGGATGTGTTTATTTGTCTGCAGATGAAAAGGTAAATCTGGAAGACAATAAATGGGAGGATATCCATGTGACCACAGGTGCTCTGAAGATGTTTTTCCGGGAGCTTCCAGAGCCTCTTTTCACTTACACATCCTTTAATGACTTTGTTGAAGCCATCAGTGAGTTTTTTCATTTCTTTGTTTGGCAGATTTTCATTTCTCTGTTTATTTGATACACAAACACATGTAACCTTCTCCTTTTCACTGTTTTTTTTTTTTTTTTACAGTTTTGAACTAAGAAATGCTATAAAGTAAAATAAAGATGAAATATTAAAGTTCTCACTTTTATTGAAGTACATTACTGTTCATCACTGTTACTTCAGTCTTTAGTGTCACATGACAAATCATGCAAATTATTCTGATGCTGATTTGTTGATCCAAAAACATTTTATGATGTTGTGCTGCTTAATATTTTTGTGGAAACAAAATCTTGTTTTTCAAAATTTTGATGAAAAGTTCAAAAGAACAGCATTTATTTTAAACAAAAATTTATTATAACAGTATAAATGTTTTTAATGTCAATTCTAAATTGCTGGATGAAAGTGTTCATTTCTTTAAAAAAAATCGTATCCACCTTATTTCTCAACATAGAAGTGAACCGTTTTCTGTGAATGTGTGAGACTTCTGTAGGGAAATAGCGAGAAGAGTAACAGTGCAGTAAACTGTAAAACTGTTTGCACTACAAACCAGTGTGCTCATAATTAAAATAAAACATTTAAATAATGTGGTAAGACACACCACTTTGCAATATCAAGCAGCAAAACAAGCTGTTTTGTACAGCTAAAAATAGCTGGAAGCAAATTACAGCAGACACCAGACCCATTAAATTTACAATGGATTGACCGCAAACTTTTGCAGTGTACAAAATTGTCTTTGAATACTCTTTTTAATAAGGTAATGTCCATACTAGAATTGACATTGATTTTATTATTACACAAACCCAGAATACTAACAAAGCATCAACCACAAGAGGGAGCAGCTTGACTTGGGAATGGTTTTTCTTGCCTTTCCCACACTTGGATCATCAGTAGCAGGATCATCTCAACCATATCCTAATCCCGCTTTTTTCATTTTGCTTACTTTTCAGAACCCTCCGATTACAAGCAGCGTGTCCAATCCATAAAAGACTTGATCAAACAGTTGCCAAAACCCAATCAGGAAACAATGAAAGTGTTATTCAAACACCTGAAAAGGTAAGGAATTGCTCCTGTCGTTGTTTTAAATGAAACTTTAGTATACTATGCACAGGGCCATTTATTACAAGGATGGATTTGTCATTTTAAGTTAATAAGCCTTTCTTTCCAAACCATCATCATTCATTATTGATTCAGGGCTGTGCTGGTGTGTGTGATTGTTAGAGGTGAGGAGGGTGTGGTCGCTGCTCTGCACAGCAAGCCTCTATCGAGTTATCTCACTGTATCCATTACTGGGACAGACCTGGAGACTAGCCAACTACATCATTATGAGAAAGAGAGAGACATGTGGAGCAGGAGAGAGGGACAGGAAGAGTCTGGAGTCAGGGTGTACACCACATCCTACTGATGCATTGCCATTGGCACTAGGGTGTGATGCCCGAGCCACAGAGAGAAGGAGAGACATGAGAAATATTGAGAGCAGGACATGAAGGGCTGTTCGGAGGAAAGTGTGAGCGTGAGGTGCCACGGTTAATCCAGGCGTGGCCGTCTGCGATTGTGATGCAGTAGGAATGTAATTCAATTAGTTAACAGCCTGTGTAAACAATTCTCGACTGTGACATCAACCTTGGGAGCTTCACTGGAAACGGCAACTGTTATGTAATGCTCCAGGTTCTTTTAGTAGATCTTGTTTATTGTTGACTATCAGCATGAAGTGGTGTCCTTTTTACAGCTCTTTCTGGCAAAGACCCACCCATTTAGACAGAAAGAGACTGACTGACATTTAAAATGGCAATTTACTTTAGATTGCACTGATATTAATGGGTTAGTTCACCCAAAAATGAAAATTCTGTCATTAATTATTCACCCTCATGCTGTTTCAGTCCCGTTCATCTTTGGAACACAAATTAAGAGATTTTTGATGAAAGAGCTTTCTGGCTCTCCATAGACTACAAGGGTCCCTCCATGTTCAAGGAACAAAAGAACATTAACAAAATAGTCCATGTGACAGCAGTGGTTCAACCGTAATTTTGTGAAGCTACAGTTATGGTGAACCACTTGATGTTACATGGACTATTTTGTCAGTGTTATTGGTACCTTTCTTGTCCTAGAACGTAGAAGGACGGTCTTATGGGTTTGAAACAGCATGAGAGTGAGTAATTAATGACAGAATTTTCATTTTTGTGTGAACTATCCCTTTACAATTCTGGCAGATACTCAGTTTATATACTGTTTTGCCTCAATAAATAAAAAATAAGTAAATAAATAAAACCCTAAAAAGTACAATCATTTTAAAGTGAATTTAGGCATCACAACATTATAATGTACATTAGTTAGTTTTTTATGAGTAACTTTTAAGTGAGTTTTAGATGATGGGATATATAATCAAAATTAAAAAATGGAGGATATGAGCACAATTAAAAATCCAATAGTGGCTGGTACTGATAAAAAAAAAAACTATAATATTTGTCAATCAGTTGTTTTAGAATCACATGTACAAAAAACTCTTTATGCAATTACATTACTGTTCAAAAGTTTGGAGTCTTGTAATGTTTGTAGTTTATTGTTTTTTTAAAGAAGCCTCATGCTCACCACGGCTGCTTTTGCTTGATTAAAAAAACACTAAAAATAGTAATATTTTGAAATATTACTACAAATTAAATTCTTTGTTTTCTATTTTAATATACTTTGAAATATAGTTTATTTCTGTGATGCAAAGCTGAACTTTAATTAGCCATTACTCCAGTCTTCAGTGTCACACAATCCTTCAGAAATCATTCTAATATGCTGATTTATTATTAATGTTGGAAACAGTTGTGCTGCTTGATTATTTTTTGGAACCTGTGATACTTATTTCAGGATTATAGGACAAATAAAGTTTAAAAGAACAGTATTAATTCAAAATTGATACTTTTTTAACAATATAAGTATTTACTATCACTTTTTATTAATTTAACACATCCTTGTTTAAAAAAAGTATTAATTTATTTCAAAGAAAGAAAGAAATTTACTGCCCCCAAACTTTGAACAGTAGTTTATATTGTTACAAAAGATTTATATTTTAAATAAATGTTGTTCAATTTCATTTTTTTTTTCATGAAAGAATCCTAAAGAAAGTATCACAGGTTCTAAAAAAATATTAAGCAGTACAACTGTTTCCAACGTTGATAATAAATCAGTATATCAGAATGATTTCTGAAGGATAATGTTACTGAAGACTGGAGTAATGATGCTGAAAATGCAGCTTTGCATCACAGAAATCAATTCTATTTTAAAGTATATTAAATTAGAAAAACACTATTTTAAATTTCAATTATATTTCACAATATTACTGTTTTTTTCTGTATTTTTATTAAATAAACGCAGCCTTGATGAGCAAAAAATACTTCTTTATTATAAATATATTTACTGTCAGTACTGATTAACTTGATGTCAATAATTCCTGAATATGAGCATTAATTTCTTGAAACATTTTGCACATTAGTGTATATTCCCTTACATTTTTCTAGGGTCTTTTTAGGCATCAGGCTGTTGTGATTCAAGTCAGTGACCGGTAAAATAATTTACCATGCGATTTACCTGAAAGGAGATAGGAGTCCCTATATTTCCTAGTTTTTTTTTTTTTTTTTTTTCCTTCTGGATTTAGGTTTATGAAGCAACTTTTTATAACCATAAATTGTTAACTCTACCTCTGTTATCACATCCATTCCAAACCTTAAAATAATCATGAGCTATAAAGCTGCTTCCTCAGTGGCAGGTGAGAGTCACATGAATCTTTAATCACTCCAGGCTTTCTTTAGGGAGTTGTCTTGTTCGGTCTAGTGAGGTCTGTTCCTTTGCAGTATTTCACCTTAATTTTGCTCTCAGGGTCATGAAGGACAATAGTCAAAGTGTCCATTGCTCCCTCTCTTAGAGATCTGCCATAATCTTTTGTAAATCTGAAATGACTCTCTATTTTGACAAGTCTGTGCATGCACATCATTCTAACACAAATTCAGATGTGCTTTTAGGGACATCACTTTCACACCTTCAGAATTCCTACTAGTCTCTGGCTTCTTTAAATCAACTCAAAGTTAAAATGAAGTGGCAAATAAACAAAGAAAACTATTTTCACTCTACATATAAAGTGAATCATTTTCCCCATACTGTTGTACTGTGTAATTCTGAATGTAATTCGAGGCCGGTGTTGAGTCTCAATCGTAATTGCTATATCAAACACGCACAATGACATTTGCCTTTGCTTCCATTTGCATTTAAATGGCTCTTGGTCCACTGTAACTCAAAATGGAGGACGGAGGCATAGCGTTCCAGAAAAATTATGGTCTGACATTTTGCTGTTGCAGGGAAAAGGCATCTGTATTTGTGTAATTTAAACACAATACCCAAACATTTTTCCTAATGCAAAATCACCCGCATTGGGAAGATTTGGCATTTTAATGCGCACTAGATTAGTTTGCGTGTGGTTCAGAAAAGAAAATGCATTTACCTGCCACAAATTCACCTTTCATAATTCTTTGTCAGACAAACGGCAGCTCTTTATTTGCACAAAATGAGGTGTGCTGTTATGGGTGCATTTTTAACAAATTCACAGGAAGTAAAGATAAAACTCCTGTTCTCTCTTTCTTTTTCAGGGTGATAGATCATGGTGAGGTGAACAGGATGACTACCCAGAGCGTGGCTATTGTCTTCGGTCCAACCCTGCTGCGGCCGGAGATCGAGACGGGCAATATGGCGGTTCATATGGTCTATCAGAACCAGATTGTAGAACTCATCCTTCTAGAGTATGAGAACATTTTTGGCAGGTAGAACATTGACACCAACTGAGAATCAATATGGAGAACACAATGCCAGAAGTTTAACATCTCATATCCATCGCACAAAACGCACCACTGCTGTGGACCAAGCTTAATAGAGTATATAGTGGATTTACTGTGACGTATGACTGGATATAAGTGAAGAAAATGAATACAGGAAGGTTCTTTATGCACTTAATATTTTTTGAAGTTTGGAGGATATACACATTTTTCTTTCTCTTTTTTTTCCATTTGGATTGTCATTCCTTGGCTTAGAATAAGCTGGATGGACTTTTGGACAATTATGGATGGTCATTAGTCTCCATTATGCACTCTTTTTTTGAGAAATGGGAATATTTTCCTAAGTTGGACACTGGAACGGACTTTATTGCAGCCAGTACTGACGACTAAACTGAAAATTGAGTGGATGCTTTCAAGTCTCACCAGATTGAAATGTTTAAAAGTAAAAGTGATTATAGGGTTTGATTTATTCAGACTTCAGTATCTGTGCTCGCACGAGTTCAGAGTTTTGTTTTCTTCATTTTTTTCCTGTGGAATAAGCTGAAAGTGCACTGTATTAGGAGACAGTATTATTTGACAATGACTACTGACCTGTGGATAATGGGGTCGATTTAATTGGACAATGATTAATAATCAGTATTAGGACAGGAACCCTGTTTCAGATTTTCTCCATATCCACCCTCCATTCACACCTACTTAAAGTTTACTGGAAAGGCCATGCACCTTTTGCTTTAGGACTTCATGCTACTGGCTAACAGACATGCTCATCAGAGAAACTTCCCTCCCTTTAATGAAATATCAGGATTTTCACGTGTTTGAGGTCAAACCTGTGTTGTTTTCTTGGAATAAATGGACTGTGTTGTGCTGAATTGTGTAACCATATGCAGAGAACCAGATGTGAACCCTATGTTGTGTTGTTTAAAAACAGGAGATCTCAAAAACAGTCTCTCGCCCTTGTATCTTACTGGAAAAAGAAAGGTGAGCTGCTTAGATCGGCATTTAGGCCTTACACGGTTTCAGATCAATACAGAATATTCATCTCCTGTTTCCTGCTCTGCCCCTGGATGGAAAGGAGCTTGATAACAAATTGACAGGATGGTACTGGAAATAGTACTGCAGTTAGTGTTAACTGAAGGTACGCATGGTGAACGCCTTCTCTGTCTCGTTTTTAACAAAGTTCAGAAAACATATGTACAGATTACTTCAAGAACTTGAACCTGTTGTACAAAAAAAAGAGAAATACCAATAATGAAGTGTGTTGGCTTGAAGTTGTGTGTTAATAACAAGTGAAAAGATCTAATTTTGTTGATGTTCGGATGAAGGAAATGAGTATTTGATGGGACGGGGGAGGGGTGAAGTCATCACGCGTTGTGAACTGCACATTTTGAATGTAATTTTCAGACTAACTGCTGTTTCTGAAATTGACGTCTAATCCTAATTAAAAAGACAAGAACTCATGGATAATATTAAAGTGATAATGCTTGAGTTATTAGTCTAGTGTTTATTTTCATTGTGTATTTGTCGCCGTTCATCTCGATATTGCAGGAACTGATAATATGAAACGACGCAAGGAATCATCAACTGTTTATTTCCTTTTATTACAAAGATTTAAAGAGAGAGTTCAGCCAAAAATGAAAATTCTGTTGTTAATTACTCACCCTCATGTCATTCCAAACGTTCATCTTTGGAACACAAATTAGGATCTTTCTGATGAAATACAAGAGCTTTTTGTTCCTGCATAGACAGCAACGTACGTTCAAGGCCCAGAAAAATAGTAAGGACATTAGTGGTTCAACCGTAATTTTATGAATCTACAAGAATACTTTTTGTGTGCAAAGAAAACAAATATAATGACTTCATTCAATAATTTCTTCAGTCGTCAGGGTCAAAAAGGTCTTGGAATTTATTAAAAATATCTTAATTTGTGTTTTGAAGATGAACGGTGGTCTTACGGGTTTGGAACATACTCACTTGAAGGTGAATAATTCATGACAGAATATTCATTTTTGTGTGAACTATAACTTTAAAATAATAATAAAAAAACCTGCTGTACAAAAGCATAAAAACACCATAATACATTCACAGGTGCTTAGGAAACATGGAAACACAATTTCACATAATTGTTTCTCTGAAAAACAGTGCTTCTACTTTGAAAATGTGCATTCCATGAATGTCGGAATGTCTGTTTTTGTTTTGGTCAGTGTGATTCCGCCCACTGCCAGTTTAACCAATAGAATTTTGACACCCCAGGTTGCCAGGGAGCGGAAAAATGTGTATTACAGCTATGGAAGCTAAATGAACTGGCTCAGAGATCACAGATTCTACCCTACCTAAAAATCCTTGGCATCCACTTAAGAAGCTCTTTGGCCAAAGGCATAGTTTCCTTTCATTGTCAAGTGCGATCCTTCCTGTTATGTGTCCTCAATCTGGCAACCCGCATGAGCTACGTGTCTGAGGAGGGTTGCCAGGTTTTCACAACTAAACCCACCCAGTTGCTCCTCAAAACTAGCCCAAACATGTTTCGGAGGGGGTCTCTGTAAAAATCGCGTTCCAAGGGGTAAAATACAAATTTTTGGTGGGGGTTCCCCCTGGTAAAATTTGCATCCCAGGGGCTAAATAACATGTTATTAGGGTCACTTCAACCCATGGACATGAAAAACAACCCACGACAACAGTGTTAAAGTAGCCCAATTGTCTCTTGATTGACAGGCGATCTGACCAATCATAACGCCAAATCCGCCATTCTGTACGACAAACAAATCAGGCAGGAGAGTCAATTAACTTCGGTGGACTTAAACTTGAAAAATCATTTTGACGTCTTTCCGTGGTTGAAATAAAAAAGTTCTGATGTTCATTCAACTTTTTTTGTGCTTTAAGTAAATAAGAAAATCCATTCAGTTCATGTGTTGATTGATCAAACAAGGCAATACATCTGATCTGATCTACACATTAAAGAGCCACAAAAAAGTATTTATTGTTTGAATTTCTTTTAAAAAAAATGACAGCATTTTAAAGCTGAAGCCTTATTTCATACCTGAAGTAACCTGCTCTGTCTTATCTGTCAGCGTGTTGCCAGTTTCCTCTTGGTTTTGTGATGTATTTTTCATTGTAGTGTGAGAGTGGCATTGTTTGTTGGACATAGCAACAGTAACTAAGGAGGGTGTTTTTTTTTTTTTTGCAAAGGGTCAACTGTGGTTCCTGTTGTGTGTCCTTAATCTGGCAACCTGCGTGAGTGTCGCGTCTACAGGGTGTCCAGGTTTTCACAACCAAACCTGTCCAATTGCTACTCAAAATTAGCCCATTCATGTTTCAGATGGGTGTTCCTTTGTGTAAAAAAAAAAAAGCCATCCAATTCATGATATTTAGCCCCAGGAAATCACATTCCTGGGGCTAAGTATCATGTTATTGGGGTCTCTTCAACCCGCGGACATGGAAAACCACCCATGGCAGCAGTGTTAAAGTAGCCCAATCTTGCTGAAAAAACGAAGACTTGGCAACGCTGCATCTGAGGAGGAGAAACAATATTTTGAATTTAAACTGCAGTACCCAATTCAACCACTAGCTATTATTATTACATACTGCACCTTTAAATCTTAAATTTATGGTTCTAGGCTAGCTTTATATAACCCAGTTTATATATATCTTTCTAGACAGGAATCTGTGGAAAAAGTGACATGGAAAATCACAGAATAGTAACAGGGTGGAGATCAAATCAGACACCTGCTTGAAACCATGAGCTGTACAACCTAAAAAGGGCAAGACTTTCCAAATGAGAAAACAATTAGCTCATATCCATAATTCATAGCTCTGACCACACTCTGGTGCTGCCAGGGCCCCAGAGGTGTCTGAATTGCACACCATATGCTGCTGCGTGTCTGTGGGGCAAAGGTGCCAGGAAAGCCCCTGGTCTGGTGTGTCCATGGAGGCCAAAGTGTGGTGAGGAAATTTGAGCAAGCCATTATGACCCATAAAACATTCATGACATGATCTTCTTCTTTTTTTTTTCGTCTGCATGTCTGTCATTTTCTGTTTCATCTTGGCTCCTTATGAGTTACAGACTTTCGCCACAACACATGTTTGTGTGCCTAAAATGTACAGTATATGACTGAAGACTTTCATAAACGATAATTGAGTCTTCTTTGGATTTGTTTCTTCAGGGATCCATTTTCATATCTGCATTTTGGAGATTAACTGTGTTCATTAAAACGCACATGGAAACTTTTCACGCATTTGCTGCTCTGTGCAACCTCTCTGATACAAAATGAAAATGTGCTGTACATAAACCTGTTCAGATCAAGAGAAAAGGAAGAAATAAGCCAAGTTCACAACTTGGAAAAATTTGCATGTATGGGGTGGGAAGATTAAATCATTTTATTTGACAGGGTAACTACATTTATTAGGCTACATATAAATGTAAACTGCTTTGTAGGCTGTAAATCTGCATGCATGCTGCCTGAATGACATTTATAGGAATGTCCTAGCAGCTGATAAGTATCCATATGCTGTTACTTTAAGCTTAAGTGTAGTAGAATGTGATATTATCAGGGTTCAAGATACCTCTTGTGCGAAATAATTGACCATTAATGCAAATATTGCACGGAGATGTAAACCATGCCGGATGCAGGGCAAACATGATGCTGAAATCCATTTCCTCTCTCTAATTGGCTTTTATAAGGCAATTGTGTAAATATTGATGGTACTTTCATGTAAAGTTGTGCTTATTCCTCACTTGAGATGCTCCTGAGGCTCCTGTGCTTAAATGCTCCATTTACCGAGTCTTTGCGAATACCATCTCAAGTATCCTTTAAAATAAACCCCAAATGCACATGGGCATTGGCTAAAGTAATCATAGAAGTACTTCAAATGTTATCTGCCCATGCTTTGGTATTAATGAAGTTCGCATGGTTGGACTTGATGGTTTTGCATTGGGAAATTCAATGCATTTTAAATAGACGCCTGCTTGCGGGATTTACATAAGGTAATTGCACAAAGCTGGAAATACTATGTCTGCAATAGGGCCGTTCCCTCTTCTCCTGCGCTAATACAATCAACCCCATTAAGTAGGCCGTAAATATGGAGCTGCTGTATCATACGAGCCTGACAGATAATGGACCCCTCTGCGTGTCCATTTACTCATCCTGGGTGAAGCCTGATTGGTTTATCCGTACTCCATCATCTGACCCAGCATTAAGAGCTTGTAAATTCTGCAGCAGAGAACACCTGAAGAACCCTGCCTGGAGTTTTATAGAGTCTGTGTGCCAATATGCAAATATGGGTCATTATCCAAAATGGGCGCCAGGCAAGAAGTTCCTTTAGCAAGATTTTAAACATTCTGTCTGACAAATAATAGGGATAAAAATTAAAAATCACCATAGAGTTTTTCCAAACCTGTATGAGTTTCTACTTCGGTATACAAAAACTTGACAGCAGCCACTGAATTCCATAGTATTTTTGACTTCCGTAGTGGCTACCATCAACCCTTTGGTTACCAACATGCTTTAGAATATAATTTTTGGCTAAACTGTCCCTTTAAGTGTTCACATATGCCCTGTGCCATCCATAGATAAATGATTGCTTTGGGAAATTATGCCTTGAAAGTAACAAGGCTGACTATTAAATTTGACATTAAAAGACTTGAAAATAACACTGCTTCTTAGAATTAAATACTGATATTCCTGCAAATATCAATTATCAACTGTTTACTAAACAAAATCATAAACAGATATTTTTGTTTATTACTTTAAGAGAGGGAATCATGTTGGTGCACAACTATTAAAAAGTTTTTTTTAATAAATGTCAACTAAAAAAAAATGTAAAAGGAAAACAACAAAATGCTAGCTTTATTTCAATACTTTTTTTTTACCCCTGAAAATCTGCTATTTACTAAATGACATTCTCTAATAAAGAAATAAAAAAGAATTTAAAATAGTTTAAAATATTATGTAAGGATATTTATATCATTTATTTATAAAATAATTTTTGTGTTGCATTTAGAGAAAAGACCACAACCGCACAAGTAAAGTTGGCATCGACTTTATTTTGTACACAATTTTTTACACAAAAAAGGTATAAAAGTTGTCACTGGGGTAGTACCTTTTCAAAAGGTAATAAAATGTACAATGTATGTACTATTTTTAAGGTATTATTATACACTCTTTAGGGGTAAATAAGGTACGAAGTGTACCTTTTTCAACTTCTTTTTTCTTTAAGTGTAACTTTTTTCTAAGTTACATCTTTGTACCTTATTAACTCCTAAATGGTACATATTAGTACTTCAAAAGCACATAATAATATTTTAAACACACATATTAGTGCGTAGTGTACATATCTGCCCCAGTGACAACTTTTGTACCTTTTTTCTTTGATAATAACTTTTTCTAAGTTACATCTTTGTACCTTATTTGCCCCTAAATGGTACATATTAGTACTTCAAAAGCACATATTAATATTTTAAATGCACATATTAGTGCGTAAAATGTACATATCTGCCCCAGTGACAGCTTTTGTACCTTTTTTTTGTGTAACTTATTTTTAGTTACATCTTTGTACCTTATTTACCCCTAAATGGTACATATCAGTACTTCAAAAGCACATATTAATATTTTATAAGTACATATTAGTGCCTAAAGTGTACATAATTGTACCTTTTTCAACAGTACTGCCCCAGTGACAGCTTTCGTACCTTTTTTCTTTGCGTGTAACATTTTCTAAATTACATCTTTGTACCTTATTTACCCCTAAAATGTACATATTAGTACCATAAAGTTACATATTAGTACTTCAAAAGCACATATTAATATTTTAAATGTACATATTAGTGCGTAAAGTGTACATATCTGCCCCAGTGACAGCTTTTGTACCTTTTCTCTTTGAGTGTAACCTTTTCTAAGTTACATCTTTGTACCTTATTACCCCTAAATGGTACATTTTAGTACTTCAAAAACACATTAATATTTTAAAAGTTCATATTAGTGTTTAAAGTGTACATATCTGCCCCAGTCACAGCTTTTTTTCTGAAAGTGCGTCTATGAGGGATACAAGGGACACACATTTTGTAAAATTAATTCACTTCATTTTTAATAGGACAGAGATGTCTTAAAAGAAGACGAGTGTAGACAGTAGTTGGATTCAGAAGTTTAATGAGAAGCAAAGAGCACTGCAGCTTTAAAATTCCACATACATCAGCTCAAACACAGCCTGAGTAAAGACAGTGAAAGCCTTTAAAGCCAGGCATCTTGTGAATAAGACTGACAGTAATTTAAAAGCAATGCCCCTCTTCACTAGTCTCTGGTGATTCGGTCTCTCTCTACCCGTTAATTAGTTTGTCTCCAACTGCTGATTTAGCCTCAGTGTCCTTGCAAGAAGCTGTGTGGTGGGTCTCTTTTACAGGCTGATTAATCCTGTTCAGGCCCGTGGAGTGGTGTTAGACCCCGTCAGCAGCTTATTAGCATGTGTGCCTACTAGCAGAGCCCCCGCTACTCCTAAGGCTTAATAATATGTGTTTCTTCAACTAACATCCTTATTAGTGCTACTAAGTGACGATCACACTTATAAATAGTGCTGTGTGCTTTTTAATTAAGGTCTATGAAATCACAGGCTTGATGCGCGAGCGTGTGTGCGCGCGTGATAAATGAGGGGTGTTCGCACTGGTGTTATGACTGCAGTTCCTGTGAGTTTACCTCACACACTTACCCTACCAAGAACACACACACACACACACACACACACACACACACACACACACACTTCACACCTTGCTCTTGATGATTTATGATCTGAGGTTCAGCAGCCTCTTTACAGCGCAGTTTTGCTGAGAAGATAACACAGCAGCTCGAGAGATACAGGCGTGTAATGTTAAACATCAATTAGGTGGTTGCCTACTCATACATGCAGCATTTCCCCTTGGAATTTTTATCCTTAAACAGGGGATAACCACACTTGACATTGAAGGGATCGTGATGGTGTTTATTCAGACAGCCCTGTCTCAAATGCATGCAGTTGTTTAATCACTTATGTTGCAAAAAAGAAAAAAGATATCACCCAAATATGAAAATCTTTGTCATTTACTCACCCTCATATTGTTCCAAACCAGTTTCTTTCCTTTGCTAAACACACAAGAAGAAATTTTTAAGAGCTAAACAGTTGTTGGTAACCATTGACTTTCATACTAGAAACAAAGAAAGAAAAATACTATAGACTGCCAAGTTATAACAAATCAAGTAGAAGAGTGCACAAAACTGTCTGAGGAACAAAATGCGTTTGTGGTTGGCCAAACTGAACTAGGATTTCCATGACAAGAATCTTGACAACATTTGTGTTTGTACTTATTTCCAGTCAGGCAGATGAAATATTAGGCTAATATTTTGATCTATACTGCTAGTACGTATCTTTGCCACCTATTAACTTTAGTTTGTCAATATATTGCACCCTTTCCTGCTTACTAAGTAATTCTCTATATAATTTAGGAGCTTCCACACACACTTCCATGGTTTAGACAGCATAAATTAGCAGAACAACATTCATAGTACATTAACTGTGCATTCCATGCTGCTGTTTACATCTGAGTATCACCAATATGGCTTGGGTAACTGACCAAATCGTGACGTGCAAACCCTCTATTTTTAGCTGTACAAAGCGACTTGTTTTGCTGCTTGTTATTGCAAACTGGTGTGTCTTACTATATTATTTTAATATGTTATCTTAGTTATGAACACACTTTTGCAGCACAAGCAGTTTTGCTGCACTTTCTTATTCTTCTGGTTATTTCCACTCAGCGGCTACGGATCGGAAGTCTTGCACATTCTCAGAAAACAGCTTACTTCCGCGTTGAAAAATAAGGTGGATAAAAGTATCATAAAGTGTATTCCAAGTGTTCTGAAGCCATATGAAAGAAGAAGCGATGTCCGATTCCTTAAGGAATTGTTATTTTCAGTCGGTTCTTTACAATGACTCTATTTAACCGCTTTACAAAGGCGAGTTAGTTTTACGAATCGTTTTACTTAATGAATTATCGTATAGCTCACTGGAGGAGAAGCGAATACTTTTAGCTCTGAGCGTCACACAAAGGTATGACTTTATAAGACTAAACAAATCGTACGAACTGCGTTCATAGTGATTCTGTGTCTTATTCAGTGTAAAAAAAACATGAAAGCTTTATTAAAAATGTATGATTTTGTGTTCCACATGAAACAAAATCAGAGCGAGTAAATGATGAATCATAAGGGTGAACAATCCCTTTCACGCCTTACAGACTAATTAAACATACGGGTTAGCTCATCCTAATAATACTTTGTACACGATTAGCCTGGTTGTTCATTAAGCTTCGTAAGTTCTTGTCAAACAAACACCGCTGCCATGAATTCATCCCGTTGTAATGTAGTAATGTGAACACTAGGGTGTAATGAAGATCACGTTTTAGCCCTTCCACAGTCTTAATTCTTGCTGTCAGCTTAGTTCTTTTTATTGCACATTATCCGTCTCCCAGAATCCACCTACACGTTCTCTTCCCTCCTTTTCTGCTCCTCTCCTCCAAAGCAGAGCTGGCAAGAGTTACCAATGCAAAATAAATCCATTTTGATGTTCCTTACAGCTCTCTCTTTTTCTCTCTCTCCCTCTCTCAAGTATGCTCTTGCAATTCAGTTATGTTTAGAGGAGCTCTGGTGATTCATGCAGTTCAAGATATTCACCGTGCCCTATTTCTACCTCTCCATCCTCCCCCCGCTCGCTCGTCTAATGAAGTTAGTGTGTATGCAGCGGAGAGAAGTAGATTAGAGCTGAGGTGATGAGGCAGAAGGGGAGCCTCAGTCCTCCTGTACTCAGACCCGAGGAGGGGCTGCTGGGGTCGGCCGGGATGAATTCCCTCTGCTCCTGAGGTGGTGATCTAATTGATTTTTGTACCCTGAGCCATCTGGCTTAGAGTAAGTGTGTTTCATTGTGAGTGGAAGGCAACAGATCACCTCTTGAATCTGGTTTTGGGCTCGCATTTGTTATTTAAAAGCACTGACTGCATGCTACTCTTTCTGTGGGGATTCTAATTAAATCATTATGTGCTAGAGCATGTCTTTGACATCATCACCAAAAGTCATCTGTGTTGCCGAGGACAGACGACATCAACAGTATCTTCATTTCACCTGAGAATATGTTCACCGAACACAATAACCATGGTGTCTCATGGTGTTTTTCATTTTTAAATCTACTCGTCAATGACAAATAAAGATGTCTGAGATGGGAAAAAAAGAGCAAAAATTTAATTTAAAATGAAAGTGGCAAGTATTCATGCTGTTTTGATTTTGATTTTGCTGTTTTCCACAAAAATAATACTTGTAGTTTGAGTATTTTGGTAACACTTTACAATATAAGGTTCATTAGTTAACTAAGAATGAACAGTACTTCAGTACTTCAGCATTTATTAATCTTGTACATTTTAATTTCAGCATTTACTAATGCATCATTAAAATCATAAGTTGTTTGTTAACATTAGTTAATGCACTGTGAGCATGAACAAATGATGAATGACTTTTATTAACTACCATTAACAAAGAAAAATGAATTGTGTAATAAATGTATTGTTCATTCATTGCATAGTTAATAACTAATGTTAACAAATGTCACCTGTATATATGTATATGTGTGTGTGTGTGTGTGTGTGTGTGTGTGTATATATATATATATATATATATTTATTTGACATGTTCAAAAAACAACGACTCAAAATTATGATTATATATATATAAATTATTATTTTAAAAAAATTATAATAATTATATATGATTTTACTTGGGTGGACAAAATGGTCTCTTTTCAAGCAATTCCACGTATTAATTTCTATAAATATTACATTGTCATAAATAATACAATTAGATACAAATGATGTATCTAAACAGTTTTGGTGCTTTAATTTTTTTTTTTTTTTTGGAACCTATGATACGTTTTTCAGGATTTTTTGATCAATAAAATGTTAAAAAGAACAGCATTTATTGAAAATAGAAAACTTTTGTAACAATAAACACCTCGTTCAAAGTTTGGGATCAGTATATTTTTTCTTTCTTTCTCTCTGTCAATAAATGTTGATAAAAAAATGATAGTAAAGAAGTAAATAGTTAGAAAAGATTTCTATTTTGAATAAATGCTGCTCTTTTAACTTTTTATTCATCAAAGAATCCTGAAAAGTATCACAGGTTCCAAAAAAATATTAAGCAGCACAACTGTTTCCAACATTGACAGTAAAAAGTAATAAATCAGTATATTAAAATGATTTCTAAAGGGTCATGTGACATTGAAGACTGGAGTAATGGCTGATGAAAATTAAGGTTTGCAGCACAGAAATAAAAAAAATTATTTTGAATTGCAATAATATTTCATAATATTACCTTTTTACTGTATTTTTGATTGAATAAATGGAACGTTGATAAGCATAAGCATAGTCTTTAAAAAAAATTACATAAAAAAATAAAAATAAATAAAAATCTTACTGATCCCAAACTTCTATATTCAAACCAGAAATTATTCAGACACCAGATATATTTTTTTATTTACTAGTGGGTGCAGGACACTAAAGTTAATTTATGTAAGTGAGGATAGCTAAATAAACTGTGCCATACTGTACCCAAAAAATCTTCATACAGTGGCCTTCCAGTAAAAATTAGTAAAAATTTGGGACCAAAAATTATTTAGACACTTTGACCTGACCTAACATTATGCTCAGTGGAGCTCATGTTACAGTGATGTATGTCTTTTCTTACAGTCTCCAAAGGAATATAGTATATCAAATACAATATATCAGCAACATCTGTAACAGCTTGTTACTGTAATGGATATTTTTATTTGTATCTGTCTCTAATAATGTGTGTGTGTTTGTATATTTCAGTTTGTTAGCACATGTGGCGTAGTGTTAATATCCAGCCCTGTGGCACATTCTCACTGATGAATTCCCAGTTGGATCCGAATCAAATAGAGGATGGGGTTAGGTCATATAAGGTTGAGTAAGGTTTCACAGTCATTTGTACTATTTAAATAAACAGAAATGCAATTTCCACATGCAGCAAATGCCTAAAATGAAAATCAGGTGCACTGCCGCACAGGTGCAAATGATTAGAAGCTCATTAGAGAGTAAATGGAGGGGCACTGCCTTATATAAACATCAGAAACTTGTGGTCAGGTTTGGTCTTAGCAGCTGAGGAGTGTGGCTAAATCACGCTGAGATCAAAAGAGCTCACCGAGGCATGCAGAAGAAACTCTGTTGATGTTTGAGCAGCATTTTAAAATCACTTTCAAACAGTTCATTGTCACTGTCCAAAAGGAAAAAAGACATTTCAGCTGTACATTTATCCAACTTTGGTGGTCCAACCGAACTGCACTGAAGTCACTGTGTAACCTCATGAAACTCTACATGTGATGTCAAGATGGGAAAGCTACTCTTCTTATCAAGGTATGGAAGCGTTTGAGCGTTGCTAAGCGGTTGCTGAGTGTTTTTAGTGTGTTAATGGGGTTGCTAGGGTGGTGTGGATTGATGCTTTCTAAAACTGTTTGCGCTACAAACCAGTGTTTTTATAATTCGGATAATACGTTAAAATATGGTAAGACACATCAAGTTGCAATTTCAAGTAGCAAAATTAGCTGTTTTGTACAGCTAAAAAATAGCTGAGCCCGGGAGCCAGACCCATAACATTTACAAATGGCTGCGCCCGTTCTTACGGCAAGAAAAAGCAAACAAACAAACAAACGGAAAAAGTATTTTTATATATATATTAGTCTTATTAGAAGTCTTCGTGAGCTGCACAGTTTCAGCATCCACAGTGCTAATGGTGCTTTGATAACCACCAAAGTTTAAAATTTAGGATTAGAATTTCTTTTGGGAAATTTAAAGTCTGCATAAAGGCAAACTCTTGAAAAAAATAATACGTATTCTCTGTTCTCAAACGGTGGGGGCGTGTCCAAAGTCGGTGCTGAAACCACGCCCACTCGCGGAAAAGCTGTCAACTCTATTAACTATCAAATTGTTAGTTAACTGTAAACACATTATAAACGTAAGGTAATGCTGAAAATATGTTACAAAGACTGTGAACTATGTAGTACTGAATTGTGGAGTTAGACCGTTTAACAGTTTCTCATCAGTTTTGTGTTCAGGATTTTTTGGCGTCTCGATGACGCAATGGCGCCACTGAGCATGGCGCCTCTTCTAGAGCGCATTACTGCCATTACCATTAGATACTTCAAGTCTTCAGTTTCTAGCTAGCTATGACTTAGTTAGCTAAAAGCATATTACCTGGTTGTCATATCTCACAAAACAGCTTGGACATTCATTCAGGTCTGTAGCGGTACTTCATAGTTGAGAGACTGTTGCTTTCCTACGAGTGGGCGTGAGTTCAGCGCCGACAACGGACACGCCCCCAGCGTTCGAGATGACTAACTAGAGCGCATTAGCATCAGCGAGTTGCTGTCATTACGGTTCGTTACTACACAATACATTTTGCTAGCTAGCCATGTCTTCGACATGTAAATGCATATTACCTGTTTGCTATAATTGACAAAACAGCTTGGTCTTCCAATCAGGTTGTATCGGTATTTGACATTTGAGAAAGACGGCTGCTTTCCCGCGGGGGGCGTGGCCTGAGCGCCGACAGTAGATACGCCCTCAGCGTTTGAGAGCAGAGAATTCATCTTCAACGCGTAGGTAAACCTATGGGCGAGACTTCTGGTTTATTAACCGCTAGAATAACAACGTGCAGTAATCTGTAAAACAGATGTGTTCATAATTAAGATAATACATTAAAACAATATGTTAAGACAGCTATTTGCAATATCAAGCAGCAATAGGAGCGGTTTTTATCATTCAAATTTAGCTTGGTTGGTTAATAACTCATTTTTCTGTGGTGTGACAAACTTAGAACACATATTACTTAACGCCGACTTTAACTTAATATTTGACCTAAAGATCATAATAAAATAACTTAGGCCTATATAGGCTGCTTCCATCATCTGTTCTGCCTACAGAGGAAATGCAGGGAAAAGCAAGCTATTTAATTTTGTTCTACGTGATCCTCAATAACCACCAGAAAAGTTGATGCCGACCCTTAATGTAAACATCTGCTGTGCTTATTCCACCTATAAAGTTGTTTATTCAAATAAAGTGTTCTGAAACAATCCAAGTGAAATACCAATGGGGAAAATCCCCATTGGTAATTTTTTGAATACTGCATTAATCCTCATGCCTACACGTGGTGAAATCCAGCGCTTGGCTAAATGGACATGATTTTTAAGTAAAGGGTAATGTTTTGAGCACAGATGTAGGCTATTTGTATTTGATTGTGCTATCCACTAAATTTCCCAGGGGGATGTTCTGTTCTCTGCTTCCACTCTTGGCTTGTTTCTGTGCTGTTGTCCATCAACTTTCAGCTACTGCTGGAATCAGGGCTCTCGTTTCATTCTGTGTGCACACATTTCTAGCCTTTTGTGTGATTTGTTCAATGATAAATTGACTTGGCACAAGAGTCATGAGGAAACCACTCTGATTTTGAGTGTCCAGCTTGATAGGCATTCAGAAGAGCATACATAAAGCTTTGCAGATGTGAAGAGTGTCCTTTTTGCAAATTGCATTAAAACCATAGGTGCCACAGAGCTCAAGAATATTCTGGGTTCTGTATTAACAAAATTATTTTTGGCAGCTTAACTCACAAACACAATGAGTCTATTCTGCATACAGCAGAGGCTTGAGCATGCATTTTCAGACTCCTAGATCAGATCATAGATTTGTGTTTTGTTGCATTAATAATTCATGCTCTGCATCCAAAAACCCACATGGCAACCTGATCCTAATCAATGGTTTTTGTTGGTGCTGAGGGATTGTGTTCACAGCAAATGTCTATTTCCATCATGATGTGACTAAATTCATAATCTCATCTTTTGGTCTTATAGGTCTTGTAATTAAAGGGGACAACAGATGAAAGATTTATTTTAACATGGTGTTTGCATATAATCATGTCTTAGCAGTGTGTGGACACAAGCACTCTACAACAGGGTTCATAAGATGCTGTAAAATGAAATTCCAGGACTTTTCAAGCACTATTTTCTCACGTATCAAACAATGTCTTATCTTTCAAATTCTAGAGAAGAAAAATATACTTATAAAAATGGCACAAATAAAGTTAAGCACATGCAAAGTATCACTACTAAAGAAGTATACTACACTTTTACTATAGTAAAACCACAATTCATTTTATTAAGGGAATTGAATTTGTGTATACTTTCCATGTTCTTTTTGTCTTTATTACCGTACTGCCTTAATAGTTTTACATCGCTCTGAAGATCTGATCTAAAAAATTGCAACCCCGCTCCAAAGTCCGATTCAGAATAATGATTCGCCATCATCAAAATGAAACCATCATTCCAGATTAGGACTTGGAGCATGGATCGCAAATCATTTGACTTAGATCAGCCCTTTGCATATCGTAAATCATTTGATTTAGATTGGGACTTCAAATCGTGTATCTTGAATTTAAATCGCAAAATGATTCACAATCCCGTTCCGATCCGAATCAAATGATTCATGAAACGCGCTTCAAAGTTTTGATCTGAATCAAATGATTCATGATACACGCTTCAAAGTTTTGATCTGAATCAAATGATTTGCAACATGTAGAGTACCGATCTAAATCATGTGATTTATGCTACACAATTTGATGTCCCGATCTAAGTAAAAAGTTTAGTGAAACCACTCTGAAGTCCCAATATAAATCAAAAGATTTGAACACGATTTGAAGTCCTGATATGAAACAAATTATTTGTGATAGGCGATCCAATCTTCGAAATGGTGCATAATTTTCCAATGCAATATTTAACAAATCCTGAGTTTCGAAAAGCTCAGTTTCACCCATCTTTTAAAATCATTACAAGCAGTGTTGGGGGTAACGCATTATTTTTTTCATTTCCAAGAAAATATTTCAGTTACTTTTTCAAAAAAGTAACGGCAGTTACTTTTTGTTTCCTTTATGTATTTACTCCCATTTTATTAACCAGTGACTTTGCTGCTGACTTTTGTTGTTTCAATTCAACCGTACACTGCAAAAATACTTTTCTTACATATTTTGTCGTGTTCCCAGCCAAAATATCAAAAAATTCTTACATCAAGAAGGATTTTCTAGACAAGGAAATATTTTTTTTTTCTTGTTTTCAGAAAAAACAAGTCAAAATGAAGTGAGTTTTTACTTAGAACAAGCAAAAATATGTCAATGGGGTAAGCAAAAAAATCTTATTTCAAACCGAAAACAAGATTATTTTGCTTACCCCATTGGGAGATTTATTTTGCTTGTTTCAAACAAAAACACATTCACATTCATTTGACTTGTTATCAGAAAATCCCTCTTGATTTAAGAATTTTTTGATATTTTGGCTGGAAAAAAGACAACAAATCTAAGTAAGAAAAGCATTTTTCTGCAGTGTATTAATAAACAAAACTTACTTTATATTAACTAACATTTGTTTTTTGTTTTTTTCTCATTGCTGAAGAGTGTTGAAAATTTATTTTCCTACAGTTCTACTGTACAGGTGTGAATTTAATTTTCCTTTAGCCTTCGGCTTAATTTAATTTTGGTGTGAAAGGGCTTTTATATTTGCTAAAAATCGAACATTTTTATATTAAAAACAAACAAGCCCTGCCCAGATTTAAAAAGTAACGCAAAAGTAATTTAATGCATTACATTCCATAAAAAGTAACTAAGTAACGTAATTAGTTACTTTTTTAGGGAGTAACGCAATATTGTAATGCATTACTTTTAAAAGTAACTTTCCCCAACACTGATTACGAGTAATGTTGACATTCTAAAATGACTGGCTCTTTTAATATGTTCTGGTTTTTTGCTAGTGAATTGCTTGAAAGGAATGATCGAAGTCACAAGTTTGAATCAGTTGGAGCAGTTCCAGCATAAATGACTCAATTGATTCGGTTCATCCATTCCTCGTTTTGCATCTTCAGCCATTTTTACACGAGCCATGTTTATGTATTACTACTGACTCAGCTCGATAGTTTTCTGACATTACATCTTTTTTGAACTACGTGAAATTTGCGTGAAAAGAAATGTGCTTCTTGAGGAAAAACTAAACTCCTATTTCATAGATGCATTGTATTTCAATAATTCAAGCACTTTTCAGGTACCTCTTCAGGAATATTATTTTCAAGGGTTTTCCAGGCCTTAAATTTCAAAAAGTCAAATTCAAGTACTTTAAGCACTTTGTATGAACCCTGCTACAATGATAAAATTATCGAGCCGTTTTGATTTTTCTGAGCAATATGATGTCATATTGCTCAGGCCCCGCCCACAGCCGCTGACGGACTGTCCCGTATTACCATATTCGCCGCGCTCGACCAGCTGTCGCAAAGATAATGTTTTGTGTTTTGTTTTTGGATGTAAAAGTGAACAAAGTGTCTTCATTTTCTCCCGACAGCAGAGCCACTGAAGACGCAGTGGATTAGTTTTGTTTTTGAAGGTAAAGCGCCACTACAATAAAAACAAGTGGCGGGGTGAGCAAAGCTCATTATCATTTAAAGAGACATGCACCGAAACGGCACACTGTGAACAGACATTTCATGAAGACCCTAAAATATTGTAGAAAAGCTGTAAAAGTTGAATTCTTGAAGTATTTTATTGTGAGATGGGGAGTCATTAAAAAAAAACAAAATAAAACAAACAAAAAGCTATCACTAAAAAGGTTAAAACAGGGACATATAAAAGACTTTGTTGCCTTGATGTAGACAAAGAGTTACAAATTGGCACAACCAAAAAATAATAATAAAAAACAACATATTGATGATGTTTTGGCTTCATTAAAAGGGCAGCACAGTTTCATGGTGAAGGACAATCTTTCGATACAACAGCAAGGACTCATGCGTGTATAGCATACAATTAGTTTTCAGTAGCTTCAAAGTATAGTGGGGTAAGAGACAATAACATGAAAGTGACGTGTAAAAGCTAACAGTTCAGATATACTTTAGGGGTGTTTTTGTTTTTGTCTTTTTTTCAAACAATGCATTTTGAAAATTTGAAAATAATACTTTTTCTATTTTAAAACACTTTGAAATGCTAGAGTTTCTCCCCAGCTTTGATTTCATTTATCTTCGAAATTATTCTTCATACTAAAATATATTATTGTATTAATACAAACTACAGTATTGTACACTACATTGTGTAATAAATAACCATAAAGAAAATACAAAAATAAGACACATAAATATAAAAGGTCTCTAAAACTAAAAATGTAAAGTTATACTGGTGAGGATTGGGAGGGGTAATACTGCCTTTACTGAGGAGAAAAAAAACTAAACAAACATTACACAATGTTCACTGAAACAAACAAACAAACAAAAAAAATACTTCATTACAAACAAGACAAAAAATTAATACTGACAGGTAAAAAGGCTGACCGAAAAGAAACGAAAAACACTAAAAGTGAATTCTTCATTGATCATATCTGCCTACGTTTGTTACCTGAAGAAAAAGTGTCGTGCAGCTAAAGATAACAAGAGAAACAAGTGCACCAAACAGGGGAAAAATACTTCAAGGCTGAAAAAAGAGCTTCTTTTTTCTCCTTTTTGCTCATTGATCGTCTTTCCTGAATTCTTGATGCAGTGTAGTCCTTACTGGATTGATCAAAAATAAAAGAGGCAGTCTTGTCCCGTAGTCGGGACTAGTGGTTTAGGTGCAGGGGTCCAAAATTTTGCTACCAAAATCAAAGACAGCATGAGCCCCACGCAAGTGTGCTGCTCCATCACAGCACTGTTCAATGGCACTTCCAACATGCATGTTTTTGCATAAGGGTGGATGATGGGTGGGGAAGGGACTGATGGCGATCACCTGGAACGTGATGAAGACTACGCACGTCTAAAACCAGCTGTCCTGGATTACTAAGGTTTTGGCTTTTTTGGGATTCGTTAAAGCCCTCCCACCGTAACCACATCAATCGTTTGACATTTAAGGCTCACTTGAAATGAGGCGACAGACAAATGTTGTGCTAGCGAACACTAGCGTGGCTTAGGGAATAAGTCTGGGGCGCTAATACTGGAAGGTAGACATTAAACAACACAAGGCCCACATAGGTGTTCCATAGGTAAACTGGGAATATGGTAGTGCACAGGATACTTTTTTTTTTTTTTTTTTTCTTCCTTCAAATGCAAGAAAATACTGAGTTTTGTTCATTGGCAATAAAAACGTATAGAAATCTCTCTCTCCCAACTGTACAGCTTTTGAGGGTAAACCGAGAGTGACAAAAAATTAGTAATACTGATAAAAGAAATTGACCCAAGGCGTTTTAGTAATAAAACATTATTAGCCAAAACGTGTATAGCTTTCAGTCCATATATGCGTTGTTTTTTGTTGTTTTTTTCGTTACACTTTGCATTTATACAAACCATAATCAAACACTGAAAATCGTCTTTATGTGGAAAAAGTAACTATTTCGTATTTATCAGGCACACCTGGGGGTTTATACACAGTAGTGGGTTTAAATGCAGCGTAAGAGCCGTCATGCTCTCTTCCTCTCCTCATTCTCGTCTTAACACAGTCACTTCTCAGGAAGAGAGCGAAACATCTGCGGAGAGAAAACGTCTTTTTTTTTTTTTTTTGTTCCTTCAAATTAGTAACTTTGTAAAACAACGTTGTAAGGAATAAGGGTCATAAAAACACAGTTGTGACTTCACTTCACATCTCCATTCATAGCGGCTGTGTTTTCTTCATTTTCAATCGTATCGTCCGCCGGGTTCTCTCCTTCTGTCGTGTCCTTCATGTGTTCAAGAGTTCCTGTGTCCATTGTCTCCTCCGCCGTTCGCTCATCCTCTCCATTTTCGTCTTCACATTCATCCTGCATCACTACGACTTTCAGCGTCTGTCCGTCATTTTCCTCACTCTCGCCTTCCTCGTCGCCATCTTCCACCATCCGCTCTCCTTCGTCTTCATCTCCCTCCTCTCCAATCTTGACCACCTGAATCTCATCCTCATCTACTAAGCTCCCCGAGCCCATCTCCTCGTCCTCCTCGCTCTCGTCCTCTCTGGTACTACTCCCCCGCTCGTCTGAGTCTAGGTGGGAAGGGGGTGAGGTCGCTGTGCTGCCATTTCGAGGCTGCTCCTCACCAGGATTGTCCTCTTCCTCGACTCCCTGGCCTAGCTCTTGGCCTTGAGCCTCTTTCTTACAGTAGGAGTATCGATGGTTCATGTGTTGTGAGTAGGAGCCAGAGTGGGAGAAGCGCTTGCCGCACTTGTCGCACTGGTACGGCTTTTCTCCGGAGTGCAGGCGCAGGTGCTCTATTAGGTGGTGCTTGTGTTTGAAGGCCTTGCTGCAGATCCCACATTCATGAGGCCTCTTTCCTGCAAGAGATGAAGTTGCACTCTATTAGTACTTCTCACATTACCAGAATATACAGATAAAAACAATCATTTGAGCTTTTTTCCACACAACTGGGAGATTTCAAGTAAAGGCGAGGTTCCCAATGTAGAAATTGGTCATGTAAATTTGTTGTTGACCAACAGAACAACGCTTTGTTCCAAAGTGACTAATGTGATTGCAGCTTTAAAGGATTAGTTCACTTCCAGAATAAAAATTTCCTGATAATTTACTCAACCCCATGTCATCCAACATGTTCATGTCTTTCTTCAGTCGAAAAGAAAGTAAGGTTTTTGAGGAAAACATTCCTGGATTTTTCTTTTATATAGTGGACTTCAATGGGAATCGAGAGGTTGAAGGTCCAAACTGCAGTTCAAAGGGCTCTACACGATCCCAGCCAAGGAATAAGGGTCTTATCTAATGAAACAATGTCATTTTCTAAAAATAAAAATGTATATACTTTTTAAACACAAATGCTCGCCTTGCACATGCGATTTTAAAGTCGGAAGAGAAAATGAGATTTTTTGCCCTATTCAACCTTTTTGATGTGACATCTTGGATGACATGGGGGATGAGTAATTTATGAGAATTTTTATTCTGGAAGTAAATTAATCCGATCATCATGGTAACTTTTTACCCAGCTGTCCAATCAATGAAGGAGGCGTTAACTGAATATTTGTTAGGCATATGGTCTATTAGTCTTTTTTGCATATATGCAATATACTGGAGCTGAAAGGAAGTCTGAAGATTTTACAGTGTTCCTGGACATGTAACAGTTGTAGTTCATAGACTGGAATTATGCTAACTGTGAATGAGCGTGCACGTCACCCTGTTTACCAATTATCGGAATTCATTTACATCCACGTTTGACTATCAAATCTGATGTTTACAAATCGTTTGCGAATCCGGAGAAGAGTTTTCGGGAAGGTCTGTTTTATGTCCAAATTACTCAGAATTTACTCAGAATTTACTCATATTTACGCAGGTTTCATGAATAAGGCCCAATGTTTGTTGACACAGCTAATCGAAAACTTACTGTACGCCACAGTATGATGTATTAAATGGACTAACTTTCGTCAATGATATGCATGCTTTAAAGAGCTGTCACACAGCTCAACTTATAAAGAGTCCCAACCACAAAAAAACATTCTCGTAATCTCTACACGCAGCATTAGAAAATCCCCCCCACACCCAGCGTTCAACCCTGGATCTTTAAGGCATTATGAATTGCATTACATGTTGTTATGTAGCCATGGACAATAAAACCAAACAATGAATCAAAACAAGCTGTGGTGCACAAGACAGGCCAGTTCCACCAAGGCCTGGAAGTTTATAAACTGTGGCTTCAGACAAAAAAAAAAGAAGGAGAGAAAAGACAGCACAATTTGTGGTTCAAGGCGCTGTGATGTCATTTGGATGAGTGCTGCTCAATTTTTGGCCAGGTATCTTAACAGTGAGAGGTGACCAGCTCTTGGCTTTGCTAACTTCTCATGTTTTTAAAGCAAAGGAGGGAGGAGGAGTGTAAATTACTAACAGAGAACTGATGCAACAGCCTGGGTTCGGTGTGAGAAGGTAATGTATTTGGCCAGTGGATGAGGGAAAATAAGTCACCGCACCCTCCAGCACGTGTAATTTAACAGCGGTTGGAACTCAGCGGTTGAAATTCAGTTCTGCTCCCTGTGTAATAGGTAAAATTACTGCAATACAATGTATTCTGTCATAATTTCCCCTTCAATATCACTTCAAATCAAATTTCTGTGAATGCCCAGCCATTTGCATATGAAGGAATAACTAAAAACAGACTAAACTGCTTTCCTGTGTGAGAATCCCACCTGTGTGTTCGTATTTATGGCGGAGCAGCGAGCTGCTCTTCTGGAAGATTTTGTCACACAGGTCACAGGCATACAGCCCACTCTCCGTCCTTTTCATCTTCTTTCTCGTCGGCCCTGAGTCTGAGTCTGTCTGTTCTTCCAATGCTGAGGTGACCTCTGATCCCATCTCCTGTTTCTCCTCCTACATCATGAGAAAAAGCAGATCATTGTGATTTGAAATAACATAACCAAGGTAAATTTGTATGCACATACACACATGCAGTGAGCGTAGGGCTCTCACCTTGATGCCATTGACGTGTATAACGTTCTTCTGTGGTGTGTCGTTCCCTGCTGGGCTGGAGGACGTAGTGGTGTAACTGTAAGTCAGCTGCGGGATCAGGATGGTCTGTTTAGTGGTGGTAAGTGCACGAAGACATTGCGCTTGTCCCTGGTCAGTGATAGCCACTAGGGTGGGCAGTTGAGTGGTCACGATGTTTATAGGATTGGCACTTGGTTGGCTGGCAAATATGGCAGCATTGGTGCTTGCATTGCTGAGCAGTTCCTTCTTTGTGCAAGTCAAATTCAGCGGCTCCTCTTGAGCCGAGTAAACAGTGTTTACGTGACCGCTAGCCACAGCAGATGTAGCAGCAGATTTTGGTAGCGACAGATCGAGAGGTCCCTCGCCTTCCTCAAGAGTCCTGGCTGGGACCGGACCGTCGGCCGATAGGTTTAGTGGTGAAGGGGATGTAGGGACACTCTCGATCCCGTTCTCCCCAGCTGCTATGCCCTCAGCTGGGCTACAGCATACCCTCTCTCCTTGCTCCTCTAAGTTCATTTCCTTATCCAACTCTGGTCTGGGGGATACACCTCTAGTCCCATCCGAATCCCCAGGAGTGGTCTGCTCATCCTCAGCCAGGGGTGAGGAGGGATCAACAGAGATCTGTCCCAACTGCATCTTCTCAAACCACTTCTTTACCACCTCTGCCGGAAGACTGACAGACTCGGATATCTTTGCCAGCTCCTCCTTGGTGGGCTCATTGTTTAAGGCAAAGTAAGCCTTGAGCAAGGAGAGAAGGTTCTTCAGGGGAGGCTGACCAGGACACAGCCCTTCCTCTAAGTCTATCTTCCCCTCAAGGTTTTTCCCGTTTACCCTATGTCCATCTTTACCACAGTGCTTAAGTGTTGTGTCATTGTGTAAAATACTCTTCTCGTCCACAGTGTTGGTGGTTTTGTCCCTATTCGTCTTGACCGTAAGGTCCTCTGGCAGCTTCTGAGCCTTGCAGGCTTCTGTGTTCAACGGTTCCTTTTTTGGACTTTGAAGGACTGCTTGGGCCTGCGACGGGTCTAGACTGTAATTGATGAAGATCTTTGCATTACCATCCTGATCCAAGATGGGAAGACTAATTGCTTGTATGACTTGCTGGGGTGCTTGGGCAATTCCCACCCCTCCTGCTCCAACAATTCCCGTCCCCACTTGCTGCCCCTTTTCCAGCACTTGCCTGATGACGTTCCCATCCACTGCCACCTTCAGCACGTTCTGCAAGTCTCCCAGGTTGATGCTGATTGGCGATACCAGACCCACTGTTGGGAGCACAACAGCCTGTACGGCGCCCTGAAGAGGGGCTGCAGCCCCACCCTGGAACATGCCATTTACGCCTCTAGCAGTTGGGGCCACCACCACAGGCTTGTACTCATAGTCCAGTGGCTCGGACTTGATCTGTGTCAAGGGAAGCTGTTCCTGAAGGGGTTTGCTATTGTCCAGTTTGTCTCTGACTTGGACGCGTGCCGTGGGGGAAGAGGTTGGCAGGGATGGGGAAGAGCACTGCGGGGTCTTGGCAGCCCCGGTGGCGGGAGAAGGTCGTGGCCGCCCGTTTACTGAGATGAGGCCGATGCACTTCTTACTGCTGATGTGAGAACTGTAAGAGCCGGAATGAGAGAAGCGCTTCTTGCAGTTGGAGCACTCATAAGGCTTTTCTCCTACACAACACACGATAAAGAAATGAGAAAACTGACAATTCAAACATGTATAAAGAGGTCTTCAACATTACACATAGGACACATTATATGTTTCAGATTTGTGATGATCAGAAAAATGTTGGGTAAATCTCTTCAAATAAATTAAATGGACACTTCATAGGTTGTCCTCAAAAGAAACTACAGTACAGAAAATGTCCCCCCCAAACCTTAAAGGCTATAAAAACAGTCTGCAGTGTTTAAAGGACAAACTCTCTTAGGAAGCCTTTGACAGCAAGCACTGTAAGTACTTTGAAGTACTTGAATGCTGAATTGCCCTACAAATTTGTACAAAGTAGTGAACAAATGCACACACTTATGCATGCTTGCAAACACACACAGATACAGCAACACATTTCAAGCAGTCCTCACCACTGTGGATGCGCAGGTGTTCTTTCAGGTGGTGTTTGTACTTGAAGGCTTTGCCACATTCAGTGCATTTAAACTTTCGATTCCCTCCTCCACCTGACTGAGTAACATGCCGCTAAAAACATAAGAGAGAATGCGTTATAATCAGATGAACAATACTGCTGTCATTTATCTGTAAGTGTAAAATCTCAAAAAGTTAAATCTTTAACCATCAATATTTCAAATATACTTAAATTGCTTATTGACAACACATTTTTTTTATGTGACTCTGGACCACAAAACCAGTCTTAAGTAGCACAGCTATATTTGTAGCAATAGCCAACAATACATTGTAAAATGATCAATTTTTCTTTTATGCCAAAAATCATTAGGATATTAGATCCATGTTCCATAAAGATATTTTGTAAATTTCCTACCGTAAATATATCAAAACTTAATGTTTGCTTGGTAATATGCATTGCTAAGAACTTCATTTGGACAACTTTTGAGGTGATTTTCTCAATATTTAGATTTTTTTTTGCACCCTCAGATTCCAGAATTTCAAATAGTTGTATCTCGGCCAAATATTGTTCCATCCTAAACCATACATCAATGGAAAGCTTATTTATTCGGCTTTAATCTCAGTTTTAAAGAATTGACACTTATGACTGGATTTGTGGTCCAGGGTCATATATTTTCCACTTTTAGTTCTTTTCTTTAGGTATTACATGAGTGATATATTATTAAATCTAATCATTTTGAGTCTATTTTTAGAATGATCTTTGAACAAAATAGTCTAAAATTGTAACCTTATAGCCCCTAGAAATCATTTTGAACATGTTAGATTTAACACGGAGAACCAAAATATGTCATCAAATCACACTTCTCACAAACATTACAGAATAAGGACAGAATACCTGTTCTCGGCCAGCTTTGTGTGCGGTCATGTGTCTGTCTAGCTGTGTTCGGTAGGCAAAGGTGTAGCTGCAGAGAGAGCAGCTAAAGTTGTCCTCGCTCTTCTCGTGTCTGTATTTAATGTGTTCCTTCAGTGAGGTGTAACGCTTGTAGCCACGAGAGCAATAGGGACAGGTGAGGAGCTGAGAAAATGAGTCTGGTGTGCCTGAGAGTGAGAGAGAAGAGAGTATTACAAATGAGTAAAGGTGCATGTGTGCATTTATTTGAATTTTATATGACTCCCTCTTCTTTTTTTCCTCAAAAGCATTTATTTGAAACCAAAAAAAAATATTTATATAAAATGTGCCTAAAAAATATTTACCATGTTTAAATATATTTGAAGAGGTGTGTGAGTAGACTAATGTACTGTAATACAAGGTAATCCAGCTGCATGGATTTCTGGCATAGATGATTTATCTGTGAAGTTTGTGTGTGTGCGCATGTAGACATGGATCAATGCACTGGCAAATGAGAATATGAGAGTTTGGGCAGATCTTTAATGTGTGACACTTCACATCCTGAAATAGCTCCAGCAAGAAGAGCTGAAGAACAGCAGCCAAAATAAAAAGAACAAGGACTGGCAGTTGGGTAATCAAAAAATACCAAGGCAACAAAGCAAATAATTACATGGATGAACAATGGGTTTCACAAAAACGAAGAGTCTGCTATAAAGGCAACATGAATAACAAGCCAGAAATTATTTGACAGTACATATTAACAGAATAATAAAGCCACGGATGACACATCATACGCTGTCATACATTTAGAAATTAACGAGTTTAATCAAAATGCCATTATGGCACAAACAAATGAATTTATACCAGTATATACTCATCTATCTTATATAACGCTAATACACTAAAAATCTTTTGAATGGTAATGTTTTTTTTTAAAGAAACTTAAACTTCTGCTCACTAAGCCTACATTTATTTGATCCAAAGTACAGCAAAAATGTAAATATTTTTACCATTTCAAAAAACTGTATTCTATTTGAATATGATTTAAAATTTAGTTTATTCCTAAATAATGAGCTGAATTTTTAGCATCATTACTCCAGTCACATGATCCTTTAGAAATCATTCTACTATTCTGATTTAAAAAAAAACAAAAAAAAAAAAACTTTTGAATGGTATAGTGTATGTTACAAAAGCTTTTTATTTCAGATAAATGCTGATCTTTGGATCTTTCTATTCATCAAAGAATCCTGAAAAAAAAATATACTTAACAGTTTTAAATATTGATAATAATACTAAAAATGTTTCTTGAACAGCAAATCAGCATATTAGAATAATTTCTGAAGGATCGTGTGACACTGAAGACTATGATGCTGAAAAAAAATATTTTTTGATTACAGGAATAAATTACATTTTAAAATATTCAAATAGAAAACCGGTATTTTAAATGGTAAAAATATTTCACAATTTGACTGTTTTTGCTGTACTTCAGATCAAATTAAATGCAGGCTTGGTGAGCAAAAGAGACTTTAAAAAAAAAAAATAAAACATTACAAATCTTACTGTTCAAAAACGTTTGACTGGTAGTGTATATTTGGGTGAGAATTTTCAAATGTCAACTGGAAAAATAAGCAGAAAACACCTGTCCAGGTTTCTGTCCAGCTCTCACACAGGTAACATATTACCTGTTAACAGGTAACCTATTAACCTTCTCTCTCCAGTCAGGTGAAACGTTCTTCTTCACACAAACACAGCAACAGGGACGTGAGAAAGTAGCTCAGGTATGGGAGATTTGCACAGGTGTTGCAGGTGTACCAAAAATCGTTTCAGAGCCATTAGTGGTCAAGGAAAAGTGTGGCTATTGTGTCTGTCTCCATATGTGAGATTTAAATGTCGAATGTGATACACTTGCAGGTGAACCCTCATGTCTTTTGCACAAATTACTCAAAAAAAAAAAAAAAAAAAAAAAAAAAATTTTGATTAACAATGAGTATTTATATTCATCTTGTGCGATGTTATCTGATAAAGTGTTTACGATGCATGTACCATTTTCATCATGTCCGCTGGTTTCTGGTGTGCCCTGTCGTGGTTCGTCTTCTGGTGCCTCCGGGAAGATGACGGCCGTGTCTCCTTGCTGGAGCATCTCCTCAACCAGAGCATCTCTGCTTCTCTCATCCTCGTCCGACACGCACTCCTCTTTCACTGCAACACACAAACACACACTTACAGTGATGCTCGCCGCTGTGACAGAATATCAGTCATGTGATGCGGCCCAATGCGTGATAAAAATATGAAGGATGAGAGCAAATAACAGCCAAAATACTTAGTGGTGACTCACTGTTAAACAGTACATTAGCTAAATACTCAGTGGAGTTTGAGCGGGTATGAGCTTTAGATACATAGCTTCACGTACGTGGGTATGTACACCCACAAAAACACATATTAGTCCTCGATTGCACATTTACCTATTAAAAGCAAATGAAAAAGAAATGACTCTGGTGCAGCTAATTCAATTTCGGGCTTAATGCACAATCTGAGCTCAACGTCCCCATTAAACGAGCTTCTTTAATTTGAGAAATGTACTCTCATTCTCTTTTGCTCACAAACGAGAGATTGGCTCAACTAACGATTGCAAATGAACAAGCGAAGGCTTCGGGAGAAACTGAGCCCTCGGGCGGCACGCTGTTCTGTGCCTTAGCAATGCGCTCTCTCATGCGTATGCTGAAAATGAGTCCGCAATGTCAGCAATTACAACTAATGGCATTTGCTAGCGAGTCAAAACAACATTCGGAAACACCTGAGGACATTTGTGCATTTGTGTGTCGGAACGATTTAAGAGATCCTGCAATATGCGAGGGACAAAAACAAATGAAGAGGGTTTTTTTTGTTTATGTCAGTGTTCTTTTGCTCATTCTCGCTGTCTTTCTCAGCAGCTCTTTTTGT